>CAJJDN010000018.1:146664-203849 GCA_905182985.1 Paramecium sonneborni | reverse complement strand
GCATATGCCTTTCTTTAATCTCTACTATAACCAAAGTATACAAAATGCCAATGTAAATGTTAATCTTAATGTTAAACATATTGATGAGCATTTGGATTACCAGATCCTTTCATATTTGCATATGAATATGTTGAAAAATGAATTTAACCTCCTTTTGGTTTACCTAACCAAGCAGCTAATACTCTTTCTCCTAATAAAATTTATTATTTTCTTAAAGGTGTATTTGATAATCTAAACATTGTATGCCAATTCTCTTACAAATCTGTCTCTTCCCATTTAAACCAACCTTAAACTGCATATTCATCTGGTAATAATAAATCAATAAATTCTTATGTTGGTGGTGCTGTGTTATCTTCAATGTCTACATATTTTGATTCTCTAACGAATTAATATGGAACTAATTTTTAGGGAGCAACATATGGTTAAGGATTACATGAAATAGCAAATTATAAGAATTCTTATTCATTGATCAAATATGTTCCTAAGCCAATTGCTAATACTGGTCTACTAATTTATCCATTGAATCCTGGGAAATCAAAATATTATCCTCCCAAAACAAATCTTAAATATTAAGGAGTTCCTTAAGATGCTGGTAATGTAACTTATTTAACTAATTAACTATTTGATTGTTTATAGAAACCAATAGCTTATTATTAATATGCTGAGTAACTGTAATAAACATATGTCCAAACAGCTTCAATATCTCCAAATACTATTGCAGCTGTTGCCTCCTTTCTTTCAGGTTTATCGTGTTAAGCACTGAAAATATATTATTCTTAAGTTTAGAATATAGTTAATAATCTATCTCCAATCTAATCATCTCCATCTTATTAATTCTTTGTTAATTTAGCTACAAAGTAAGATTAATCGCTCAAACCAGTTTATAATTATTCTGGATATAAAGTTAAAAATCTCATCCAAAAACCAAAACCATATTCATTAACATCTTTCAATTTCTTTACTTCTGTTGAAACAGTGGGTTAATCAGCAGTTATTGAACTTGTTAATACTATATCTGATCCAACTACACATTTTGGTTATCTTTATTATGGGAAAGGAATGTCACAACCAACCTCTTCTGGTACTGGATGATCATTTTATCTATAATTTCCTGGTACAACTCTTTATTTTGAAACTTTTCTCTATTAATATCTATCACCACATTTATCTTTCATAGCAATAACTCTCTCTCTTTATTCTTTTATTCTTTATTATGGTTATGGTTAAGGTTATTATTATCTTTGTTATGGTTATACTTATGGTTAAGGTTATTATTATCTTTGTTATGGTTATGGTTATGTTGTTTATTAATATTGATTTTAGACTCTAGAAATTTATTTCAATAAATATTCAATCAATCCATATAACATTGCCAATTATGATCTCTTTTATTCAAATGATCCTATAATGAGATTAAAACATTATCATACTTGATTCAATTACTCTTCTAATTTAATCTGAAATTTATCTACTTTATTCGAATAAAAATTTTCTTTATGGTCCATTATATTAGTTCTGAATTGTTTATAATTGTTCATCCAAAGACTCTAATTATTCATCATAAGAGGAATCTTCCATCAAATCATTTGGGTTAGCTAAAAGATTATTAAATTTAATTACCTGAAATCATTTCATTTGTAAATTATGAAAGTTCTTCAAGTTGCTTCATTTCTTAATCTAATTATCCATCTTACAACAATTCAATAATCTCTCCCCATGATTCAAAATCTTATAACATTTGTACAAAATCTGTATTTTCACAATCTAATTCATTTTGCTAATCCAAAAGTGTAGTTAGGTCATAATGCAATGCCTACACAAAACAAACTAAATAGTTTTCAAAGAAATCTTACCTTGCATTAGAATAACACCTAACAAAACTAGATGTTTCGTTCTCATTCTATCCGTTTTGAAAAAAATTAATAAATAATTATATAAAGCACATTCATTATTTCATTATAAAGTTGGTTAATCAATTCTCATTTGATTCATACAATAAATTACAAGAATTTCTTGTTTTTATAATTTTTAACATATTATACCTCCAAATATACTCATTTAACCATCTTTTCAATTTATCTAAAGAGTTATTGTGTCTGAAAATGCATAAAATATAACATTTAACAATTATTTGAAGTATTTGACAAGTTCAATAACATAAATTATTGATTATTTATCCTTTCATCAAATAATAATCTATCTCAAAGCAGTAAACTTTTCAAAATAGAAATAAGCTCCTCAATATTTTTGATTTTTGAATAGAAAAATTTATTTCCAAAATATTTAATGAAAATTAAAGCTAAACTAAAAATAATTTATTGAATAATTTAATAATTTCTACTTATGTTTTAAGGATTCATAATTACAAAACAAAAGAATATAAATTGGATGAAAATGTAAACTTAATTAGATATATAAATTTGTAAATATTTAATATACTTTGTATCAATCAATACTTATTTTATTTATTTACCATCCTAGTTTTACTAATTCTTAGATATCTTAATGTTCTTCTGATAGCATACTCCCTTGGCTATAAGGCTAACATTTCAGATATTTTTCAAAAGCATTTCTGACTTATGAAATTGATACAGAAATTACTTTTTCTCTCATTTCATCAACTTATTCATAATTTAATCCTGTAATAATATAATCTAAACCCTTATTTTATGGTTCTATTGGCTAATCTAATCTTTAGAATACAGTTAATTTAGCTTCATTTAATTTTTATTCATCAAGTTCCAATTATAAATTATCAAAGATCTTAAAAGTATTTATTAAATTTGGATCTCTATAACTCCAAAGACAAAATGTTCCCATAATAGATCTAACACTACAACCTGCTCCATATGCTCCTCCTTTCTCTCTAATTTCTCTATGTAAATAGTTATTAGAAATACAATCTCCTAATACTTATATTGCTGGAGTATCTTCATGAGTGAAGTATGGTATTTTGAATGCTCTAGATGAACAATTCACTTAAGATGGGATAAGTGAAGCCACACTATTGAATTTCTCAATGAATTATTCTATATATTAAGGTTGAGGATCCATGTCAAATCCTGGATATTTATGTCTTAAAGAGTTGATAAATTATTCAAGACTTTAAATGTAATTTGCTGATCCATCTTAATGAATAATCACTTCCAATTTATGTTTATTCATTATTGTATATAAAATATCTGTCATTTAAAACTCAAAATCATCTACATACATAGATTTCCTTTGATTATCAGCTTTTAAATAATGATGAGTATATTAAAGTTAAAATTTTGTGTTAAAATTTGTATCAGTTAAATAATACTATTCTGATATTTAAGATGTTGCTAATTAAGCTGCATATTGTAACTATTCATCAAATATTTGATTTTATAACATAACTTTATGATTTCTTAATAATGTCGCCAAATGAGATCTATCTTTGAATATTATATTGCAACATAATTCTGATAATAATTCTAGTGTTTTAGAAACATTTTAATTTAAGCATGCTATACTAAACATCAAATAAGTTCCTTTTTTTTAGACTGAATCATATGAAACTTCTAACCCTAAAGTAAATTCACTAAACATTTAACTAATCTATGAATGAGAGAAATTTGTTGTTCCAAACTTACCAAATAATTAAACGAAAAAATCTATATATTATCTTGTGCCTTCAGAAATATCTCCTAAATTAAACTTGAATTTAAAAAAAGTTAATCCATTTGTTTTTTGAATAGTTTCAAAAACTTTAACTCCTCTAATAGTATCCTCATTAAATTTAACCCTTTCAATTCTAGCTTATAAATCTTATATTTCAATAGTAGGGAGTATTGAAAAATCTGATTCTTCTCTATTATCCAAATCCTTATTCAATTTTATTATTTTATCTATTTCTTCTTAATTTAATGATTTTTAAATCTCTTCCAATTATTTATTTTCGTTTTATATAAGATTCTATATATATTTTTTATCAGGTTGTCCAAATAGTGTATAAGGATTTTAAAAATGATCTTTTATTAATTATTACAAATAGCCTGATTAAATTTTTTATTTCAAGATTGCCATATTTTTATTGATTTCTAAATATTCAATGCAATTTTTTTAATTAATTATTGGGTTAATTAAAAATTTTAATAATTTTAACCCCATTTCTGAAGTTGGCATTTTAAATTAAACTTCTATTTAATGTAAAGCAGCATCAACTTTATCCTGAGGAAATTCTTTTGTTAATTAATCTAATATTTATTTTATTTTTTCTTATATGATATTTAAACTTTTTCGATCTTCCTCAACACCTTAAAATGAAATACTAAAAACCAAATTATCACCATAAGTCTCGATTCCTACATTTCTACTAAAAGATTCTGCAAGTCCCTCCTCAATTAATGAATATAATAATCCATTTTAATTATCAAAAAGTACATGAGAGATAATACTTAAAGCTAACTGTTATACATAATCAACTTCTTTAATAATAGTCTAAAAAGCAAGGAAACATTATTTATCTCCATCTTAATAAGGCAATGATATTATATCTGGAGGTGTCAATGTTTTAATTAATTAAGGTGTATGTTATAAATTTTGTCTTTATACATTCACATATTGATCTAATAAATCAAAATTAGGTTAATCACTTCCATAAGAATAAAAGATTGCTTTACTTGGATAAAATGTTTATTTGTAATAATCTAAAAGACCTTAATGAGTAAGAGATGGTATAACTTTAGGATCTCCACCAAAATTATGTTGATAAATAGTATTGTTTAATAGATAGGTCTACATTTCTTACCAAAATACACTTTCTGGATTTTACATAGCCCCTTTCATTTCATTATAAACAATTCCTTTATAAAGTAATTTGCCTTTATCAAAATCAAGTCTTGATCCTTCCTATCTAAAATCTAATTCATTTAATGTAGGCTTAAAAACCAAATCCATTATAACTTTCTGTAAATTGTGAAAATCCTTTTAATTTAATGAAGCAAACGGAAAACAAATATAATCAGGTCCTGTCCATGCATTCAAATATGTATTTATACTACGTTTTATCATTGCCATAAATGGATCTCTAACTGGATACTTTTCACTTCCACAACAAATTAAATGTTCTAGAATATGTGGAGTTCCTTAACTATTTGTAGGTTCTGATCTAAAAATTGTTGCGAATGTCTAATTTTTATCTTAAGCATCAAAATGTAGCAATTATGCTGCTGATTAATGTTCATAAAATTTGGCTGTTATCTAAAATTCTGGTATTTCATGCTAAGACTTTAACTTAAATGACTATTGGTATAACCTTCGATATTTATATAATTGATTGCTAAACATAATTAAAATTATTAAAAATTAAATAAAAATGTAAAAGCATTAATCAGATCCATATAAATTACCTTTATTGATGGATGTTAACAATATTCCTGAACTTGTAGCATATATATGTTTTTTAGTTATTTCTATTTTACTAATGATAAAAGTTTATTTAAATTATGTAAATGCCAAAAACTTATCACTAACAAGAACAGAAGAATAAAAGGACATGCTCTTAATTTAAAGATTATTACTTATTAATTTAACTTTAGAAATCCTCTCTTATTTAGTAGAAATTATAGGATTCTTTTTTTTGAAATCAGATGTATTTCCAATTTCATACTTCTTTTTCTCTTATTCACATATTGTTATTCTTTATATAGCTTATTGGAGATCATCCCTAATCTGGTATAAAAAGAATATAATTTTAAGGATTTAACTATTAAGCATGAAAAAAACAGATGATACAGTTTTAAGAAACATATATATTTGCTTAAAAAGATTTCCTATTATAGAAGTGTTTATAATTATATTAGCAATATTGATGTTTGTGTTTTATTTACTTCAAGATTAAACGTATATTTATTAAAACTAAATTAGAATTGCCGGGTTGCTATTCGTATCCATAACATGCTTTATATTAATAGTTTTTATTATTGTAGGGCTTTTATTTAGAATTTATGTTTTAACTTAAAAAGATATACCTAAAGATTCTAGACTAAGGGTATTAAAATATATTCAATCTATTAGGTTTCAATATACATTTTGATCTTAATTGTTGTAACATTGCTTAGATTAATTTGGAATCTTCTAAATTCATTATCAAGCTTTTAAGATTTTCTAGAAAAGTTCAAATATGAAGAAGATGATGGAGGTGATTTAGTCGAAAAACCCTTTAATTGGTTCTTTTATATTATTATTTACATACCTTTGGCGAATTTTGTTCCTATTTTCCTTTTAACTAATATATACTAACCTAAAATATTAAATATACAAAAAAGAAAAACTTTGATTGATATTTCATTTTGAAAAATATATTGAAATTTTAGTAATCATATATTCTGTTATGTTTACATGTTAATTATCTAATTATAAATAATAAATAAGAGTTTTTAATTTTTCTTAAAATTGAGTTTAAAATGTTAATTTATTCATCAACTTAACCATTAATTATTTGATTAAATAAAATTAATGCTCTCGATAAAAAAAATAAAAAGCTTAATACGATCGTATGATAATTTTGGAGTTTCCTTAAATTTCAATATCAGAAATAATAAACAATATTAGAGTTTATTTGGTGGTCTGATATCTCTTTTAATGACTGCTTTGTTATTATATATTTTTATTACTGGATTAATAAGCCTAATATTAAGGGATAAATTCTAAGTAATGCTTTTTCAAAATTTAGATTGATGTTTAGTAATTATAAAGTATGAATCCTGATTATTAAGAGATGAATATTACAAATTTTATGTTTGCCATAAAATTGGATAATCCATTTTCTCTTTATTTTCCTAACGAAAACAAAACAGCTTTTAAAATTGTGATGAATTAAATGTAATTATCTGCATAAGCTAATGGATCACGAACAAGAATTATTTTGAATCAAACTAACTTCGAATAATGCACAGTTGATCATTTTAAACAAGTTAATTATGAAGGTTTTTAAGAAATTAAAGCTGATATAAAGTCATATTTATGTCTTCCTTAAAATTTTAGTTTTAAATTACAAGGAACATTTAATTCTGAGTATTTTTTGTATCCAGCTTTAAAAGTCTCAATCTGTTATACTGAGGATTGTTATACAAAAGAATAAATTGAATATCTTGCTTAAAATAAATCTATTATGGTATCATTATCAACATTAATTTAATCTTCTATTTACATGAGAAATAGTCAAGATAACTAATTACTTCGATATCTTAATTCAGATTTTTATTTATAAACAACACTAAAGGAAGAAAGTAAAGCTGATATATTTTTTAAAAATAACAAAATTATTGCTGATAACAGTATTTTAAGTTTTTATTAAGAATATGAAAGGAAAGATTTTTGGTCTTTCTCTTTATATAATTATAGGGAATTTAGAGTATAAAATTAATATAAATTAGGGATATCATGATTCTCCAGGTGTAATTTTTTCGGTGAATTTCAGAATAAGTTAGGATTACGAAATAACTTAAAAAAATGTAGATACACTTAATTCTTTTTTGTCATATTTTGGAGGGATGTTAAAAATAATATCTACATTCTTTGGCCTTTTAGCACTGTAATATAATGAAATTGGATTAAAATTATCATTAGCAAATTATTTATATTAATTTAATATTCCAAAGAAAAAAAATGGAAAATATGAATTTTCATATGATAAATTATTAGGTATTATTTAAGCATAAATAAACAGAGTGACTGATTTATAATAGAAATTAAAAAATAATACTAAAACCATAGTAAGAACAAGTATGGTAATGAGGATATGGAATAGCTAAAAATTCTCAAATTAGACACCAACAAATTTATAAATGTAGTAAAAAGAATAAACAGATACTTAAATTGATCCATTATAGTTTAAAAATTATGTGGAATAATTGTATGATTATAAAGGAAATTTTCTTTAAAGATTAGTAACAACTTTAAATTCTACAAGACATGATCTAAGATTAGGAATGAATTTTTTAATATATGAAATTTTGTGGTGTACTTGTTGTGAAAAAGTGGAGATTACTAAAAAGATGTTGGAATAAAGTAAAATGGTTATTGATAGAGATCTTGATATTATACATTTATTGTAAAAAATATAAGAAATAGATAAATTAAAATCAATAATTTTAGAAAAAGATTAGATAAAGGTTTTTAATTACACACCAAAACCTATTATTAATATTAATCCTACCTATTAATATCAAGCTGAAGAAAATGGGAAATGTATTGATTTATTTTAATAAATTAATTCTTAGAAAAAAAAATGCAAAATAAGAAGAAAAACAAATTCGATTAATAAACCTAAAAAACTAATAAAAATTTATGAATCATATAGTAAATTAAAATAACATCATAAAGATAAAAAAAATGAAAGAATAATATAACTTTTGGGTCCAACTATTGAAATGATATTTTAAAAATACTATGAAATTTAAAATATGGCAAAAGTAATGCAACTCAATAACTTTGAAGGTGTTCCAAATGATGATCCATAAAGGGAATATTAAAATGATGTAGTTTTGCCAATCTCCTCTTTAAATCAAACTTAAAGAATTAATGCTCCCCATCAAGAATTACATGCATTAAAATTCCAATAAATTACTCCAAAAACTTTGGTAGATAAAGATTATGAATCTTTCTAAATGGATTGAACAAATAATATATTTATAGATTTTTTGAAATTATAAAGCATATTTTAAGGAATATTTTTATTATAGATATTTTATTATTGATTTAATGTTAGTATAATAATTTTATTAAAAACAAAAATATTATTCTTGTATATGGCTCAAATTTTAGATTCTAATATAGAATAAATAGGAGAGATAGTGAGCAAAAACAAATTAGAATTAAAAGCTTAACTTTTAACAAAAAACATGGAAGCTGATATGAGTGTTTCTCAAATTGAAGATAATGGAACTGATTATGTGTTGAGATGTATTAAAGGAATGTATAGAGGAATGTTCATATATCTTAATTTAGTGGAAAGTGGAGAAACTATAGGAAGTGATGATAGTTGTACTTTATAGATGGAAGATTGTGGATTAGAGAGAACTCATGTCAAAATTAGATATAAATATAATGAAGAATAGAAGAAAAACGGATATCATCTAACTTGTTTTGGTCCAACTTTAATTAAGATTCGTTATGATTGTCCAGCCCTTATTAAAAATAATATGGAAATAACTATAGGAAAATAAATTTATATTATTCAAACTGTTTAAGAAGGTTTTAATGAAATTTTAGAATGGCTTTAAATGTATGATTTATAAGGATTAAAGCATTTTTTTTTTGGAAACAATATTCATAATTTAAAATAATTAAAATAGAATAAGATTGATTAATTAATAAGTTCTGTATAATCTTATAGTGCCACTCAGGATTAATTGATTAAATTAAGAGAGGCATATAAATAAATAGATGATATAATTCTTTAAAATTATGATGCATTCAAAATAAATTTATTTGATAAATAAAAAAACACAATAGTATTATAATTTGGATGGACTGGTGCAACAATAAGTTCAAAAACATAAAGATATTAAAAACCTCCTGATATTCTGTTAAAGAAGTAAGAAATAGATGATTTAGAAGAAAATCCTGATTTTGAATTGTTAATAAAATTTATACAAGGTAAATATTGGATTTGGGGTTCGAAAACTGATACTTACAATACATTTTATAAATAAAATAAGGAAGAGATCAGATTAATATAACCTGATGATGTAATAAAATTAAATAAGATTGAATTATTAGTATAAAGATTTAATTATGGTTTTTTTTAAGATCTTGGAACAAAAAGAACATAAGAAGATAGTTATACAATAATATAAGATTTATAAGTAAGTAGTAGAGTACCAGTTTCATGTTATGCAATATTTGATGGTCATAATGGAAATTCTTGTGTTAATTATATGTCTTAAAATCTTATGGATAATATAAGAGAATATTTCAATTAAGAATAGAAAGAATTTGATCATCAAAGTAAATTTTTAGCATTTCTATTTGAAAATATAAGAGCAGCTTTTAAAGAAACAGATAGTGATTTTTTAACAGAAGTAGTTTAAGCAAATGCATAAAATGATTCAGGATGTGTAGCAGTTGTAGTAATGATTATAGGTGATTATATTGTAAGTATAAATTGTGGAGATTCTAGAGCAATATTATCAAGATAAGGAGAAGTGATTAATTTAACAGAAGATCACAAACCAAATGTTCCACTTGAATATGCTAGAATTAAAAGAAAAGGTTGTGGTGAAATTATAGGAGGAAGACTTGGAAATCTTGCTGTTTCTAGAGCTTTTGGTGATTTTAGTGAAAAAAAGAAATTTAAAAAAAATGTTATTACTCCTAAACCAGATATTCGAGTTACAAAAATTGATTATAGAACAGATGAATTTATATTATTATGTAGTGATGGTATTATTGATGGTTTTGGAAATGCAGAAGAACCTGAATAAAATAATTAATAATAAATGTCACCTAGTCAAAGAGTTATTGAATTTGTTAGAAATTTATATAAAGAATAATAAATTGGATTTTAAGATCCTTAAGATGCTGCTTAATAAGTTGTATTGAGAGCATATTAATATAATGTTACCTATAGAAGATAATCAGATAATATTAGTTGTATCATAGTTAATCTGACTCGTGGAATTGTTTTTTGACCTCTAAATATTTTATTTCATTTATTCATTTAATTTTATAAATTTTATTAAGAATTCAAGAAATCTCATTATATTTATATATAATTAAGAAATTATAATTTTAATTTAAATATTTTTATTTTTATAATGGGATAAAGTATATCCAATAGTATGAAAGAAAACTAAAAAGAAATGTAAAAAGAAATGCAAAAAAAACAATTAGAATTAATGCTTAAACAGAGATAAGCTTAATTAGCTATTTAATTTGCATCAGGCAAAGAGCTTTTCCATTGGTATGCATCATTTTATTCTTTCATTTTTCCTATTTGTGTAATTGGAGCTATAAAAAAGAAAGTAAACTTTTAAATCATTTTTAGAATCCTTTACCAATTCTAGTATTAATTCCTTTAGGATTTATTTGTGCATATTAATATGATATGTTTTATGGGTAGATATCTAACTTAAATTAGTGATAAAATGAAGAGAATCAAAATAGAAGCAGAAAGATTAATAGAACTAGAATCAAAATTATTTTACTTTCCTAAAAATGCTAATATTGTATCACAAGAAGAGTATGAAACAATTCTGTAAATTAAAAAGAAGGTTAATTGATTATTATTCAACAATTCTTTCCATATAGATATCATTCTAAATCTTTATTATTGTTTATTCCTATTAACAATCAATGATGATTTTAACTAATCTCATAATCATCATTAATTATTAGGTACTTCCTTATCTGAACATTTTAAAAGATATTTTCTTTTAAATTATATTATTTAAACTTATTTTAATTAAGTTGAAACTTAGATTTAGAGTCAATAATTAATTTATTTGAAAAGTGATATTAACAATCATTTTAAAAATTAAAACAACAAAAATTTTATAATTGTTTTATGAGATAAGAAAAAATGATTTATTTAATCAAATTTCAATAAAAAAATTTTGATATAGAGTAAATAATTCAACAAAAAGGAGATAATAACATATTTTTTATTAAAAGAAATTGAAAGATTAATTTGTTTTTTTAATTAATAATAGAAATATATTTTGAATTCCTATGAAGAGAATAGCTTATTTCTATTAGTTATAGATATTAACTTATATTTTATTTAAATTTTCATGTTGAATATCATTTCAGATGTGTTTATAGAATAAAGCGTTGATTTTATAATTTAAATATATAAATTTACATGAAACTCTCACTTCTCCACCTAGAAAGATCTTATCTGGACGCCCTATAAGAATTGGGAGAGCATTCTTTTAAAACTTAAGAGATATGTGTTAACCTTATCGAAATGCTGAATCAAACAGGGAAAAGCCTTATATCCCAAAAGCTTAATGGTGAAAAGTATTTGCAAAGAGCTGTTGAATTAGCCAAATTATTAAATATGGAAGAATAATTAGTTGTTAAATATTAGACATTTATGCTATATGCAGAGTACCTTGAATTTACTAAGAATTATAATTAGGCATATAATTTGTTGATGCATTTAATTCCTCTAACAATTACAAATCAAAAGAATATAATCATGATTTAAATTCAAATTCTAAATCATATAATAGAAAATGGAAGGTTATGCAAAAGAAATAATGTCATCTAATTGAATGAATAAATGTTAAATTTAATGGAAGAAATTGGCCTCAGTTTTTATTTGTACAAAGAATTTCCAATCAAGTTTCAACAAATTTTATTATAAGCATTATCATTCTAAGCAAAAATATACTTAAAATAAAATAAGGATAAAGAGGCTACTTAATTATTCTTTTAGTCTTTTCATCTTTCAGAGGAACTACTTGGATTTCATGATAAGAGAACACAAGAATATAAAAAATAGTATGAAAATTTAAGCGATAAAATATTTGTTAATTTAGAGATTTAAAGTTAAGATGAAGATGAGGAAGATAATTTATAACCAATTTAGGTAACATAGAGAGAAGATAAAAAAATATTATCATTTCGGTCTAAAAATGCTTATATAAATAATTATATAATAAATGTAGATTCAGCTAGAGCACCAAAATTAGTAAAAAAAATTGATAAATCAAAAAATGAAAAACCAATTATAAATTAAAAAGCGGCTCCAAAATTTAATGAATAGTAATTTCAATAGCTGTTTATATTAAAAAATTAAATAAAACGACCATTGAGTTCATAAGGAACAACAAAATTGACTAGTCCAACTAGATGTTAATCAATAATTTCTAAGAAAAATACAGAGAAAATATAAAATAGAGTTCCATCTTTAGAATAAAGTCTAATAAAGTAATTAGAATTTGTATAACCTTCAAATAAATTTAATGATCTTATAATTAATAGACCAAATTATGAATAAGTAAAGAAACATGAAATAGTAAATGGTACAAAATAAAGAAATACAAAATAAATAGCTTCTAATTATTTAATTTAGTTAATACCTCCATCTCACTCATCAAGACCATAAATAAGAGAACCATCAAAAAATAACATAGTTTATAAGGTAGACAGTAAAAAGTTTCCAAGTAATCCTAATAATTAAAAAATTGAAAGAAGTTCTCAAAAAAAAATAACAACAAATGAAATATAACATACAATTAGTAATATTAAACCAGCAGGAAGTGGAATTAATTTAACTAGTGAAAATGATGATGAAAATATTAAATAATAAGAAGATAATAAAGATTATTCATTTGAAGAAGAACCTATTAAAGTATTGACTACTTCAGATCCAATAATATCAAAATTTTTAGAAAAGCATTCTATGGATGTTTTGATTGAAGCTATAGATAGATTAAAATCTAAAATGAAATATCATGTTTATTATTCTAGAAAAAAAAGAAATGAAATTGAAACTAAATAAATTGAAATATCACCAGGTAGATTACATCCACATACTAAACATATGACTAGATCAAGTACATTTGGATTTGAAATGATGGAGATTGTTGAAAAAAAAATATTAGAAAATGAAGCTAGTAAAATTATACATAAATTAATATCTCCTGCAAATTAATTAGATTGGTATCCAATTCATTTTTATACTAAACTTTTTACTAATTATGAAACTTCAAAATGGATATTGTAGAATCCAAAATTTAGAGGTTAAATATACTAAAGAACATAAGATAAAAATTAGTATTAATAATTAAGTGTTGAATTAATTTAGGCCATGTTATCAAATTAAAATAAAAATATAACACTTTAAGTAATTGCTTCAATAGAATTATCAAATAATATGAGAAAATTTTAAGTTAGATTTACTATTGATAATCTAGCTTAACATTATAAAGAAATTTCAAATTATGATGATATGATAGATCTTTTTAATTAATTAACTAATATTTACTTTATTTAAGAAAATTTATTAAATGAATGGAAGGAAGAACATAGATAATATACTTTATATGTAGCTATTAATAATTAAAGACATTCTGATTCTAAAATTAAAAAGATTAATGAAATTAACAAAGTAAATCGAAATGAAGATTCTTAAAGAATTGAATATTATTAGGATTTATTATCTAAAATATTATTTTTAGTAAGGAGAAAAAATTATGTTAAGACAATAAATGGATTTAAGTTTAAATCTGAAAGTTAAGATATTTAAGATTCTATTCAAAAATACAATAATGAGATTTATAAATAAAAAATGCAGAGAATTAAATCTTATTTTTAATATCGAGATTTGACAATGCCAAGCAGAGAATAAAAATAACCAAGAGAATAACCAAAAAGACAACGTAAAAGAATGAAAGATAAATAACTTTTTATTTCTGAAGATAGTTAATAAAACTTGTTTAATGATAGTAATACTTAATAACATGAAGAGAAAAGATCTACATCTAGATTAAAAAGCAGAAAATAAATTGATTCTTTAAGAGGCAGTGAAAAATTTTTAAGATAGAATTCCAATGAAACTTCAAATTCTAAATTTAAATATTAAATATAAATAAAATAAAATACTAGAACTCCTTATTAACATGATACTAAAGTGGAATTGACTGAAATTTTTACACTAGAAACTCAAGATTATCTTTTAAGATATTTTCCTGAATTTAAATTAAATGTACCATAAATAGATTATTATCCAACTTCAAGTCCAAATATATAAAAATATTTAATGGAATCTCATTATAACTTTAGAGAAGAATATCTTAGTTTAAAATAGAGCAAATTGAGTTATAAACCAATTCATTCAGATAATTATTTGATTTAAACTTAAATTGTGAAAATTGAAAATCAATTTTACTTTTTAACTCTAACAAATAAATTAAAATTAGAGTAAATTTTTTGTAAAGATAAATGGGAGGATGAATTAGATATTTAATTAAAAGAATTAATCAATTATTCTATAGGTAGAACTGGATATATTATTGATATAATTAAATTACAAGAGGTTATATAATAAAAATTAGAAATTGTTAATTGCAAAATATAATTAAAATAAGATGAAGAAGATGACTCATAAATTAAAAAAAACTTAAAATTATTTAGATTAAATAAAAAACTTTATTTTGCTTAACAATCCATTCAATTTATAGAAGAAAGTTTAAAAGAAATGTCTTAAGAAAGTTAAAGTCAAGTAGATGATAGCTTAGATCTTATAGATGAATAAAAAAGAGATCCTTTAATTGATATTATATTCTTATTAGGAATTATGGGTTGTAATTCATATGTATTTTATGATATTCATTTAAAGAGATGTTAACTACTTAAGCATGTAGATGGGAAATTAATGTTAACAGAACCAGATTAACCACGAAAACCAAAATTTCCTATCAGATTGATTTTATCTCATGAAGATATGAATAAACATATTGCCAGAACTAATGAAAGTACAATTAATGGCAAAGATATTACATTATTTCCTAATTTTAATTCTCTTTTTTTTGTAAAATAGAGATAATACAATTATAAATTTGTAAAGGTTAAATTGTAATTAATGTCTGATATTAGTAAATTACATTCAAATATTAGAACTTCATCTGCATAAGCCCAGTTATTCATATATAAAAATAATGAGAGAAAAAATAATATTTATTTAAATTCTGAATAAACAGAAAAATGGCTTCATATTTCTTAGATTGATGGAAGAATTAGAGACTTTCTCTTTAGTTATAAAACAATGATGAAAAAAACATTAACTGGAAGAAAGTTGTAATAAAATGAAAACAGATAATCCTTATCTAAAGATAATAGATTTTTACTTATTTAAGATAAATTAGTAAACTCAAAATAATATTATATTCAAAGTAAAATTTAAGATATTGGATACGTTTTTGTTATTGGAACTGTATTTTAAGAATTGTTATTGATCAAAGTCATTCCAAATGGGAATAAGAGTAAAGTTCATATCTTTCTTTATCAAGTCTTTGATGAAGATATAATTAAAACAATGAATTAATTGTGTAAATAATTTATTTTAAGATCGACATTAACTTATTCAAAACTTGAATTAGTTCCTATAACATAAAATAAAATTCGTAAAGCTTATTTGTTAGGAAATTAGTTTTCCAATAATAATATTTTAATTGGATAAAAATTATACTCAAGAGTTATTTATAAATACATTAAAAAAATTGATAAAAACTATTTCATTATAACAGTGACATAAATAATGAATTATTTTTAAATATACTTTTATAATTAAGGCAATAGTAGAAGATTTTATTTTTCAATTCATAGATCAGATTTTTTAATAATGAATAAATATTTTTTGGATTCAATTTTTCCTGAGTAACCAAATGAAGTAATGGAACAATTTTTTAGAAATTGGAAATTCAATGAAATTTCAAAGATTCATTCTTTAATAATAAAAGCCCCAGAAAGTTTTAAAAATAGAACTGAAATGTATCTATAATAAATTAGAGATACAAAAAAGAACTTTAAAAGATCTGCTACTTCAAGTTTATAAAGTATAAATAATTTAATGAGATAATCAACTTTATAATTGAATAATTAATAAGAGAATTCATTTGAAGAAAGTCTTAATAAAGAGTGTTGGCTTTATGATAAAATATTATTAAGAAAGTAGAAAAGTATTTTTGAAAAGAAGTTATGGTTTGAAATTTTAAAGTAGATGAATATAAATAAAAATTAAATAAGTTTAAATACTTTTAAGAGTACATTGAATGAATTAGTTTATTCAAACGATAGAACATGTAATTTCTTATGTTATATTCCATGTTAAGAAATATAATAATCATTTCGATGGTAGCCAATAAGATTAAGGATTTATGAATATGATACTTGTAAGAGTGTTGACATTCCTTTAAGTATAAGAGGTAAATAAGTTTAGATTTATAAATAATGTAATCAAATATTAGAGAATTATTAAAAATATAAAATATTACCAAGTAATTAAGAAATAATGAAAGTAAATAAAAGTAATGATATTGAATGGATTAAATATCAATTATTATATAAAGGTGTATTTATGAAACATAAAATGATGTTTACAGCTATTTATTTCAATAATGATGTGTTTCACATATGTATTTATGGAAGTGGAAATTAAATAATTCGAAAGATGAACATAATTTAAGTAGAGTTAAAGATTCCTTACATAAGACAATTGTTGGAGTTGAATCCTTATGAAGCAGGTAGAAGAATAAGTATAATCTACAGAAACAATTTCATCCATGCATCATTCTTGAATTTGTGATTTAATTAATTAATTTAACATGTCTGTATATAGTGGTTTTAGTACTCGTGCTCTTGAAAGTGAATACAATTAATGCATCTTATAATTAATAACAATCTTGGCTAAGAGATGTGCTTTAGCCTTATAGATTTAATAATTGTAAGATGATACAAAATTTACAGGGAACTTTGGAAAGTTATATGGTTAAATAAAGAAATTAGAAGAATGTAAATATGCGCCTCCAAAATATTCAGTTGTATTAAAGGAACTTAGTGAATAAATAGGAATCACTTAATTAAAGTAAATCTTGATTCCTAAATAATGCAAAAGAAAATTGACAATATAATGTGCAAATAATTAACAATAACAAAATTAGTAAAATATCACACCTTGCAAAAGATAGACTAAAACAAGTTATCTTAGAACAAATAGATTAAAAACAGAAGATTCTGCATATAGTAAAGCAATAGAAAAGAGTTTAAGGTATAGAGAATTAGAATTTTTATGTTAATTTGATTGACTTTAATTAATATTAATATAAATATCATGGAAGTCAAATATCGTCCACCACTTAATGATGTGTAATATTAACATACTAACAACATAGAAATGAATGTAATTGGTTGGAGAAAAACTTTATATCTTGTCTTAAAGAAAAGAGTGTGAAAGATGACTTACCAAAAAGAGTATGCAAAGTGGAAAATGTATTAATTAAATTTATTTAAGATTCTTTGGTTCTTTTTAGAATGTCCTGAAAGATCTTCACCTTATGAGAACTCTGAATCATTAAGATAGATTTATATCAAATAAAAATTGGCAGATCTCAATCCAACAGTTCCTGAACCCAGAAAAAGAAAATGAAATGCATAATCATTATAATAAATATAATTATAAAAATTATTATTCATCAACCTCATGATTTATTCAACTTTATATTGAAAATAAATATTTTAATTCATTTACTCATATTCTAACAACATTATCAAAATCAAATTCTTTTTTTCGTATTTTTGTCTAAATATAATTTAAATATATCTAAACATTTTAGATTATGAGATATAATTACTACATACTAAATCTATTATTTTTAATGTTTTCATTTTTATATTGATAAAAAATTCTCCCTTGATTCATTGTGGCTATTTTTTAAATCTAAAATAAATTTGTCTATAAATACATCTAAAATCAATATCTTAAAATCTATATTAATCATTTCAAATTTAAAATGTAACAGAAATATTGAAAAAATTATTCAGTTCATCCTTTTCTAATTAAATTGTTAATTTAATGGAATATTAAGTCAAAATTTTTTACTTAAATTATACTTTGTATTAAAAATCTATAAGTTTTATAATGATTTCTTTATAACTGAATTACAAGATTAATTATTATAAATCTATTTATCATTAAATACTTACTTAGCACTTAACGTCTTCAAATTATTTGGATTTAATATACTAAATTTGTTAAGATCTTTATTTAATCATGCTCCCTAAATTTCTGTTTCTCATCTTCCTTAAAACATAGAAAGATGTAAAGGATTAAACCACAAAATATTTTCATTTTTTTTTTTTAAATAACTCAGGAAAAATATATTATGGAGTTCATTTCCTTCTTATTTAAATAATTCATACAATTTTATAAGCCTAACATTTAGCCACTGTTGTTTTATTTAATACCTTTTTTCTAGTACCCTTTTTCATTTTAGCCAAAATGTAATTGATGTAACGAAAAGGTATAAATTATTGATTAGTTTGTAAATCTTAATTACTAAAACAAGTTATATATATTTTATAATTCTAAGATTTCGATAAAAAATATTTAATAAGTATGAAATCTGTAATTTAATTTTAATGAATATCAACTAGACTAAATTCTTGCCTTGAATTCAAATATTTCCTTTTCTTTAATTATTTCATCAAGCATTTCAACATTTTCAATATTTCATACTAAATTTAAAATGTTTTGATTTTTATTTATGTGGTTTTCTTTAAAAATTGTAAACTAATCTTATGGTTTTTATCATTAAATAATTCTTTTACTCTTATCTTAAGATAGTTTTATCATGTTATATGCTATTAGAAAAAAAATATTTGGATTATTTTTTAAAGTCTTACTTATAAATCTATATTCTCTTTCTAGATTACTTTAAAATAAATCTTAAACCAAATTTATTATCTTGATTAGAATGTTATATATTTGTTAATTGATAAAAATTTGATATTTAAAAAAAAATACCTTCAAGATTTTTAATAATAAAATTATTTATTCATATGATTTTTTTTGTTGAATTTTTACAATCACGAATATTTGCTAAAATATTATTTTTTTATTAGCTTAATAAGTAAATTTAATTGATTTTAGATTATTTGATAAATTATATCACATTCATAAAAAATCATTTTGCCTTCTTTAGGATTAGTCTGTTACAAATTTTTTTATTGAATAAAAATATAGGAAAAGTATAAATAATTTCAAATATCCTACTTAACTTTATTCTAATTCATCATTCTAAAAAAAATAATAAAATTTATGTTTAATCAAATAAATCATTATTCATCTGAATAATAAAGGAACGAATTAACTTCAACAAAAAGAAACCCTTTACCTACTAAAAGTATTCAAGATGCATCTGTTTAAGTGGAGTTTTCAAACATATAGTTGATGAAAATCATTGATGATATAGATAAAATTCATTAATAAGAAAAAAAAGCACTACTTGAGTAAATCAATTATTTAGAAAAAAAACTGTAATAAACAAAAGCAAAACAATTGACTTAATGTATAAACGAAATTAAGAACATATACCTAAATTAAATTGAAATAAATAAACCAACTCGTATGGCATTGGATTCTTTAGAGTAACTTATTAATGAAAAACAACACTATGAAGTCTCAGATCTTAAATATCGCTTACATCAAGCAGAGAAAGTTTTAAAATTACCTATTGCAGAATTTAAGACTTACCCCGTAGAAAAACTTGTGAATTCTATAAAGAAATGTCAATAATTTGAATCTGAAAATACAAGTTTAGCTAATATTTTGGAAGAAATAAATTAAGCTGATGATCATTGGAATTAAATTTAAAAGGAATTATATGACGAAAGCACCAATTTGATAAATTCATTATAAACAACTACTCAAAATATTGTTTATGAACTCTCTTTACTCGATTGCAATAAATGAGAGCCTAACTTATTGTTATTGTAATGATAATTTTTATTCTGAATGCTATTTATTATAATAAGTACTTTTATAGAATCTTTTAGGAATTTTTCTTAAATAAGAATTTAAATCGAAATCACTAGTTATTTTGAAATTCCCTTTTATTCTTTTTTTAGAATGATTTAAATCATTTAATTCAACATTTTTATTGCAATAATAATAAATGACTAAATTTTCAATAAATTATAATCTTTATTTTAATTATAATTTAAGTTCTTAAATCCTAATTTTAAATTGTAAATATTTTATTAAAACACACATATAGAAAGTTTTGAAAATTAAATTATTAATCTTTAGATAAAAGTAGAGAAT
The DNA here is from genome assembly GCA_905182985.1 of Paramecium sonneborni. Classification (NCBI taxonomy): domain Eukaryota; phylum Ciliophora; class Oligohymenophorea; order Peniculida; family Parameciidae; genus Paramecium; species Paramecium sonneborni. Next base: position 183,049 of record CAJJDN010000018.1, on the reverse strand, counting down.
TTCTAATCAATTAGATTGGTATACTGAATTCTAACAGAAAATTATTAATAATTCTTTAAATGTTTGTAGGGTAATATTAACTTTTTTGCTGATTCAATTTTTATTTTAATGAATTAAGTATGGTTTTTTAAATTGTACCAAAGTTAGCATTTTAGATGGCTAATTAGATTTTTAATAGTTTAATATTTTAAGTTTGAATAATTATATATATAAATTTTTACAAATAATTAATTTTCCATATGTCTTTGAGACTTAATGATCAAAAAAATTATAATTAAAAATGTTTTAATATATTTTTTATTTCTAATCATTTTGTTTCTTCCTAAACTTCCCAATAATATCCTGAATTCTTTTCATTAATTTTTTAATCTTAACCAACCCAATAATAATCTGCATTAGAATCAGGGAATTATATTTCATCAGGTTTTTATAAAAGAGGATCTTTTAAGTCTACATTAACTTCTGTATTATCATCCAAATCCTCAGGTGGATGTTAAATACCCCAAATTTCAATAATTTTTATATTAAGCTTTTTAACATATGGAAGCACAATTGGACCATTTTCGTAAGTGTCATCAAATTAATTACAATATGAATTATCAAAGTTTTTATCAATCCAAATTCTGAATCCTTCAGCATTTTTACCTCCAAAGCCAAAACCTTTTTATGAATCTAAATAACAATAATTTTATTCTCCTTTTTTTGATTTAAATATTTTGTAATAAGGATAGAGACTAAATACACAATCATCTTTTGTTCCAAAATATTATTTAGTATCATACCATCTTAAATTAGTAATTGCACCAAAAGTTTAATGTTTTTATTTTTAATCATAAATCTCTTAATGTTAAACCAAAACTAAAGTAGGTAATTTACTATCTAAATTAAATATATAATTTATCACCTTTCATTGCTTAGATCATTTAATTAAACCCACCCTAATGAGCAATACTAGAATAAAGCAAAGTTAATTAGGAACAATTTTTTAAGACTGAATTTGTACTAAGTAGTAATTGAAAACATAATTCATCAGTCAAAAAATAAGATGGTGTATTGACAACAGGAATAAAGTTCTTTATTTATTATCAAATAATACATTTATTTATTTTCCCATAAATTTCGCTTGAAAATAAATTTTAATTGCTTCTTTAGTTCCTGGCATTTATTTTGTTACAAAATCTACTAAACTAACCCAAGAAAAAGAACCTGATTCATTTTCTAAATAATTATTTAATTTTTTACTATAAAGCATATCAACCAAAGTTTTAATATATCTCTCATTCGTATAAGCAGCTTTTTTACCAATTTAATGCATTTTAATTAAATCCTTATTAATAGATTAAGTAATTACTTTAATCACTCCAATAGTGTCTAAATATGTCAATTGCAATTGAGCTAATTCTTCTTTGGTTGTTAAAAACTTTGAATCTTGCAAAGAAATTAAAGACATTAATTCAAATCTCTCTAAGTTCTTAAATGTTGGAATATTAGTCTAGACATCTTTAACCAATAGTTCCACTTATTATAAGTTAGCATATTACAAAATTCAAACAATGGCTCTTTCTTAATCAAACCTTCAGATCCAGAATATGATTCTAAAAATTTGAATAATTTAATCCCAAATGTTGGATTTTCACAAAAAATATCTTCAAAGGATTTTTAGTTCAATCCTTTTACATCACGAGTTCTTAAATAGGTATTTTATTTACTAGCTGCTTAATTCACAATAATAGTGGAACTGATTATTGAGTGCTTAATATTCAGCTTAATCAAAAGCTAATGGAACAGGATCTTTTCGACTTCCGTAACAATTACCCATTTATATAAAATAATATATAAATAAAACGATATAATATATAAATTTTATTTAATAAATGTTTATTATCATTAAAAGGGTATATTTTTAAAGATAACCAAGCTATAAAAATTCGGAAGTTTTGTTATTAACTATATATGTAAGTATATATAAAATAGAATCCAAAATATTAAAAAATTTAGAGTCGATTATAATATATATATATTATCCTTAAATTTAAAACTATTTATTTTGCTATATTAATAATTATTATTAAATCCTTTGCAAAATCTACGTATGTATAATAATCAGAATAAAAATCATTTCTATTTAGAAATTATTTGATGATAAATTTTCAGATTTCTTATGAGTTATTTTTTCTATCTGAAATCTATTTTTTTTTACTTCTATCCTAAAAAATATTATTAAGATTAAATTTGGTATATTTTTTCAATAAAATTCAAACCAAAGGAAAAATATAAATAAAAAAATAATAAAGCATTCTATGTCGAAATATTTAAACATTTTGTATTAATATTAGAGGCAAATTAGTGTTAATAAATTTTGGTTGAGTGTATTATGGAATTTTTAGACAATATATATTAATTTATAATATTTATTGAAAAAATATAGAAAAAATGTGCCTCACAGCAGTGGCAGATATTTTATGTTGTACAGGAATGGCATGTTGTAAGACTCTATGTTGTTGTTGCAAAAGTTGTTGTGGTTCTACATTTAAAGAATAGATAAAGTTGGCTTACATATTACTAAATTATGTCACAATATTTGTTACAATGATATTTTGTTATTTTCTCTAAGGTTTGTTCGATAACTATTTAAAATTTATTGAATGTCCAGTAGATTAGAATTCCTAATGTTTAGGAGTTTCAAGCATTTATCGTATATGTTTTGTTATGATGTGGATGTATATATTTTTAATGATCTTTATGTTAATAAGAGGGGAGATAGCAAAAATTGCAAATGAAGGTTTATGGCCTATTAAATTTTTGTAATTTTGAATTTATAATATAGGTTCATTGCTCTTTTCTTTTTTGGAAGTCTATTTATATCGAATGAATTTTTTTAAGGATATGTGTATTTTTCAATAGTTATAAGTGGACTATTCATGGTTTTTTAAATTATTATGCTAATAGATGTATTTTATCTTTGGGGTTAATGTTGGATAAAAATATATGATGATGGAGGAGAATATATGAAATATATATTGATTATAACAACAATAGTTTTATATGGAGGGGCATTAACATTGAATGTTTTTAATTTTATGTGGTTCTCTGGATGTGGAGCAAACATTTTTATGAATATATTTACAATAATTTTGATTGTTGGAGCAACTGGTGTTTAATTATTAGGATGGAATCCATAAGGATCATTACTTACTTCTGGAGCTATGGCTATTTATATTGTATTTCAAGCTTATTAAGCTTAATCATCTTGGCCTGATAATGAATGCAATTCCTTATCAAAATCTTAAGGCACCAGAATTGTCGAAATAGTTGTAGGCGTTTTATTAACAATTGTCTCTCTACTATATTTGACCTTTGGAACATCTAATTCATCAGCAACTAATATTGTATAGCTAGAATCAAAAAATGAAAAACTAGAAAGTCAATAAAGAGAATCAAATCAAGATGAAGAACAATAATAGTTATTATAAAATTAATAAAAATTAGAAGAAGCTTAAGCAATAGTAAAAGAAGCAGAAATGTAGCCATATAAAACTAATCAATATTTACTCTTTCATTTTATCATGTTCATCACTATTATTTACATGATGATTTTATTGACTAATTGGAGTTAACCAGATTTCAATGAAACCTCTTTTCAAGCATATTAGCCAAACAAATTAGCATATTGGGTATTTAATTAGCTTAATTATTTAGGTCAAAATGGTCACTTCTTGGTTAGCTGCTCTTCTTTATATTTGGACTTTAATTGCTCCTCATATATTCCCAGATAGAGATTTCAGTTGATTTTAACATATAAAGATTTTATATCAATTAACAATCATAATATACTTATATCCTTTATTCAAATTTGAGATAATTTAATAAAAAATATCTTTTATTTTTAATTTGATATAATTCTTCTTTATTAATAAAATTAATTAACAATAAATAATTAAATACATTTTAAGAAAAAATTCATTATTAATCATTCTCCCATCTTCTAGCAAATAAAATAGGATGATTATATTACTTTAAGTTATCATAGATTACTTCCTAAATAATTTGTAGTTCTTTAGATAATAACTATTAATTCACTACTTATAAGTAATTATACATTAATTAAGAAAAACCTTTTGTAAATTGTTCTAAATTATTATTAAAATATTGACTCAACTTTTTATCATGATGATTGTAAAATACACATCCAACTTTTTCAAAATATTATTCAAAGTTAAGAATCCAATGTTATAAATCATCTTATATTTAAGAGGGACAATAATTTTTAATTGCAAAAGCTTTTACTGCTAAAAACTTTCTTAATAAAAAATAGCATTTTTGTTTATCTTCAGTATCATTAGAGTCAAATTTTTTTAAAACTGAATTTAAAAATATCAAAAATTTATATGTTGGTCTTATTGTTGCTGCTAAAGAATCAAGTAGAGTTTTTTATTTTTATTTTTCTTAATCCTTTTCTTAGTTCTATTATTCTAAATCCGTTAACTTATTAACCGATATATCAGTTTTAGTTCTTTATTTAAGATAATCTCCTCTTTTTGATAGAATTTAATTTTGTTTTATCGATAAATTTTTTAAATCTGATAAAGAACACACTGTAGGACTTTTTCTTTATCTTAATGGTGAAACAAATAAATTTCTTAGACATTAATTAATTTGGGTTGGAGGAGCTTCTTATTTGTAATTTATACTTGTTTTAGGAAATAATGGAGAATTAGAACTAACCTTATTCTGAGATTAACAATTTGAAATCTAATAATTTTTAATTGTATCATTAGTACTATTTGGATTACTATGTTAATGTGTATCACTATTTTCAGATGGTTATTGATTTTATTAAGGATTTAACTTTGTTATGTAAATTGACTAATATGTAGGATTAACAATTCGAATTTATTTTTTTGATTTATCTTTAATTTCTTAAGGTGATGACTCAAATTATTGTTTACCATTAAATAATTGATTTGATTAAATTTAATTAAACTTTTATGTAGACTATTTGTTATTATTACGGAATGAGATAGGTTCTTTAGTTTCATCAATTTCTGGCAATTCATCAGGTAAGGTTTTTAAAATTTTTTGTAAATTTCCAAAATTATCATTTTGAGAATTATCATGAATTTAATCATAACCACTTGATCTACGTAAGATCTTACACGGAATAAGCTTATGTTAATTATTAAATTTCAATTTTTTCTATTAATTTAATATAGACAGAATTTCATCTATACTTGATCGTTTTTATTAATCCAATTCTAACATACCTATAAGAATATCCTAAATTTTTTTAATCAATGATTTATCATTCATAATTTTAGAGTTGATTTATTATGATTTACTATATAAATCTCCATCCTTTTTAAAATTAAAAGGAATTTCTTTATATACCATAAAGTAAAGAAGTACACCTAAAGACCAAATATCTGATTTTTCTGAATAACAATTTAACTGAACTGATTCAGGTGCCATATAAACTGGAGTTCCAACGCTAAATCTTTTTATAATACTCTCAAAATCATTTTCAATAATTGCAAATCCAAAATCAGAAAGTTTGTAAATTCCATCAGATCTCAGAATGTTTGCAGGTTTTATATCTCTGTGGATGATTTCTAAAAATATTATAGAATTAAGAGAATATACTTTGATCATGTAAAGCTTTAATACCCTTAGCTATTTGAAGAAAAATATTAAGAATTTCTATCTAGTTAAAATTGGTTTTTTACAAAATATTAGCAAGATCACCATCATTACAATATTCACATATTATATAAGTATTATTTTTAGTTTCAAAAATCTCGTAAACTTTCATTAAATTTACATGATCTAATTGTTTTAAGATAGCGATTTCATTTTTTAAAAGAGTTTGTGAAATAGGAGTTGTTAATGTGGAAAAATTTATAACCTTTATAGCAACAATTTAATTAGTTTAAAAATTGATGCCCTTATAAACAGATGATGAATAACCTTCTCCTATAATGTCATTTAAGAAGTAGGAATATTTTTAAACTATTTTTTAGATTTTTGATTGAGCTTCAATCATTCTTATTTGTGCTCGATTTTAAACTTAATAAAAATTATTTTGATACTAAATGTAAGTATTATATAGTATTTATAATTCTTAGGAAATAAAAATATTATATTAATAGAAATAATGACATTTTTCATGTTTTTAGGTTTGATTTTTATTAATTTAAAAAATGTATGTATAGACAAAATCATAATTTAAAGTGAATCACTCATTAGAAGAAAGAAAAAGAATATATTCAAAAAAACAAATAATACATCCTACTAAAATTTTGATAATATTAGAACAATTTATTGATAACTCAGCCTCCTATTAGCTGTAATAATACATTATAATAAAGAGATGTTTAGCTGATCCAGACTAGCTAATGATTAATTTTGAGGCTGAAATGAACTAATAGATAAAAAAAAAAATACCTAAAGCCAAAAATATTTCACTTTTCTTTTTTATAAACAAGGCTCTACCCTAAAAAGGTAGTAATAATTCATATAGCTTTAAGATTTTACTATGGGGCAATTACAGTAAAAAATGCAAGACAAAGAAGATGGATTTTTATACGTACAAGTAAAATCCTTAGAGACCTTAGGATCACTATATTGAATTTATTTTTGTATTTTATATCAAAACAATAGCATCAAAAATCATCCTAATCAAAAGAAAGTATTGTTGGTTTATTAGTTTTCTTTACAATTTCATCTATTTTTGATTTCTTCGCTAAAGTAGGTTTCTAGGTTTGTGATAATTAAGCAAATTATTTTTTTAAATCTTCTTCCTACTTCTCTTTTTCATTTTTTTCTTCTTATTGTCCAATAACAGACTTAATATTCTTGCTTTTTTAATCCTATTTCTTTTATTTTTTTGATCCTACATATTCAGGTTTGAATTTGTTCATATTAAATTCGAGATTACCATCATTTCCATTTCCATCAATAACTAAAGCATTTTCTACATCATATTTATCTTCATCTTCATCTTATTATATAACAAGTGGATCATCATCATTGTTTTTGATTTTCTTTTAAATTTTATCTTCAATTTTGTAATTTTATGAATCTATATTACTTCCTCCGTTCACTCTCATTCTGAATTGTTCAATGAATTTTACTTAAGGTTTTTCAAATTCTAAATTAATTCTATCAATTTTCTTTCTCATAATTGTCTTAAAAAATATATTACTATCTTTATTTAGTATTTTAAATATATAGCATTAATTTATCGTAATAAGAATGTTTACATAAAGTAAACTTATTATCAATTAAAAATTTCACAAAATAATAGATTAAATTTAGATTGTCTTCCTATTTTTCTCTTTATATAAAAAAATAATCATTTCTATGTGTCTATGAAAACATAGTTTTTATTTAATTTTTCTATATCCTTTTCCAATAAGGCCAATTCCTTTTCACACTATTCTTTCCTTAAATAGAATTAATAATATACTTTCTTTTTAATCCAACAGTGTCAATCATTCTAATATGTGTAATTGATTAATATTCTTTATTTACAGATTCCCATTTTTTTTTCAAACCTAATTTCAAATGTTCAACTTCTTCAGACGTCATCAAATATTTTTATTTATCTCTATCTTCAGCTTCACTCAAGTGCATATTTCTGATGATTTCATATTCATTATTGATGCTACTTTAGATTTTTGTTAAATAATCTGGTACTTTTCCATAATCTTTTTTTTGAGTCCATTCTTTCTCTTCTGTAATTTATTTTGGAGCTGAAAGAATATTTTCAACTGCATTTGTAACAATAAAATTCTTATTAGATTTAAGTCCATGTATTGGTTTTTCATCTTTTTTTGGAACTGCTGCTTTGCATGATTATGGATATTTGAATTATTAAACTACACTTAAGAAAGATATGATTACTTTCAGGCAATTAATTAGATCCCATAGTTCCAGTATTCTTCATTCTAAACATGGTAGCATCAGGTTTGTATGAACCTTATTAAATCTCATAAATTACCTTTAGGTTTTCCAAGAGAATTAGATTATCCTTTATGAGTATGAGGTCCTTTTGCTAATTGGAAATCACCATTTATATTGTTGACCTAAATAATAATGTATTGTAACTTAAGGTCGACTTGTTGTATGATTATTAAATGTGCTGGCAGTAGGTACCAAACCATTAGGATATGCTGATCTATACATTGGTTCTTTGGGTGGTGGTACATACTCTTTAGGAATCAAATTATATATGCTTTCCTGTTACATTTATTTTATCTATTTTTAATTTAAATATTTCTATTTATTTTTAAGTAAAATGTATATTGAATCTTTTTTACTCTATTAAATAATGTTTGAAAAGAGTCAAATATTTGATTATTATGAATAACATCTTTATTTCGATAAAAAAATAAATAGGAATAGATTATGAATCAAATTAAATAAAATATTTGAGGTAGTTAGAATAGGAGGGGATAAAGTTAATTTGTATTTATAATAAGGTTGGTAATGGATGAGAATTTTAATTTAATTGTAAGAATGGGATGAGATATGAAAGATATTAAAAATAAATTAAAGTGAAAAGTGATTTAATATAGAAAAAAGATAAAAGTATTTAGAAGGGATGTAAATTAATTAGTTATAATAAATAATATTTATATGGGTTCATGCAATTAATGTATGTAGAGACAAGAACCGTTGTAATAAGTAGCAATATAGAACAATCCCGTGAATTTATTGGAGGAAAATCATATTAAAATGGCAATAAGAATTTAGACAGCATATCGTGCATATATTTGTAGATAAAGATTTAAGTAAGAGTATAAGTAAGAGAAGTAGATAAGAATTAGCGAAAAGAAGATCCATGAATTAAAAGAGAAGTAATTCAACAGATGACTGTTTAATTGAACATCATACTAACTCTTATTCTCCAAGAATAGATCCTTAGGAGAATCGAAATGTATTGCTTATGATTGATTATCATGGGAAAAGGAAAAGTCTTTCTCATTTCGGAAGAGAATTTAGTGCTAAATTATAACCAAAAGAATCAGATTCATTAGATGATGGTGATTCTGAATAAGTGGAATAAACACCTTTGTAATAGAGTACATCTCCACCTATAAAATCTATACGATCTTCATAGAATTAATAATCTAAGAAAATGTAATCCTTTAGATTTCGATGTGTTTTAACTCATGAAATATTAGAACCTAGGGATAAGATTAAATTATAAACAATTAATAAAAGAATTAAATTAGATTCTATTAAGTTAGTTGGTGGTAACATTTACAATGGTGAATGGTTGGATTAAATGCCAGATGGAAAAGGAAAATATACTTTCTCTGATTAATCTTTTTATTAAGGGGAATTCAGTAAGGGTTGTTTGCATGGTAGAGGAGAATTTAAAAGTAAAGAGGGTAATACTTATAGAGGTGAATGGTAGAATAATAAAATGCATGGATAAGGGATTTATATGTATAATAATGGTTGTAAATATGAAGGTATTATTATGTATAATTATCAATTAAGGGAATTGGGAAAGAGATCTACCTAATGGAGAAGGAATGGAATGGTATATGAATGGATCAGTATATGTAGGTAATTTCTTAAATGGAGAAAAACATGGATTAGGAAAAATTACATTCATAACTGGAGAAATCTATGAAGGAGAATTTGAATTTGATGATTTTAATGGAAAAGGAATATATGTATTATTTACAGTAGATTTATCTAGAGATGGCAAGATGGTAGAGTTTATGAAGGAAATTGGTAAGATGGAAAAATGAATGGTAAAGGCAGATTAACATGGCCAGATGGAAGATATTATGAAGGTGAGTATTTTAATGATTAAAAACATGGCTTTGGTATTTTCTAATTTGCTGATGGCCGTAAATATATTGGATTATGGAAATAAGGACTTTAGCATGGATAAGGAGAATTCTATAAATGTATTGGATAAAATTCTACTAAAGGCATTTGGAAACAAGGAAAACTAATTAAACTTCTATGATCTTAACTGCTATTAATTTATTTCTTCTTTATTTCATACTCTATTTTTTTTAAATCTTTATTTATTATTAAGAAATTTTATTTAGATTTATTTGTTATTTATGTTCATCTATCTTAATTTCTTATAATTAACAATTAATAATAGTTCTTTAATTTATTTCTTTGATATTTTAGATTAAATTATGGTAGAATTATAGATTAATACAATTAGTATAAACAATCTGAATTATTTATTAATGAATTACAAATTCTATTTATGAAAGAAGTTTTATTATAAAAAACAACTTTAAGACAATAAAAAATTGTATATATTATTATAATCATGTTAATAATTTTCCCAAATTGATTTCATGAGTGTTCCAATTATTACCTAGTTTATTAATGTAACACTAAGACGAGACTTCCAACATCATTATACAAATTCAAGAAGAGTGTAAAATTGTTGTAGATCTTACTCAATTAAGGAGAGAGCATTACAACGTATTATCAAAAAAAGAAAAAGATGAGGCTTTGTTAATGCTAGGACCAAATCCTTTATTTAATGATTTTAAAACAGTAAGTTAAGCTTTTGGAACCACCATTAAAAATTTAAAAAGATGGCTTAGATGTGGTACAGAAAGAAAAAAAGGATGTGGCAGAAAAAAACTTAATCCCTATGCAGAGAAGTAGTTGATTGATTGGGTTATAGAGAAAGTTTAACAAACAGGCAAAAAGATATCGAGATAAGAATTAAGAGGCAAAGCATTAGAGTTATTCAAAAATTAGCATTTTTGTGCATCAAAAGGATTTCTTGATAAATTTGTAAAATCCTATTAATTAAAGAATAGGATGAATGAGTAATGTATTCTTAATAAACTAGAATCCTAAAAAGGATTGGAAAATTAAACACTAAAAACTTTTACAAAAAATCAAAATAGATTTAAACCAAAATTGAGGAAGAATTATAAGTAGAAACTGTTAAAAAAGAAGAAGAAATAGAAGAAGTCAAAATAGAAAATATTAATTTAAAACACAATAAAAACTGTTCTGTGTTTTAAATTTAATGAATTTGTTTTATATTTTTGAATAATATCTCCTTTTTATCTGTATTAAGTTGAAAATGTCTTCTATTTCCTACTTTTTTATATTTATTATTTATTTTTATTTTAAAGAAAGCTTGTAAAACGGTATCAGTTAGAGATTGACTCCATTATTCCAGTACCTTTATTTTTTGGATTTTATCTTCCAAGATCAAATTCAACTAATGGCTAGACTTTGGTGCCTCATGATTTATAACTAATCTAACTCTTTTAAAATTGATTCCTCTAACCAGTAAATAAAAACAGAGCATTATTTTATAAACGCTGTATATATATTTTAATATCTCTTATGACTGAAACAATTTTAAATAACATATCTCAAATTTTTAGAAAATTATTTTTGTGGATTTTATACTAATTTGATAATTAGATTAACTAAATCTTTCCAAGAGTTGTTTTTAATTCACATATTCATGATTATCATATTATAATATAATTATTATTATAATATATTAATAAAAATCAATCAGTAACAGTGGCAAAGGTTCTATAAACTTAAACATCTGTTAAATTACGACTATGTCTTGCCATACTCTATCTTTTAAATTTTTCAGCTAATTTGACTTTTTCAGTATCCTTTTTGATTTATTCAATTTATTATTTAAGATTAAGAATCTTCTTAGGAGGAGAGACAGGTTTAAATTAGACATAAACTTATTATTTAGATATTCTATCTGTTTATGCTTCATATTAACTTAAATCTTAAGCTTTTTATTGATTGAGTTCAAAAATTAAGAGATCACTCTTAACAAATCCTGTGTAATTTACACCTCCAAACACAAATAATTTTTCATCAATTACAGCGGCAGAATGACTACATCTTCCAGAAGTAGGATATCTTTTAACATCAACAAAACTCCATGATAAATTACGTATTTCTAAGATATATAAATCATTTAAAAATCCTTGAGTATTTATATCATCATTTTTGCCACCATAGATTATAATTTATTAAGTAAGTTCTATATATGTCATTGAATGTTAGCATCTACTGATTGGAGCTCTACCTTTTGATTAAACTTCCTCAATATATATGGGTCTTCTTCTTACATCTATTTTTATGAGTTTATCTAAATAATGTCCATTTGAATCAAGACCTCCAAAAATATAAACTCCTTAATTCTCATAAGTCATATCGACATCATGCTTATAAAGATCTATAGATTTATGTTCTAAAACACAACAAGATTTATGGAATGCCACTCCATCTTAATAAACTGGTGCATTTATTTCCACATTTTACCATCTCTAAGTTAAAATATCATATGCTAAAAAATCATTCAAATAATGCCCTTTTTAATCTATACCACCTTAAACCAAAAGATGTCTCCCAATAACTTCAGCTATATGACCCTTTCTTGGAGATACTATTCCAGCATGCTGTACGATTTTCATCTCATTATTTACTAAGTTAATATGAGTCACTTCATTTGTTATATCACAATGAATTCTTTCTTATTTTTGTGGTGAGTATAAAATTCCTCCAAAAATTATTAGTTAGCTTTTATAGATGTTGGCTGTGTGGTATGACCGAGATTAAACTTATTATTTTAATTTTATCAATGTCCATTTATAAAATTCTAATTTAATTATAATTATACATTTATCTACAGTTGCTTAATAAAGATCATTCACGTTTCCTGAACCTGATCCTCCATATAAATAAAGTTTATCATTGTAATTTACCATTGCACTACTTTCTCTCGATGAAGGATTCCAACCATTATTTTCGTTGTTATATATATAAACAACAATTTTTTTAACTTCATTGATAATTCGAGATTTAGTTTGTTCAATTTATTATTTAATTAATTCCGTTTCTTAACGAACCAGTTCTTAGGAACAACCCATTTTCAGTTATCTCTTAATCTATTATTAACGAAATTAATCTTTTGTTGAGATGGATGGATATGATTTAACTCCCTAAGTCTCAAGATGTATTTTTTGGTATTCTTTATTTATTCCATCAAGTTGTAACTTTAATTGAATTTCATTTTATTTCTTAATACGATAATAAGCATCTCTATTATGGAGTAATTCCATTTTCTTAGAACTATTTTATTTTTCTATAGGACTGGCAGCAAATAAAGCTCTACTAAAATTATTCCACATAATTTTGGATTAGTGAAGAGATCTTTATAATTCATCTATAGCATCTTGATTGAGCTATTTGAATGAAATGAAATGAGTATTATCACACTCAGGATGTTATTGAAGTAATTCTTATCCAGCTTCTTAAACAATAGATTGAAATGATTCAAGAGGAAGAGGACTCATGATAGCCTTTTTCTATTTGTACTTTTCTAGAATATCGACAATTTTAAGAGAATTTCTAGGAGATGATTCCAAACTACTCATTTTTTTATAATTAATATCATTTTTTCTTCTCCTACTATTATTGTCCAACACTAAGATCTCTAAGTACAACAACTTAATTAGTAGCTCTATTGTATTCCCAACCTCCAAAAATTAAAATATGTGGGCCAATAGATGTAGCTGTATGTCCATATCTATTTCTGGGTGCATTTCCTTCATATTTGGCTTTTTCCCAACACATTTTCTCAGTATTTAATACAATTAAGTAATCAATATCAGGAGAAGTGGCAAAATTATTTTCACTATAGAAATAATTTTATAATTAAACCTTCTAGCTCCTGAATTAAATGACCATCCTCCAAAAACAACAATATCAGCACCACTAACATTAGCCGAATGTCCATATCTTGGAGCTGGAGGAGTGCCACTTACTCTTAGTCTACTCCATGCAAAATGTTCAGTGTCAAGAATACGAATATCATTTAAATAACAACCCCTTAGATATGATCCATGTCTTGGATTAGCAGTTTTATTTAATGTTTTAAGATTCTTATCTTCTTAATAATAGAAACCTCCTTATATAATTAAGTTAGCTCCTACTTATATAGCTGTATGTCCTTAACGAGGAGTAGGAGAAGGTCCTGTACAAGTAGGTTAAGACCAAGCCATGACTTCTAAATCTAAAACATAAAGATCATTAAAATAATCAATTCCATTCCAACCTCCAAATATTATCATTTTGGTTGAAGCATACTAATAATCACTATTTTAATATTATTACTAATGTAGCAGAATGAGAAAATCTAGCACTAGGAGAACCAGATCCTTCTGGTCCCTAATACCAAGTTAATGTTAATGGATCAAGTGCATGCAAATCTCTAAATACACATTTTTCTCCTTTTCCTCCAAATATAATTATTCTTTGACCTGCCAAAACTGCAGAATGAGCATATCTTGGGGCAGGTGGAGTACCTTAAACTTTTGCTTTAAACCATCTATTTGCATTTACATCCATTTAATATGTGTCATTTAAGTATTTATATCCTTCATCTTTATTTGCATAATAATGTCCTCCAAATAATATAATAGAAGCTCCACTCAATGTTGCTGAATGACCACCTCTAGCACATGGAGGAACTCCTTCTATTAATGGTTCTGCCCATTACCATTTTCTTGAATCAAATGGTTAATATTTAAAGCCTTCTTACTATAATATATTACTTTATTACTCATCCTATTGCTATTCTCCTTAATATTCTTAATACTCTTCTTGCTGTTACATATCTTATTCTTCATCATCATAATATTGTTAACCTTCCATATCACCTTCTTAATCATCTCCTTCATCATATTACTCTATGTTATTCCCAGAATATTGTGAATCTTCTCTCCCTTCAGAATACATTAATTAAATTCAATTATTATATAATTATTGTCTCACAAAAATAATTCTTCTTCTCTCTTTATCAAATTGCTTGTAAGATCAATCAAATTCAAAACTTTATTAACATTTTCTCCCCATTCTTGTAATACATCATTCTCATTCTTCTTTAACTAGTATTCTACTATACCTTATATTCTATCTATTTTGCATTTCAGTAACTAATCTATATTTCTAAATCTATACCTTTTGATCCATCATTAAACAAATCTCTTCTTCTAATTCTTAAGTACTAATTCCTATTAATTCTGTTATTCTATTCAAATACACAGAATCATAGTAGATCTAAAATATT
This sequence comes from Paramecium sonneborni, assembly GCA_905182985.1. Lineage (NCBI taxonomy): Eukaryota > Ciliophora > Oligohymenophorea > Peniculida > Parameciidae > Paramecium > Paramecium sonneborni. The sequence goes on along the minus strand of CAJJDN010000018.1, from coordinate 167,931 downwards.
CTCAAGTTATGATGTATCAATTGTCTTCTAAAATCTAACATAATTTATCAATCTAATACCAACATATCTTTGTTAATTGTTCTCAATATTTTCATCAAATATTTCAGCTGCTTAAATGTTGTGACTTTATGGTGAAGTACTTATCAGTTCTGATCCCAAAAATGCTTAAATTAATTGTTATAAATTAGGCAATGCTTCTAGACCATATTTATATGTTGAAACGAGTGATTATAATTATTTTTACTATATTAGGTTAATTTATTTACTTTTTCCTCAGAATAAGTACTTAATATAGTATACATAGCATAGTTTTCTAATATTGTATTGTAATCAATTCTAAAATTGAAATCTACTTTTGTTGCTTCTAATTATTTATTTTTATGTAATGATTCAAGTATCTTTGAATATGCATGAGCAGTCTCTTTATAATTATTCTCATGTCTATAGTACATAACTAAGAATGAGTAATAAATAATTTTAAGATCTGCAATTTTATCATCTTCTATATTTTTCGGCTCAATTTTTTTTGAAATTATAAACAATCTAACATAATCTTATTTCTTAATCATAATTTTCATTTAGTATAATATAAATTCTAATTTCTCTCTCTTATCCATAGATCCATAAGTTTCAACCTATACTTCTTATAATATTTTTGCAGCATCGGCTATTTGATTATCATCCTCTTTGTATTATGTTAGCATTAATACACATCTGGCATATTCTACTTCTAAATAAATCTTTTTTTCACAAACTTTCATTATAGCATCAATCATCTCTAATTTTTAATTTATTGCTAAAGTCTTTAATTCTACCATAGCCATTTAAACAAGTTCAATTTGTGCTTTTTTTGGTTATCCTCTCTTTTTACTAAGTGATATTATCAATTCATTAAATTTTGAGTATTATTTTGTATCAAAACAGAGCTTTGCAATTTATTTTGTAACTTTTAGTGTTTCAACCAAATTGTTAGCCAATCTAGCTGTCTTTTCTTTATTAAGTAAATCTTCGATTTGTTTATCAAATTCATTCTCTTCAATAATCATTTGGATTTTAAATTTAATTTAATAAAAAAAATACTAATCTGAAATATTTATGATCTATGAAATCAAGCAATCCATTTTCATTCCTTATGATTAATATGCTTTTATTTGATTAGTTAATTCAGAACCTCATGTAACAATAAAGAAATATGAAGAAAGCAATATTTACATTAAATACTTTTCACCTACAAGGATTCGCAATTACTTGGATACCATAAATATTTTTTTTTTTATTTTCTCTAACCATTACTAAATTTAATAGATTGTCATTCTTCAAAATACAGAAACTAAGATTTTACTGAGATGTAAGGCGATATTAGATAGAAATTTATAATAATAATAAATTCTTTGGGATTTTATGTGACGGAAAAGATTATTGGTTTGTAAAAAATATTTATTTTATTATCGTAACAATATCAAAAATTGTCATGATTAAAGAAAGATTATCTTAAATTTATATTTCTAATATACTTTATAATAAAATCTTTTAGGTCTATTAAAGTCGCTTTATTTAAGATTAATATTTGATTATTTTAAGAAGGTCTTTTTAATAAGAAGATATTATATTATTTATTTATATTGGAATAAAGACTAAACTATCAAGCATGGAAGTAATAGCATTCTTTTTAATATATTTGTAAAATCACTTTTTTATTTTGAGATTCTTCAAAAAGAACAAAAATTATTCAGATTAGATTATAATAAGCCATATGTATTCATCAATTGCCAAATTAATCAGAACGCACAATTGATAATGAGTAGATTAAGAATTTCATATTTAAATGAAGGAAGTAATTAAATCTACTTTATTTGCTAGAATTCTTTTAAGAATTAGATAAATCTAGAAACAGAACTAATAAATCAAAACTTATCAGCTTTTTAAGTTATTTATGAATGTATAATATATATATATTTTTATTATAAAAAGTTAGTAAACATCATTTTTAAACTTTTGTTAATATTGAATATAGGGCATTAATGTGACATAAAGTTTACTTTTACAAGCTTTTTATAATAAACTCTCTTTGATAACCAAATTATTCAATCTATGAAATTACTCTTAAGTCTAAATTCAGAGTTTTTGGGGTTTATTTTTATTATTTAACATTTAACTCTTTGAGCCATTAGTGATTAAAAATTTCATTTAGGGTTATTCTTTGTTTTGGATTAACATTCAACATTGATTTAATTAGATCTAATATGAATAGTAATATATACCAACTGAATCATTTGATAAGTTTTATTTTTTCATTTCAATAAAATTTAATTGTCCATTTTAAATGTTATGATTTAATTCATTCATATTATTTCCTTTAAAAGGCACTTTACCAACTAATAATATATATAGTAGAACTCCAGCACTCCATATATCACTAGCAAATCCTTCATATCCTACTTTACTAAAAAGTATTTCAGGTGCCAAATAAGCAGGAGTACCACATTATTCTAATATTTTTTAACCTTTAATTATCTATCTACTAACCCCAAAATCACATATCTTGATTGAATCTCCTTATAGTAAGATATTATCTAATTTGATATCTCTGTGTAAGATATTATGACTTTAGAGTATTTAGATAGCCAATATCAATTAAGTGAATATATTTTTAGCTTAGATTTCTGGAATAGGTTTTTCTTTGGTCCATTTCATTAAGTCTCCACCTTCTACATATTCCATAATTATATAGATTTATTGTTTTGTTTCAAATACTTCATATAATTATGCAAATTATTTGTATTAAGACAGAATTTTCATAATTGTAATTTCCTATATATAGAATTAAATAATTACTAATAACAATCTTTTTTTAGCACTTTCACTTTTCAAAGTTGATTTTTCAATTATTTTCATTGCTACTTTAGCTCCAGTTAATATTTGAATACCTAAACAAACTTTAGCAAATGCTCCTTTGCCTATTACATAACAGGACTACCTTACTAGGGTTAGTGATTCAGTACCTTATAAAAATCAGGAGTTGAAGGAGGGATTCGTTTCTTTGTCTTAATTGTACAAGCTATTCTATTTGCTAAAATAAGTCTCTCTTTTATTATATCTTCATTTGTAGGAAAATGAATTTCAGGTAATTAAAGAAAGAAATCCTAACAATCAAGTAATTCAGTTTCCATTCTTCCAAAATCAGGAAGCATTTTAGGAAATGATTCTTCTTTACTTAATTAACTATTTGATCTTGATATTTTAGTAGTTTATTAACTGCGTGATGTAGCGTTATTTCCTAGATCAATTTTAACTTTTCCTAATTTAGATATTTATTTTGAGTTTGACATTGATGTAGTTTCAGATTTCTTTACAGGTATAGGTAATCTATAATATTAATAAAATATCATTACTTAATTGCTGGACATTGTTTACTAATTGATCTAGACCGATCTGTTGAATTCTTTGATACTTGATTCGAAATACTTCTAGTTCGTGTATTAGTTGATTATGTGTTAAAATTGATACATTTAACAGAGATATGTTTTTTCAGTTGATTCATTTTATAACAGATAAATTTTAATTATTCTCAAAATAACAACAAAACTAACCCAAATAATAAGTTTATCAATAATCCATTTAACCCTTTTGTTTTAGACCAACCACATAGATTATAGCATTCCATTAAATCTTATAATTCAAATGTCACTGTAGATATTGTACTATTTAATAATGGTTCTTTGCAGTTCTTAAATGAAAGAGTTTTATTATAACAGATTTAAAACCTACCATAATTACCAAAACAATCTTCATTATGTTTACATGCAATAATCTCTTCAGCACAATTTGATTCTATACAAATTTCAGCATCTTATAAAGGCACAAACTTTTATAAATTTGATGAACTTAAACCTGAATTTGTGCCTTCATCTGTTATTTCAACTATATCAGGTTCATACTAATCATAATAATCAGCATCATCCTAACCTAACTAACCATATCCTTTTTATAGTATCAAAGCAATTACAACAAATTAAAACATTTTGAATATATATTATTATTATTACAAACATTTTTGAGAAATAAAGTTCAAAATCATTTTATTAAAAATTCCTATAAATCTTTCAAATATTGCATTGTCTAAGAATATTGATCTTTTATAGTCTCTATCTCTTCAAATAAATTATTAAAATAATCTTCACGAATTACCTAATAGATTATTATTATTATTTGTACTTAATTTACAGACTATTGTAATTAACTAAAGTCATTCATCTACTAATTTAATAGTTCATGAGTTCGCTATAAATTATATGTAAGATTGTCTGTTTTTTATTTCAATACTTCTACTTCGGTTAGATTATCTTTTGATGTTATTCTCTCAATTTTTTTTTAGATTTTTATTGATACATCCAAAAATGATTTTAATGATTGATCAACCTAATAATCCAATTTCATGATACATGCTAATTATATTCAATAATTCTTTTATCTGTTTAATTTTTATGAGATTGAAAGGCCTCATCTAATTATTTCAATTTCTATTCAAACTTCCCTATTCTTTATAATAAAATTGTGAGCTTTTCTTAAATTCCATTAAAATAATCAGCACTTGATTTATTGTTTTGTTAATACTATCTATTAGTTTTCTCACTAAATAAATTTAATATTATTACCTCATTTATAATCTTTCTTCAATTTATTCAAATCTCCTTTCAAATTCATTAAGCAACATCACCAAAGCTGAATCATTATTATTACTCTAATATTTAGAAGCGTTATCCCTAACAGAATCATATGATTTTTTTTAGCATTCATCCATTATACTTGTCTTTTTTGAATTAAACCTGTCATTTTCAATAGATTATAAATTAAAAGATATGCTTTAATTTTATGTTTTCATAGGAACAACATTTGCCTCTATTGAATTTGTAAGCAAATATTAATCATTATAACTCTCATTTTAAGCTAATTATTTCTCAATTAATAGTAACTTCTCGTCTAAAGTTCTGTTGTTTTAGTTCTAATTTTCTTTCTAAGTCCTTCTATTTATCATTCTAAATTCATCTATGCTATTAGCTCTTTAATTTATTTTTGACATATTTGAATTTGAATACCTATTTATTTATAAAATCTATAATATTAATTAATTATTAAAAGTATAATATTATTCAAACTAAATACCTTATAAAAGAACTTTTTTTATTTTAAAAAAATAAAAAATACATAATTTTTATTTTTAAAGATGAAAAGAAATAGTAGTTCATATATTGTTTAAGATTCATCCTATCAACTTTCAAAACCTAATTCATTTATAGATATGAATTGTATCATTAAACTCTAATTAAAGCTTCCATGTGTTTAAGCCAAACATTCTAATAAAATAGAACTTTAAATTAATAGTATGCCAATAGATTTTTAGGAGAATGGCATGAAGAAACCTATCTTGTATCTAGAAAATATGTTCCTACAATGACAAAAGGATTAAATTTGTATACTACTTATTGCATTCCTTAAAATCCAATAGCAACAATAGTAATTCTTCATGGATATGGAGATCATTCTGGTAGATACTTTCATGTATTATAAATAATCAATATAAGGTAGCAGATGAATATGCAAAATATGGATTTTAAGTGATTTTATATGATTAAAGAGGATTTGGTAATTCAGGAGGTATAAGAAGTCATGCTGATATAAAATAAATGCATTAAGATCTAGAATGCATTTTGTTAACAATTGAAAGATCATAATCAATATTTTTATAATGCTAATCTTTAGGAGCAGCAGTTGGATTAAGCTTTTGTATTTCAAATCCATCACTTATCATATAAGGAGTTATAGTAGTTAATCCCTATATCTAATTTGCAAAGAAATACGGGTTTTTTAAAAAAATGTTGCTTACTTTGATGAATAAAATAATACCTGTATACTATAATGTATTATTTAGGGTCTTATGGTGAATTCTTATATAGATTATGGTCATTGTAGTAAAAACAATAATGTAATAAAAAGTGTTGCTGAGGATAGTTTAGTATAACCATTTATGAGTATTGGAATGGCTTACAATATTTTATAATTAGATTCTTATATTTTACCTCATGCTCATCAGTGATTTATAAAATTATTTTTAGATTCACTCAACCTTTATTAATATTGCATGGTAAAGAAGATAAAGTAGCTAGTCATATGAATTCTGTAGAGTTATATCGTGAATCAGGTTCAAAAGATAAGACTCTCAAATTATTTGATAAAGGATTTCATGAACTTTAAAATGATGTAGAATTTGATAGAGTCAAAAATGTAATCATAAATTGGTGTTAAAAACAAATCAATAAAGATAAGAGAATCAGTATAATGCTTAAACATAATTTAGGTTATTTCAGAGCATTAAATCATGGATTGATTGTTAAGAACAATAATAGTTCCAAATTCATAGTTTTATCATGGATTTTTATATATTTCATGTTAAAAAAGTACAAACTTAAGTTTTATTCATTAGTAAAATGAAAAGTCTTGGAAAAACTGCTAAATCTATTTGTATTTTAGCAATGATGATCGCATCTTTTATTGTTCGTATTAGATGGTGATTATATTAAATAACAAAAGTTTTTAATTTAATTTAAAATTTAATTATATAAATTATTGTTAAATTCATTTTAAATTTTCCATTCATGTCACTCAAATCTCAAAGAAGCAAATCAAAGTAAGCATAAAGCTAAACTCTTGATACAAGTTATTAAAATAAAAGTCATAGTGATAAACGTACTAGCAGATTTTTAGCTAGCATAGAGTTAAATAATGAAAATTCTAATACAAAATAAGATAATCCTGAAAAAGCATTTTTGTAATTATTATTCACATTATCTAAGTATTTTATTAGATGCATGTTCTGAACTTGTACAATTATATAATGATACTCATAAATAAGAGATAGATTAAGCAATTAAATAAAATTAAACTTTTGAATAAGTAGCTATTTTAGTACATTCAAAATTATAATTGCTAAAAAGAGATTATATTACAAGTGAATACCAATTAATTTAGTTAAAAGAATCTATAATCTCAAAATAATAGCAATAAAATTAGTAAAATTCATTTGAATAATATTAAAAATTACATGATTAAAATCAAAGATGGAAACAATTATATTTTTAAGAGGCTCGATAACTTATTGAAATAACAAAATAACAAAAATAATTCACAATTGAACTATAACAATAATTAGAATATATAAATATCTTAGAATCCAAATAAGAAACTTTAGAATAAAAATATTTAGAATTATTTGAATTAATTCACAATTAAAATTTAAATATTGATTTAAAAAAATATTGTGCAACATTGTAATAAGCATTAAATGAAAAAACTGAATTATTATCAGTTTAACTATAAAATTCAAGGAAATAGTGTATAGATTTATCTAAAAGGCTCTAAGATGAAATTATGAAAGTAATTACTTATCTCTATTTTAGGTTTAAGCTGCCTAGGAACTTAGAATTGTTGATATGTAATATATAATGAGTTTAGAAAATAATATTGATCAAAATAATTGATTAAGCACTTTTAAAATATCATTTAGAATTTTGTAATTAAAATTTCAATTTATTAAATTAATTTAAAATATTCTTCAATTAATGTTAATTGCTCAGATCTTCGAGTAAATTTTTAGAGAAATAGTTATGATTATTTTATAAGATTTTAATATTGAGAAATTCCATCTTTGTTTAGAATAAATAGAAAAGTGAATTTAAAAAAAAAAAATTTATATTATAAAATATTAAGCAATTAGAAAATGCTTTTTATCATTGCCTAAACTTATATAATTAATTTGTTTTATTTGAACATCCCTTTTGTTAGAATGAAATTAAAATAGATTAGTTGATAATCTAATCTAACATAAATAAATATTTATTTGAGAAGTTATAAATGAAAGAGATCAGCGTTCTTTGGATTAATTCAAACAAAAATTTTAAAAGGTAGAATTAGATTCAATAAAAATAATGATGAAAAAAATTATATCATAAGCAAAAAAAAAATTATAATTTATTATAAATTTTATTTATTAGGATAGAAGATTTTTAGAATCAGTTTGTTTTAAATATAATTTTTTGGGATTATTTAAAACAAACTTTAAATTACAAAAAAAGTTTTCGTTTTCATTTGTTTCTATTAATTAATTACAATACTACATTTATTACTTTTTTTTGTTTATAATAGAAAAATTCAATATTAGACTTTATGATCAATATTAAGAATAAAAGGAGATATATATTAGATAAATAAGGATCATATTTGGAAAAAAAGAATAATGAAGATTGTACGATATAATTTAAAAAATAATTAGAAATGAAAATGAAATACAGATAGTATTGGATAAACATTTTTAATATGCTTAAAGATAAATAAGTTAATATGTTAAGTCTAGAAAGATTTATATGAATTCTTTACTTAAATGGATTTAGAAGATATAATTGATATTGCAGTAAATCTTAATATTTAATTAAAAGTTTAAACAAATTATACAAACTAATACATAATTTGTTTAAATAATATCTTTTAAATGAAATTCATATATTAAATTAGATTGCTAACATTAATTTTATTATGAATGCATTCAAAAAACTAAAATTTGGTTGTTGTCTCTTTTGTAAGTAATACATTGATAAAAACTTTATATGAATATTTAAATAAAACCTGAAGTTTTAATAAGTGACTTGTAAGATTTATTTGACAACCATGACGCAAATTAATTTATACAAATTGGTGCACAATTTTTGAATAAACAAATAAATAATATAAATTTTGAAATTTAGATATGCAATAGATTTCCCCTGAAGTTGAGCAACATCTTTCTGAGTTATTAAAGCCTGTTCTTGAAAGAGTAGAAGAATTAAAAATAAGAGATCAATAAAATGAAGATTAAATCAATTCTCTAGTTTAAGAATTGAGTCAACTAAAGTAATTAGTGAGTTCCCTGAAGCCTTTAAAATAAGAAGAAGAAAAAAGTAATAATGATATAATTAAATTAGAATAAATAAAACATGAATAAAAGAAAGACAATAATGGAAATCATGGTAAGCAATATTATAATTAATTCAATTTAATTAGAAAATAAAAAATAAGATCGCCCTACGACTGCTGTTGTACAAAAGAATGAACAAAATAAAGTAAAAGAGCCTAGACCTTAAACTGGTCAAAAATCTTTAAGTTAAAGTGTCATAGTAGATAAGACAGTAACAAATGAAGTTGAAAAAGGTATATTAATGATATCTAAAATAGTGCCTTTAAAATCTCCTAGAGATTCTACATAAAAACACCCAAAACCTTAAGGATAAACATAATAATAATAACCTCCATAAATTAAACAAAAACCTTAAAAATAACCTGATTAAAAAGATACAAAAGATTAAAAAGAACCTAAATCATAAGCATAAGGTAATATTAATTTATATTTCAACAGAATAACCTTAAAAACAAGGATAACCCTAAAAAGATGAAAAAAAAGCAGACAAACCAAAATAAAATAAGTAAAATCCTCCTGTTTAGCCAGAGAAATCTGAAAAACCAAAAGAAGTTCCTAAAAAGGCAGACAAACCATAAGATTAGAAAAATAATGGTTAATAAAAAAATTAAACAAAAACAAATGATAAAAAAACAGATTAAAAATAAGATGATAAAAAGATTGCTAAAAAAGGAAAATAACCTGCTCCTTAAACTGGAGATTAATAACAAACTGATGAATAATTCTAATAGTAATAATAAGCTTAAGTTAATTAAGAATAACAATCTCCTGAAAAATAATAAAAAGAAAGTCATTCAGAATAAAATGAATAATAATAGGAAAATCATTCAGAAAATACAAATTAAGAATAAGATGTTGAAAAACACTAGGAAGAATAACAATAAGAGGAATAAAATTAGTTTCAGAATCAAGATTAAAAAGAAGATTAATAAACAGAAAATTAGGATTAGGCTCATGAATAAAATTAATAGGAGTCATAGGTCTAATAATAAGAAGTAGTTTGAGCTTATAAATATTATAAGAAAAAAAAATAATGTATAAAATTTATAATAATTTTTTTATTGATAATCATATATGTCAAGTGAAAAAAAAATTACTAGATTTACAGACAAAGATGATATAAGAGAAATACAATCAAACGTAAGAATAAATATTAAATTAATTCATGAAAAGAGCAAAATGAAAATAGAATTATCTGTTAGAAAATATAGTGTTGGTTCATATAAACAATCAATCAAGTTTACTCATATGACAACAGGAGATTCTATAAAAAGTTCGGCTATTGCTATATTAATAAGCTCTTTATTTGTGTTTTGTTTTATAATGGTATAATGGATTAAAAATATATTAAGATATTTAAGCCTATAAAGAAATTGCTAAAACTTAATTATTAATTGAAATGAAAAATTATGACATAGAATCTGAGCTGAATTAATGTTCAGAAAATTACTTAATTGAATAAATGGCTAAAAATGTTGTCATCCTCTCTTTCATAATTATTGTAATTAGCAGAATTTCAATCAAACATTGAGTTGATCATGGTTTTTATTATTATTAAATTTTTATAATATAGATATTATTCTATTGTAATTATTTTATTCTGATTCTTAAGTTTCTTTCATATATTTTTTTATTCTATCAAAAAATTTCTAAATTATTAAATAAAATATAATTCCTTAACAAATATAAAATTGTAAAATTGAATAAATAAAGTGTTTTTATATATATTTAAATAATATAATAGATATTAAATTTTTAGATAAGAAAGATATTTGATTATTAAATTAAAATAAAGATAGTAAATATAAATAAAATAAAATTTTCTTATAATTAATAGTTAAAGATTAAAAGAATAAAATTATATGATTTTCCTCTATAAATATATATATTTATCAAATAAATTGTTTTAAATAATTTCTGTAAGGAAGGCTTGGTTTTCTAACACTATGGCATAATAATAGACTTGCTGTAAGTACATTTAAGGCATTAAATTGATGAATACTTCCAGAATGAACTTAAACCTAGTTTAATAATTATATATACTTAATTGAGTAAGGCTACAATTCCTGTAAGTAATTAATAGTTAAGAACACCATAAAGTGCATAACAAATATATCTTGCCTATTTAGGTAGATTACTTTTATAAGCAAGATAAGTAATATAAGATCCAAAGGCATATGTTAGATATGCAGCATTCCTATGATTAAATTGGACCCTAGAATTTTAACAATAAATTACATAACAACATTTTCAAAAAAGTTTTTATAGAAAGGTGAAGCTTTAAATAAATTAGCAGGAACAATTTATCCATTCATAGTTGGCCAAGTATTGAAAACTTTTCCTGCATCTATACCTGCCATAGCTGCTCCAGATAATAAATTGATAGCTACTAAATGAATTAAACCAATTCCTAATCCTCTAAATTTAAGATGAGTTTTATAATTTTCTGGAGTTATTTACAAATGTTAAGGCTTTTTAAAAAGGGTAGCAGCATTCCATATTAAAAGAGAATATAATGATAAAGCCATAGATAAATGAACAGTAAGTCTATAAGTTGAAACTCTGGGTTTTTATTAATATTCAGGTTTTGGACGATCTAATCCTGATTTGACCATCCACCATCCAATTAAACCTTATAATAATCCAAGTCCTCCTATAGCACCAAGTCTTTTAGCAAATTATGGTTTTATCCATTTCATAGCGGTAAATGCAACTAAAGGTAAGACATAAAGACCTCCTAAAGTTGATCCAGATACTCTATGTAAATATTCAACTATAAATATTTTCTTGAATTTTTCTAAATCTATAGGAGTATGTTAATATTCTGGAAATTGTTTGTAATAATCAAATTCTTTCTCCCAATCAGATTAATTTCTTGGATAGACATATTCTATTGGTTTCCATTTTGTCATTGATAATCCTACAATATTATACAATATATTTTTACCTGAATGAGTAAGTCTTGTATACCCACCTAATAAAACCATAAAATAAACTCCTCCTGCACAAAGAAGTAACCATCCACCTATTAACCATCTTTTTGATGGATTTACCCATTCATTTACAGGATCTTCAAAATGAGCATTTCTATCAAATTTGGCATTCTTGTTAGCTTCAGCATTACAGAATTTATAGTATCGATTATTTTGTAAAGGCTTTATTGTTGTTGTTAAATTCTTGAATGTTCTTATTCTTGATAATAGCATTAAAAAAGAATATAAAATTATAAATAATGATATATTAATATTATTATATAATTATGGTAGAGTCAAATAAATCAGAAATTTATGAACTTTACAATTAATACTTTTAGGATAAGATATTTAGAGTTTGAGCTAATGCTTTTATTAATAAGGACGCCTATTTCAAGAGATTATATAAACCAGAAGATTTAGAAGGTTTTGCTCATAGAAATAAAACTTAAAAAAAAAATAGAATGAAATTCTTAATCAAAAAAAAGTAGAATTTAATTAGAATTAAATAAAAGAAAGGTTTTATGAATACTTTAATCGATATTTCTATGTTTTTGCAAGTATTAGAATAAGTAACCCATATTGATAATCTAATCATAAATATTTAAAGTTTAATTATTCTCTTCAAATTATTTATTGAAACAATTCATTTATTTTAAAATCTTATTAATAGTTAAATTTTTTGACCGTTTTATTAATTTATTATATATATTTACAATAAAATATTTTTAAGTTATCAATTTGAGATCATTATAAATCAATTTATTTCTTAAATTTATGAATTTAGTAATAATTAATTCACTTTTATTTTCTTTCCTATTTAATTTTATTAAAAATTAATTTAAAACACATTTTCTCTAGGAGCTACATCATATAAAAATTATATTACTTTTGGATTAGGTTACAGATACTTTATGGGAAGTATTTTCTTTCAATTCAAAAACTGAGGAACTTCTTTGCATTTTGATTGATTATATAAGATTTGCCTTAGAATTCTATAAGTTTGATATAATAGTCTTGTTTATCATTTAATTTTTTTTTTATTCTTTCATTAATTTATTTTTCTCTTGATTATTTGATATATTGAATTAAAATAATATTTAAGAAGTATTTGGTCTTATATGTTCAGATTTTGATGGTGTTTTATTTCTATTAAATTATTTAACTTGAAATAAACGTTAGCAGTTAAGTAATTTTGATGGATTTTATTATTAAATTTTTTGTTAAACTTTTGCAAGTAAAATTTATGAATCAATTTAAGTTTGATCTATTTATTGTTAAGAATTTGAGTTTTAATTTCTAGACTAGAGATCTTGCTTTTTTTTTATTTTATTATTTTTTTGTCGAAAATATTATTAAATGAATTTTGGCATTTTCTTATAAGATAAATTCCCAATTATATATTATAAATTATCATCAACAGTTTAACTTTGTTAGTCTTATGATTAGAATTTTTTTTAAAGAACTTTGAATGTAATAGTCTTCTTAATATCTTAATTTAATATTTGATTTTTATCAACATTTTGCCAAAGTTTTTCTAATTCTAAACATTTTTTTTAATAAATTTCCTCCCTGAAAGTATTATTTTCATTTGAAATTTTAAAAATTGCTTAAAATATTTATTAGCTAATAGACTTTAATTATTAAATTGAGATCATCAATAATGTAGCTGTTTTTGATACAACTTATACATTATAAAGTGCTTTATCAAATTAAGAAAGCTCTTCACCTATGATCCCATTATTTATCAGTTATTCAATTAATATTTCATCAGACCAAAATTTCTTTGGTAATACCAATTTTTCATATTAAGAAAGATTTTTTTCATAAATTTTGCTAATAGCTAAAATTCCATTTTATAGAATATATAAAGAACTACTAGGTTCATCCATTTTTTATATGAAATCTTAGTTTACAAACTTAATCTCTTAAAATCCTTTAATAAGTTAATCATGAATTCTATAGTTTAATTTTTCAAGAATGGGTAAATTGAATATTAATGTTTTTTTTTTCTATTGATACATTAAGTTGTGAGATACTGAAAATTTCTTATAGTTACTCAACGGTAATGTGAAACAATGGGTTTCTGTCTAAGTTTGAGTATTTGAGTTACTTAAGCTTCAAATCCACATTCTCCTTCGTACCACATATTTGCTTAAATTTCTAAATTTTTCGTCGTTTTAAGGACCCCTTTAATCACATAGTAAGCCATATTACTATTTTTTTCAATAATTTGGCCAGTTTCAAAAAATGAATAACCAATTCTTTTACAAAGCTAATTATTTGAATGTAACAATTACATCTTTCAATACTTCATATGGAGCTTAAAATTAATGTAATTAACTTAAGTGATCATAAATTTCATAGATATCCTCTTAAGTTTTCTATTCTTTAATAAGTTTTGGAATTAAATGCATATAAAAAAAAATCTTTACATAATAACTTAATATTCGTATAATATAAATACATAAATTTCTTTAATATGTGTATCTATTTTGATTTCTATAGATTCAAATATTGGATATTCCCTTTGAATAGAAATATTCTGAATGTTTATATAAATCAATATGTGGAATATTTTTAAAATATGTTGTCAAAAACAAATTAATCGATGAATGATATCAAATTACTTATAATATTATGTAATTTGATTGTTTAACATTTAGAGATATACATTTGGATTAAATGCGAAAAAAATTTAGATTTTAATAATGACTATTGAAATCAACAAAATTATCTGAATAAATAATTGATCATATTTTACTATAAATTTTCTAATAAAATAATTTAATAGATTCTTATCGATACTCTACTTTTTTATGTTCATAGTTTTTATGATTCTTGTTTGAGATGTTTAGAATTATTATAGATAGAATCTAATTTTAATTCTGTATGAGAAGCTAATGATGAATTATCATCTTCCAAACATTCTTTACATTATGATATTTAAATTAATTTTTTTAAGTTAGTAAGAGTATTCCATTTCGAATTAATCTAAAAATAATAAATTTAAATACATTTAACTTGGTACTTTACAAAGAATTCTTGTTTAAAGATTTGGATCTTAGAAATTAGATTTTAGATGTTCTAGTTTAGATTCTAATTCATTTAAAGGTAATTTTCTAACTGAAATTTTTTATCTTGGGGATTAAGTATTAACAGAGGAAAGATTTGATTTTTTTTCTGGTTTTATTTAAGGTGGAATAGTTGTTTTAATGAATAATTATTGAGATGAGAGAAATTTCAAAGTTCTCCTCCTTTATTTAGGTGTAGTTTCATCTTTGAACTATTGAACATGAACTGAATGATCAAAATATTAAGATGAACTATGTTTAGTTCTATTAGATTTAGTAGAAAATGGTTTAGATTCAATTACTTTATCAAATTCAACAGATTTAGAAATTCTATCTGAAATTTTTAATTCTGCACATATTCTTAATAAATTTAAAAGTTTTTGAATAGGACGAAATTTAATGAAAGATAATTCACTATTTCTGCTTTTAAGAAGTGAAAGAAATTTCTTTTTACTGTGTTGAAGAACTTATTATTTTGATTGAAATATTTATTTTTCATTTAAAAATTTTAAGTTTTCTTTTTATTTGACAAGTGCCTTTAAGTAGTTGTTTCTTTAATGAGGTGTTTGTAGAAATTTAAATTTAATATTTGATTACCTAAGTGTATCTCAAATTAGTTTAGTTTCTATAATGGGTAATGAATTTTATTATTTCATTTTATAATTATGGATAGTGAATTAATAGATATACCAATTGATTTTGATGAACCAAAATTAGAATCATAAGAATCTTGTCCAGGAGAAAAAGAAATTGTGTCTGAAATATTATATCCAGCTTTGTCATAAATACAAAGTGAAATCATATAGAAATCAAACATTCATAAAATCTCATTTCATCTCACAGAATAAGTTTAATAGAGTTACACATAATATTATGAAAATATATCATATGTTCTTTGGAGTTAAATTGATGATGAACCAGCTAAAACAGTTAATCGTAAATACACTCATTTTGAATGGCTTAATGCAGCATTAAAAAGAGAGTTTCCAGGAATACTTATTCCAGCAATTCCATAAAAATCTGTTTTAGCAAAAATCAATTTAACTGAACATACTCAAATTGTTAGAGAGAAAAGATATAGAGTATTTATGTAAATTAGATTTTAGCAATTCGAAGAATTTTTAAATAAAATTAAAGAGCATCCTTAATTGTAAATTAGTAGCAAATTTCAAATATTTCTTACAGCATCATAAGATGTATAATTATATAATAATTTATTAGATTATGTAATAAGAACTATTAGAATTAACATAATATCAAACTTATGTTTATTAGATAGGTTCAGCACTTGCAAATGCTGGATCAAAGGCTTATGATATTGCTAAAGGATCTTTTAATTATTTAAGTAGTTTTATTTACACGGCATAATAGAATACTTAAAAATAACTACAATATCCTGAATTAGAAATTCCATAAGATATAAAAGAATGCTTTGAAAGTTGGGAAGATGTATTATTTATATATAAAACAATCCATTAGTTATTAATTGAAGAATAATAGAAGGTTAAAAGAATTTTTGATTACTACTAAAATATTGTCAATATTAAATTAGAATAAAATGAAGAAACAAAAAAAGTAATTGCCTCCATGAAAGAACTCTAACTTCCTTAATTAGAAAAAGATATCAATAGAACTGAAACAAGTTGTTACCTCAATGAAACAATATTAAATGATATTAAATTGAATGTCATTTTCAAATTAGAAGTACACATTTGTTTTTTATTAATAGTTATGCATTCTAGATTTAGATGAAGCTATAGGAATAATTAGAAGACGATCTGATTTAATTTATTAAATTTAGTAATAAATCAAAATGCACAATCAAATTGAATCTTTTAATGGTATTTCTAATTATTGTATTAAGAAAAAATTTAATATAAAGAACAAATTAGAGAAAACCAAAAACTATTAAAAGTTTTAGAATCAAACTTTTAGAGTGATATTAAGATTTTTGCTAATTGGCTTAACAAATATCTTTAATAATTAATAGAAAATTACAATGAATAATTTTAAAAATTATATAAAGAATAAAACAAAAATTGGAATGATTGATTATATTTATTATTATTATGAATATTAGATAATTAGATAATATCATTTCATGGCTCCTTTCTAAATTCAAATCCTCCCCATATAGATGGAATGAATAATAAGTACATTCCTTTTGTGAATCAGTTAAATTATAATGGGCTGTGTCTATCATTACTGTAAATGACTTCATCAAATATTTAGATTTAAACTACTCCAAAACAAAGGTCTAATAATTATTAGGAAACATAAATCACAATTAATAAATTATAAATACCTTTATTAGATGTTTGTACAAGATAATATGAAGAAATATTAGAGTTGTGTAATGCTTAAAGTATTTATAAATTGATAAGTCATTCTATGGATATTAATCTTTATTATTAAATCTAGAAATTAAAAATATGGTCCCTCATAGTTTTGAAATATCAACATTATAGAGAAATATTCAAAAAACATTATGGATCTAAATTATTTTCATAGTCAAAATGTAAAAGTTGTACTGCTGAAATTAGTTGTGCATGTTAAATATTAACTAAATTTTTATATGAAATAGAAATCTATATTAAGAGTATATATGAAAACTTTAGTACTCAAACTTAAAATAGAAGATGTTCTATGTATATCAGTTCAGATATCATTAATTTATTGTTGAAATCTATATCACATCTACCTTAATATGATTAATAACCATTATTTTGGGATATGGATGATATTAAGGTTTTATTGCATGTAATCAAATTCCAAGATTTTTATTAATTGCTATTTTAAAATTAAATTGATGGATTTATTTTATTAATACTTGTAAATCCACCTTTTAAGGAAGATAATCTATTTTTAAAATGTCTATTGATGAGTTAATAAAATATTACATAAAAGTCTTCAAACCTACTTTATCAAAATAGATAAAGTATGGTCAGAAATACTATGTAAACTGCAAGCAAATATCATTAAATAAATCAATTTCTTCATTTATTGCATTATTTATTGCAAATTTTAAGTTTAGCTGCTTATAAAAATTAAGAATCCTATACAGAATATAAATAATTAGGATAGAGAAAAGTTAGTCAAATTAGATGGATATCTTTATATTATTTCACAAAAGATACTTAAGTAGGATATGCTAATAGAAAATCTATATTAACAGAATAATTTAAGAGATCATCAAGATCTTATGGAAATGTCGAATAATAAATTAAAAATAGAAATAAAACAGAAACTTTAGATTAATTTGAAATTAATATAATGGTTAAAGATCAAAGTTTAGAATAAATTAAAAAATAGTTTAGTCAACCTAATGTTACACATTCAGCAACAACTTCACCTATTACTTAAAGAGAGACTAATTGGATCAAATTTAAAAATTAAAATGTTCATGGATTTAATATTGAAGATACTGTTTATAGAGGTAGTTCGTTTATGATGTATTTTTTTATAATAATTTAAGACCAGATAATGATGGTTAGGTATCAGAATAAGAAAGGGATAGATAAAATACAGAAACAAACGTATAATTAGAAGAAGAAATATTATTTGTTGGAAATGGCAATCCATCTTAAGAAGAACAATCCTAATTATTATCTAATTAAGAAGAAGAACAACAATAAGAACTAAATGATTAAATGTAGTAATCAGTGGCATTCATGTAATAATCTGTATTAATTTAATAATAATCTTAACCATTATAAAAAGATTAATAATAATAAGATATGGGTTAATCTGTTATTTTAGGTTAATCTAATGTTATGTAGTAATCTATAATGATGTAATAATCAACAATGATGTAATAATCAAATTTATTAAATAAATCGATCTAAATATAATAGATTATTGAATAATAAGATAATTAACGAGTAGAGTACTTATTATAAAATAATTTTTAGATTTAATAATAGAAATCAATCAAAGAATAAATTTTAAAAAGATTAGAAAGATTAACTCTTCAACCATCATTTGATTTATTTTAACTTTCATATTAAACACATTTGAAATTGAAATGTGATGAGTAATAAAAGGTAAATAATAATATTATTAAAATTAGTTAAAAATTATTAATATTTAAGGAGCAAGTTTTGGTAGAAATGAAGATTGCACATTTGCCTTTACAGATCATTCAAAAATTAGTAGCAAACATTGTTAAATTTATTATAAAGATAGTAATTTTTTATAAATAAAATGACAGAAGCTTTTTATCTAATTGATGTTGGATCTAAGGGGGGCACTTTTATAAAAATAAACCATAATTTTGTAATAGAAAAAGATATGTCAGTATATATTGGTAATAGATTTGCCTTTAAAATAATTGACATAAATACAGAGACAGGATTTTTAGAAGTGCGTTATGAACATGAAGGTTTAGCAAAAAATAAATCAATACAATTAAAGAGAGGTGATAAATTTTAAATAGGAAGAGAAAAATCTAAGAATGATTTTACATTTATGCTTTCATAGTAAATTTATTATATTAAAGAATATAGATGTAATAGATTAATGAGTGCAAAACATATGGAAATTTATTATGATTATAATTTTAAAGCTGGATCAATAAAATTAATGATAAATGACTTAGAAAGTAAAAATGGTACATGGTTACGTCTAAGTGAAAAATAAGTTGTTAGTTCTCCGTTTCATTTATAAAAAGGAGCGAAATTTAATTTATCATTTGAATTAATATTCGATGTCTTTGAGTTGGTATGTGATGTATGATAGTGATTTATGAAAAATATACATTAATATAATTATGAGTTAGAAATTAGAAATCATTGGAAGAAAATCAGTTGTATTTATAGCAGCTAGTATTTATTGTCTTCATTATTGGATCAATTTTAATTTATGGATAAGAGAAGAGTTTAACATACTATTGTATATACATTTAATTGCTTTGAATATCATTTTCATAATGCTTTTATGGTGTTTTATAGTCATGATAACAATTGATCCAGGAAGACCAAAAAAGTATATTGAAAGATTAAGATAGAACAGATGAGTTTAATTTTTCTCCATTTTCAAAGAAAGGATTCTGTCAAAAATGCAAATGTCCAAAACCTGATAGATGTCATGTATAATAGCAAAAATATAATTTTAGCATTGTTCAATATGTGATCGCTGTGTTTTATAAATGGATCATCATTGTCCATGGATAAATACATGTGTTGGATATTAAAATAGAAAACAATTCATATTACTCTTATTTTATGCATTGTTATTTAATTTTATAACAATTTTAAGTACAACTAAAACTTATTTACTTTCTTTTACATTTTCTTATTTAAACATATTTTATGCTTTGGTTTGCACTGGTAATTATGTTTTAGTGTTTTTACTTTTTGGTTTCTTAAAATATCACCTTAATTTATTATCCAAAAATTAAACAACTTTAGAAGATATAATTAGTAAGAATAATTAAATCATATTTAATATTTATGACATTGATCCAAATACAAATGTATAATAGATTTTTGGTTAAAATAAGATGTTATGGTTATTTCCTATTTATTCTGCCTTTGGATGTGATGATGGTAATTAATTCCCATTAAAAAATGAATATAGAATTATGTAAATTCCTTCTCCATAAGTGATAGCTGTGTAAGAGTAACATTTATTATAGTTTTTATGAGCAATAGTATGTGAGTAGTGATAAAAATACAAATGAACATCCAATTATTCAAACTATATATAAAAAAGAAATGGAGAAATAAAAGATTATTGAAATTATTAAAAATTGATTCACTTTCTATTTATTCTATCTCATTTACTCTATTTATACCAATCTAATAATGTAAAAAATAAAACTATTTATTGTTTTTTTTATTTATTTTAAAGAAAATATATATTCATTAGTATTAACTTTTTTAACTAATTCTATTTGTAATTTTCTCTTTTTTAATTTCTGTAGTTAGTCTTATTTCTTTTTTTGGAATTGTTTATTTCAATTTTAAAGTTCTTAATTTAAAACTTCTTCTTCTTTTTCAATTACACCTTAATTAAATCCATATTAATCCACATCAATTTCTGGCTATTTAATTACATCTGGTAAATTATAATTAGCAATTGTTTCTCCAACTTTTATTTTTCTTCTTCAACATTATAAGTTCCTTCTATTTACTATTTCGTTTATTCTCTTGATTTTTCAAAGTAAGCTTTCTCTGCTTCCTCATCATCAGAACTACTTTCTTATTAATCTTATTAT
>CAJJDN010000018.1:12093-146332 GCA_905182985.1 Paramecium sonneborni | reverse complement strand
ATATTTAATATTTATGACATTGATCCAAATACAAATGTATAATAGATTTTTGGTTAAAATAAGATGTTATGGTTATTTCCTATTTATTCTGCCTTTGGATGTGATGATGGTAATTAATTCCCATTAAAAAATGAATATAGAATTATGTAAATTCCTTCTCCATAAGTGATAGCTGTGTAAGAGTAACATTTATTATAGTTTTTATGAGCAATAGTATGTGAGTAGTGATAAAAATACAAATGAACATCCAATTATTCAAACTATATATAAAAAAGAAATGGAGAAATAAAAGATTATTGAAATTATTAAAAATTGATTCACTTTCTATTTATTCTATCTCATTTACTCTATTTATACCAATCTAATAATGTAAAAAATAAAACTATTTATTGTTTTTTTTATTTATTTTAAAGAAAATATATATTCATTAGTATTAACTTTTTTAACTAATTCTATTTGTAATTTTCTCTTTTTTAATTTCTGTAGTTAGTCTTATTTCTTTTTTTGGAATTGTTTATTTCAATTTTAAAGTTCTTAATTTAAAACTTCTTCTTCTTTTTCAATTACACCTTAATTAAATCCATATTAATCCACATCAATTTCTGGCTATTTAATTACATCTGGTAAATTATAATTAGCAATTGTTTCTCCAACTTTTATTTTTCTTCTTCAACATTATAAGTTCCTTCTATTTACTATTTCGTTTATTCTCTTGATTTTTCAAAGTAAGCTTTCTCTGCTTCCTCATCATCAGAACTACTTTCTTATTAATCTTATTATGCTTTTTTTCTAATTAATTCAAAAGCAATCAAATCTAAAAGTTAATTTTGAGAAATCATTCCTGTTTAAAATAAATGAAAATCAAATAAACAAAAAAATTGGATAATTGTATCTTATTAATTATTTTACAATAGTTCTTTAATATTTTACTCTTATTTTATACATTACTTTTTTATATTTTTCTTAAGACCTTACAAATAAACTTATTTAATATTTGTTACAAAGATTCTTAAAATTTCTATAAATTGTTTGAAAATTTGATTTACCTTATGTAATTCTTATTGCTAATTCAAATTTTATTAATTTTCTGAAAAGTGAAAAGAAAATTAGTAAACAAAATTTTTATAAAAGATTCGCCATTCTTTGCTAATTAAAAGTTCTGTAGCTTTCATAAATTTTTATAAGCTTTTAGATATAATTAAAAATTATTAGACTAAATATTCATAATGTTATATTTTATAATTAAAATTAATATGAAAGAGTATAATCATTTATTTCTTATAAAAATAATAGCCTTTTTTATGATTCATTTATTTAATTAAAATTTAGATTATAGAGGCATAAATAGAATTATTTATTAAAATTAATATTAACATATTTAAAACAATAATAATTTGATTGCTTTGTAGGTTTAAGATGAGCAACAATTAATTTAATTAACGAAAATTAAAATAATTATACAATGAGAAAGAGTGCTTTATCATTAAATATAAATCATTCAATTATAAAAAAAAGATATTATTAGAACCAATCTTTAAATAATTTTATTGTTTTTAGAAAATAAAATTTATTTAAATTTATGAAACATCTTAATAATCAAATCAAAAACTAGCAATAGGTTGGAATAAGGTTTATATCTCCAAGAAAAAATTAAAAATCTTTCTTAAATGACAGTTATCAGATATTAACCTAAAAAACAAATTTATCCATCAATTAATCGTTTAGCAGTCCAAAAAATATATCTAATTAAAATTCCTTTATAATTACATAGCCAATAAATACAATCATTAACATGAGAGACGCTTAATAAAGTTTTAAATGTAGTTCTCCATCAATGAGAATTAAAACTGAAAAAGATGATTAAAAGCAAGAACAATTTATGGAAGCGACATTAAAATTATTAGCATAAAACGAAAAATTAGAATAATTAATTTGTTAATAAAATGAAATGCTTTCTATATATCGAGAGGATAAAAATTAATTAGAATTGACAATAAAGAGATTGACTTAAGAAAATTAATTTCTCAAAGAGTCTAATTAAAAATAAGGCTTGTTATTAGAAAAATAACTAAAATAAGTTAATGGAAAATCATATTATGATCCAAAAAAAATGTTAAAATGATAAACTTTTTGATAATTTTATTTATAAATTTTATTGTATTAAAATTTAATTTATCATTTTAAATAAAGTTTTAGATTTTGTAGATAAATCAATTATTATATAGTATATATTCTAAAATTTGATATCTTAATATAATTTAAAAAGAGAATAATTATAATATGTTTTAAATTTGAGCTAAAATTTTGTAAAACTAATATTATTCTTATTAAGAATTCGAATTCATTAAAATAAATAGTATGTAAAGAATATTTTGATTAATTAACTTGAAATTAATCAATATTATGTAAAATAATAAAAATTATGTATAAAAAATATAATTTTTTATATCAAATTAATTGCAATATTAATGGGATAATTTTTAAGCTCTCAATGTTGTGATAAGAAAGAATAGGCACCTAAATCTTTATTATAAGTAGGTCCAATGTTGAACTTAAATCAAGACTATTAATATTTTTTTAGTTAAGATTGGTTTGGTATAGATAAGCCATAATTCGAACCTTAAAAATTTATTTATATTTATCCTGGATATAAGGAAGATTAATCATAAATGGAAAATTTTTGGTCAAAAGCTGATACAATAAATTTAAGACATGGAGAATTAGTTAGATAAAAAGGAAAAGTCTTAAATAAGAAATGGCAATATTTAATAAGAAAGTAATTATTATATTCAGTAATTAAAATAGAGGTGTTCCATGTTCTTTGGCGAAAAAAATAATATTAGATACTTTTAGATTGACATATGTTGATTGTGAAGCAGAATATTTATCTGCATTAAAGGTTGTATTCAAAAATAAATAAATTCCTAAAACTTTTAAAAATGTTCCTCTTTTTGGTTGTAATACAAATGAAAATGATGAAGATGAGGAATTTAATTACTTAAATGAGAGTGAAAAAAAAATATAATTAATCCTTAAAGTTTAGATTTTAAATTAATAAGGAATTGAAGCTTTAATACGTTTATTATGGATTGTAAATAATTTAAACCATTTTTTGGAATATAACCCTATGTTACTCCATATAATAGTTCTACTTTTAATATTTTTAAGTGAAGCATAAACATATTGTGTATTGTAATTTATGATAAAAGATTCTTAATAATGTTTGAATGACCATTAAAATAAATAATAATTAAGATGGCATTTGATAATGAATGAGGAACATTTTAAAGAGTAATAATTAAATATATAATTAGAACAGCAACTACATTTTATGAAACAGTAAGTAAAAGGAGTAAAACATTTAGTAATGTATATTAATTTATGTAAAATATTCACTTCGATTCATTTGAATTATTTTAAGAAATGTCAATTAATTTAATGTTAACTTATTTACCATTTTCAACAGTGTTAAAAATATTTATAATATATCTAAATGAAGGGATTAAGATTTATTTTAGAATATTTTATTCTGTTTTGAGATATATTTCAGATGATATAAAATCATGCAAGTCAAATTCCAATTTTAAATCAATTTTTCGAAAAAAATTAATGAATTTAAACATAGAATAATAAAATAATATTATTAAACAAGCATTTAAATTAAGTTTAAGTGAAAGTGAATAAGTAAAATCTTATATGAGAACAGCAGTATCTTATTCTAAAAATCAACCTTGTTATTTGCCAATTCCATCTTAAGCATCAGATTTAATTACAAATGAATAGGCATTTATAGATATATGATATTTAGCTAGTTTGAAATATTATGGGATTGGATTTCGAATATTTATAAATTGAGTGATCCATTTTTAATATTTAGTTCAAAATCAGATGGACATTCATTAAAATAATTATATTTAAAATGTTAAGATTTTACTGATTATCCAGTATTATTAGTAATCTAAACAAATTAAAATATTGTATGAAATCTTATTAATTAAATAGATATTTGGAGCATTTTGTGATCAAATGTTAGAAGTAAAAAATAAATATGTAGGTTCAAGTGAAACATTTCTATTTACTCTTTAACCAGAAGAAAGAAAATACAATCCAACATCTGGAAATAGTGATTATATGATGTGTGCATTAGATTATTTAGCATTTGGAAGTGGAAAGTATATTCTTATAATATTATTTATTAGATCTGGACCAGCATTTTAAATAGATTCAGAATTGAATAAAGGTTTTACTTATTAAAGTGATACTTATGATAATCCATTATTTACAGAGTAGAAAAATTAAAATCGATTTAAATGTTTAAGCATTGAAGTGTATTATCTAAAATGAAAATTAATATTAATATTAATGAAATTTATAGTGCTAATTTTGCTTTTGCTTTTCGTTTTTAATTAAGCTCAGGTATAAATAACACCTAGAATTTAATGTAAAACAAAAAAATGTGAAGGTGATAATTTCTGTTTTTAAGGTTACTGTACATCTTGTGAAGGTCCTAGAAGTTTATGTATTTAATATTATTGATTATTTAAAAGGGAACAAAAGAAAGCCTTTATGGGGAACTAAAGTTGGTGAAGCTTTATAAGTACCTGCATTTTCTAATTTTGGAGATCTTGATGTGTTAGACAGTAGCAAAGATGAATTTCTAGAAGATTCAATCAATAATTTTGGAGAGGAAATATATATTGGATAAAAGTAATTATTTATTTATATTAAAAGATATCAATGTGTTCATTATGCAAGAAAATTCTGGATTCAAAATTTTAATGTAACTTTTGGATCTGTTGATAATGCTGAATAAATATTTGATCTTTAAGAAGCTTATAATATAAATTCAAAACAAAATATTAATTTATAGAAATTTTAAAATGGAGGTATAGAAACTCCAATTTTGGGGGATTTATTGATTTGGTAAAAAGATGATGGCGAATTTCCTTATGGACATGTTGCTGTTGTTTTAAATGTAGATTTAGAATCTGATTATCCTCATGTTTTAATAGCAGAATAAAATTATGATTAAATATGGGATACAAGAAACTTTTCTAGAGCATTAAAAATAACTTTAGGAGAGAAAAAAGAAATAAATATTTCTAATAATAGATAAACATTTCCAACTAAAGATGATTTAAAATGTAGAGATGATCTATATACATCTTAAGGTGTCATTCTAGGTTGGATTCGTTTGAAAATTTAATGATGAAAATTTATAAATAATGCATTTTTTTAATATTTATGTAAAATTGTATTATCTTAAAGAAATTTGTTTTTATGACTGTCATTAAAGCAAACTATGATAATTAATTTGATGAATATCATTATTTTTATTTTAGATCAGTATCTCTTTTTCTTAATTTAGAAAATTTGGTATGAAATAAAAAGAATTCTTTAGAGAGGTATCATAAATATCTATTTTTTAATGTTATAGCGTTAGATTTATTTGATATTTATTTGATATGAAATTTAAAATTATTATATAGATTTAATTTATTTATATTAATATTAAAAGAGTTACTGAATATTTGAAATAAAACTTCTTAAATTTTAATTAATGAATTACAATATTTTTATTAGATAAAATAAGTAAATTATGCTTTTAATATAAATATGAGAATAAAAATTATTAATAAGATTTAAAATTATGTTGTAGAGGATTTTAAAAATTAAACAATAAGTAAATAAATAATTGAAGAGATTGTATTGAGTAAGTATAATAAAAATAATAATGAATAAAATAATATATAATAAGTTTGTATATTTATATTAGTATAAACGTATAATAAATACTGATATTAATAATTCAGTCGGTACAATCATTGGCAAAAAGGCATAAGAAATCTTAGCCTAATGAAGTTTGAAAGGGTACTTTAACTGGTAATTTAGGGTGATTTTTATTAAGTGAAGAGCTGTTATTATATTATATAACTATTTAAGGTTCATTTGAACTAAATCCATGTGCCGAAGTAATTTGATTATTAACAGGGGAATAAGATAAATTTTGGAACCCAATATTATTAAATTTAAGATTAGCTGATTAAGGATGTTTTTGATTAGTATTAGATTTTTCTAAAGTAATATAAGTAAAAATACTAGCTTCATCAGTATGATAACCATCTTTGGATTGAAATTTATTAAGATTAACTTGATTATTCATTTTAAAAAAGGCAAGATCAAAGTCATCAAGATCATCATTAAAATTATTGTTAGCTAAATAAAAATGAAAATTGATTACATTTAGGATCGATTTATGCATACATATTTTTGATAGGAATTTAATGGTCAACTAAAGAATTAATAGCTTAAATAGGTAATTCTAATCCAATAGCTTTAGGAGGAGTTTTATGTCTGGAAGGAGGACGATCATTAGTATTATTATTATTATTATGAAAATTATCAATTACTTGATCAGTTTATTTTCTTCTTTATCCTGAACGAATGGATAATAAATCCTATATGGAAGATATAAATAAATGAAGATACTTTAGGGGAATTTAAATTATTGGTAATGATTGGAATAATTTCTAGATTTTCATATTCATCTTCTTAAATGATCTTGGGTTAATAATCTATGATTAATAATTCTGATTCTTTTTTCTAAGTATTATTTTATTAAGTTTCATTTGTAGAATTAGCAAATCTTTTTCTTCTAGCTCCTTCAGATGTTTATGGTCTATTTAATGTAGCAGTTTCTTTTCTCATAGTAATAACTGGTTCTTCTATTTATTTTTAAACAAATGATTTGTTCTTTTAGATTTATGTTTCTTCTTATTATTAAGTTGGGAATTATAAATTATGATCTTCTTCACTATCAGCTTCATTTGATTCATTTGAATCTATATCAACATTATCTACTTCTACTATTTCTATATCTTCATTATCTCTAGGTATATGTTATTATTCATCATAATTATAAGGTACAATATTCTCATATTAAAGTTTAGGATCAAATGTATTTAATTATTATGTTTATGGTCTACTTTATTATTCACATGAGTGAAATCCTCTTGATTTTTATTAAGTAAAAGTTCTAGATGGTTTAAATGAAGTTCTTCCACTCTTTGGTTCATCATCATATCTTCTCTCAACACTTCTTTTTTTCATCATTCCTTAAAATTAACCAGCATAGATTTTTGAGATTTATTAGGTGTTGTTCTAGTAACTTTTAGGAGGCTAACTATTTTATAATTAATAATACTCACATTGATTTTGTATATGAATTTTATGTCTAATTACAAACTGTAATCAATTGTTATTAATAAGGACTCTTTATTACTTATTTATCTTTTCGACTTTAATTTGGTGCTGTTCCTCCTCGTTTAGCATTTTCTCTAAGCTAAATTAACTACTCATCTATATACCCTTAATTAGCAAACCAACTTAAGTAAAATGGTTATTATTATTACTCCTTCTAACTTTTTGGCTTAAACATATTAATTAATATGAAAAAAGAATCCAAAAAACAAATTCTAGCTAAATTAATGCAAAAAGTCCCACTTATACGCGAACATAAACTTAAGTTAGGCTATTTTGTTAGACAACCTTTTACATAAAGTCCTATTCATGTCACACCATCAAAATAAACAGAAATTATTACTGACACCTCAACTAACTATCAATTGATACCAGGATTCAAGATTAATAATTAATCTACTTATAAATTATATGGCAGTTCTGGCAGGAAGAATCAGGATAAATCTTGTTCAATCACTAAGTTTTAGACATAGCCATCATTTTCCCTAAATTCAACTATCTCTAGAATTTATTTGTCTCCCAGACCACCCATAAAAACAATAAAGTATAAAAGATATGCAGAAACATCATAAACTTTTAGAAAAAAAACTCCTCGGAAAATAATGGTTTTGTAATCTAACAAATAAGAATGCTACCATTAACCATCTTAGTGGAATATAGAGAGATGGGATACTAATGATGATAAAAATGAAAACAAATCATTTATTTTTTGATTTATACTGCATCATCTAAAATTAAATCTAATTCAATAATATTTATATATGAAAAACTGATCAAATTATAAATTCTCTCCCCAATTATACTTAATTTTATTTAAAATGACTGAATACTTTAATCTAAAAGCAAAAAGATTTTCCAATTGATATTTATAGTTAAGCTAGTGATAAATTAATTCAAATAAACAAGAAAACTATTTTTATCATGTACCTTAGATTCCTAAAGTGGTAATTATAATATCCTTTAATCTTTAAATCAATTTTGATTAGAATCAAAATAATTGAAGGATTAGAAAGTAAGAATATCTAAATTTTTTATGCGATGTTCTAAAAAGATCATTATTTGTAATAATACTAAATTATTCTTAAATTGAAGTTACACACACTTTTCTTATTGTCTCAAGTTTCGAGAAACTTTGTTCTAAGCAATTTTATGAATTTTCGTAAATTAATCACTAATATCAGAGTTAATTAAAATTATGATGATCATTCATTATTTATTTTTGAATATCAATAATTTTCATTTTACTACTAATTTTTACCTTTCTTTTACTCAAGTATAACATTTATCTTTAAGATCTATTTTTATATAACTAGGCAAACTCATTAATAGTTATATTTTTATACTTAATAAAGACATTTTGCTCATTCTTTAAAATGTAAACAACATCTTAAATTAAAACATACAAATTTCATCATATAGATTTTTAAAATTGCTCTCTTATAGAATACCATCAAATTTTCTTCAAATATAACTCTATCCAAAACTTAGTATAATTTTACATAAAGTCAGTCTTATACTTAAATAAAAAAAGATTTTCAAAAGAACTAGTAAATATCTTTAAAATCCTTTTTATTAATTCTTAAAACCATAGATTTCGTTATTGAGATTTTTATTTTAATTTATTTGAATAATATGTTTGATTTTAAAAATTATATTTGTCTTTTATTTAAAGTTAACGGATGTAGGCTTATGATTATTTTCACTAATTCATAGATGTAAAATTCATCCACCTGATGTATATCATCTTATCCCTTCAATAACATTTAAACCCTTAAAGTTTAAAAAGAATATATTTTTTCTTTTTAAGATTTAATCTTTCTAGTATTTATTAATGTAGCAAAATTTAATTGCCGTTTTAAATTATTTATTTAATTTTAAATTAATGTAGATATAAATATAGATGATGAAATTTTCAATTAAATAATTTAATAAATTAGTTTTTAATTCATTCTTAATTTTTTAAAAATTCTAAAAAAAGGAAATCCTTTTCTAAAATTTATCTAAATTTGATATCTTCAACTTTTTCAATTTTTTTTTCAATTTAAGCTTAATAAATTAATTTTGTTTTGATTAAAGTTTCTTTGTTTGATTTTTAAAAAACAACCTATATTATTTCTTCTGGAGGTACTTTTTCAAGATCAATTTCATCAACCTTTAAAATACTATTATCATCTTTTTTGAGGATTTTACGATCATTTAAGAAATCTATATGAAACTCTTCAAAATTCTTGTTCAATTTTTTAACATTAGTAACTGTTTAAAGAGAACTTCTTCGCTAAAGTATAGGAGAAGGAACATCATGTTCATGTTTAAGAGAACTAGTCATAAATTTATTTTTTTATTCTTCATTATTTAATGAGCTTGATAAATTCCTATTTTTAATTACTTTTTCTCTATCTAATTAATCAGAATGAGATAATTTATTTGTTTCATTAGATTTCAATTCCATTTAATGTAAAACATCTTTAAATTAACTCAAAGGATCAGCATTCCTATCTGAAATATTTTTATTTTCAATAGATTATTCACTCTCATTGTAAGATGATTCTGAATTTGATTCAGATTCTATATCATTACTTATAATAGGAGTAGTTTCAAAAATATTTTTTGTTATTACTTAATAATTTTATTTTGAAGTTGAATCAGTTTAACAATTAATAAAAATATTATCTGTTTACTCATCAACTCCATCTTATTCTAAATATTTATTTTCTTCAACATCAAGAGCTGAAACTATAATTTTATCTTCTATTTAAGGACTACTAGGATCTTCACCTAATTTATTCTTATGTCTTTCTTCTTGTTTCATCAAATGTAGTTTTAATGCCCTCCAATTATGAGAAATCATTAATTCTTCTTCTATTTATTTTAAATAATCAAAATAAGGTAAAAATTCTCCATCCTTTATTAATTTTAAAGATAATTTTTATTCAAATTAATAAATTTATTTATCTATATGTCTATGACGTTTTTCATGGATCTTATTTTTTAAAATCAATTTAGTTGTCCAATAAGGATGAAAATCATTCAAAGCTCTTTCAAAAATGAATGATATCATATTGATCACATATGATACAAAAATATCTGATTTATTAAATTTATGTGCAAGGCTAAATATTAATTCCATTATATTAGCCTTATCAATTCTTTCCCATAATTATATATCAGTTATTCTGACTAAATTATCAATAACCTAAATAATAATGTTTTAATACTTCAACAAGCTTTATAATTAATAAGCCAACCTTAGTTTTATTTAATAGAGATTATTATAATATCTAAGCTATAATTTTAATGTCAAATGACTAAAAAAATTCTGAATGTCTAAAATTATTAGTAATTTCTTAAGTTTATGGTTCATCTAATTAGATATTTTGCATATCCATAGAATAATAATTTGAAACTAATGATAGTATATGAGCAGCATTTTTTAGTGTACTTAAAATTTTATTATATTTAATACATTGCATTAATATCATCTCTTGCAATAATTGAAAGCATTTTTTTTTGAATTTCTCCTTTTACTACATATTCAATTTAAACATCATTTAAAATTCTAATCATTATTTCATGAATTATAAAAGTGAAATTAATTGCACTACAAGGTTCAAATTCTTAAAATCGGTCAAAACCAGCTTTTAAAAAATCAAGTTATTATTGATGAAAACCAAACTCATAAAATATTACTATAATCTAAGCAACACTATTAATATATATTAAAGGTAAAAATGAAACAAGAAAATTTGGTCTTTAAAATTGTTCAATTACAAATCTCTTATCTCTTTCTTTTATTAATGAAAACAATTTATGAGCTATTCCCCATTAAGCATCTGGTGTTACTGCTCTCCATCTCAAATCAAATATGGCTTCCCAATAAATCTAAAATAACATCTGAATATCACTTCAATTTATTTCATTATAGGTTCTTAGTTCAAATCAATAATCTCAAAAATTTTAGATATTAAGTCACTATAAATAGGCAATTAATCAGTTTAAACTTTATCATAGTCAACAAATAAAATATCAAACATTTATTTAACATTTCTTGATAAAAAATCTATAGCAAAAGGATCATTAGCTCTCAAATATTTCATAAATTTTTCCATATTTAACATTATTGATAGATTTGATTAACTATAAGCAATTATTTCTTCAATTTGCTTTTAAGAAGATGTTTGTATTTAATACATTTTATTTTTAAATAATAATAATTTTATTTTATTTTTATTCTAGAAAATTATTACTTAATTGATAGAATTTCAGATCCTTATATTCTTGAAAGAATTCTTCTTTAAAATAATTATTTATAAAAACGATGTTTAACTCTAGTTAATATTGTATATTTGATGGCCACTAAAATAGTTAGATATAGGGAGTTTGTCTAAATGCTTCATGCTAAAATAAAAGACCATATTGCCATCATTGCAGATTATAACATCATTCATAACATGTAAATGATCTTAAAAATTTCGAATAACTTAATGATTTTTCAATTTAATTAGCTAAAGTCTTTGAGGAAATTCAAAATAAATTCTTTGCAATCTAAAAATGTTTATAAACACTAAATGACTAATTAAAAGAACTATATGTAAATCCTAAAACCAACTTTAATGAATTTAATTTAACTGATTTGGAAAAATTAGTCTTCAAATTGTTAAGTTTAAATTAATTATCAAATTCAGCTTTACTCTAAAATCTGAATGATTTCAACAAAAGATTAAGTTTTTTTAATAAAGAAGGTCTTAATCAAATAAAAGCAAATCAATCAGGAGTGTTATCTACCATTAAATCAGATATAAACTAAATATCAAATAGTATTTCTGCTAATTCAATAACTTTAAATCCTGTTGATCAAAACATTTTCCATTTTTCTGAATAGCTTACATTCAAAGGCATTTCAATCTAGGAAAATGGAAAGAAAGCTGTTTGTACAGGTTTAGAATGGGGTTTTGCAATGTGTGAGCCAGTAATTCTAAAAAAAGGAACATCTAGATTTGTTTTTTAAGTTTGTCACAGCAATATATGTAATCTTTATGTTGGAGTATGTCATAAGGATAAAATTATTTAATCAAATTATTCTCCAAATTCATTTTAAAAAATTGGTCATGGAGCTTATCTAATATTTAGTACGGGACTTATACTCTCTCATTTGTAGAGTGAAATTAATTATTAATTTAAAGGATTCTCGTATTCGAATAACGATATAATTATTATGGAAGTTGACATGAATTAATAGTAAATTGTATTCACTCATCAGTAAAAGCAGTAATAAATAGTAAATTAATATTATATATCTTTAGACTATGAAATTAGATGTATCTTAAGATTTATATCCATATGCAGAGTTATGTTTTGGTTCATCAGTTTAAATCCTTTAGATTTGATAATTTTATATTTATATTAAGCAATAAAAACATAAATATATAGAGTATTTTTATATTTTATTTTGATAATTTCTTATTAATGAATACTAATCTTTATAAGGTTGATAAATATTATAATCAATTTAATTGAATGTATTAGATAGAAGAATTTTTCAATAATTTTATTTAGATTTAATATGTATTTTAAAAATTTATATCATTTTTACAAATTTTACTAAACAAACAAAATAGAACCTAATTTGTTGTATTAATTATAACTTCGATTGCATTTTATGAACCTAATATATTGTAACAAGGGATTCATTTAAAATAGTATAATGTTTTTCTTTTAATTTATATAGGTTAATTAGTTTGAGTTTCTTATTTTGTGATGAAAATTAATTAGATAAATAATTTGCATCAATAGTTGTGAACTGATGATTGCTACTGAAATTTTATCCGATAAGGTATAAATATGATAATATAATGTTAGCCAGAAGACTAATATTAGAGACTAGAGAAAGCTGTAAATTATTCATATATAATTAATTTAGATGATTGAATTGTTTAAATATGATAATTTACTAAACAATGAATACCTAGTTCGAAAATTTGAGACTGATATTTTAAAACCTGAATGGTATTTGCTATAATATGTTGTTGTTTAAAGAGAAAATTCAATTAAAAGCTAATATGTATAAAATGAATTGAATAATCGCAAAAAATATCATTTAATTTTAACAGATGTAATAAGAGATATTATTATTTAAGATTTTAAATAAATATAACAAATAATTATGGAATTTTGATCATTAAATGTTAATCATACGTCCTTATTTTCCAACAGAGAGAAAAAGAATATAAATAAAAATACCAGTTTTGAATGTAGCTCTCATAAAAGACACTCTTTAGAAATCTGGCTTTGTTGATGAAGAATTAATTTTTGAAGAAGAAATCTATTAAGCTGACAAAACATATGTCAAATTAATAGTAACATCATAAACTGAAAATTATGCTATAGGAATATTTGATTTTTTAATGTCCAAAAAGGCAGAACTTTAAATAGATTCAGTTATTATGTAAAATGTTGATTATTTGGATGAATTTCATAAATAGATAAATTCTAAAAAATGTTCAATGATGAGTAAGAAAATTGAGCAATAGGATAATGATTAATAAGGATATAAAAGAAATGAATAATATGAAGAATAAGAAAAAGAATTTGATAGATCTTATTAAAAAGGTAGAGGAAGAGGAAACAGATCAAGAGGAAATTATGGATATTATAGAAATGATAAAGATGATGATAGACATGAAGACAAATATCATAATAAAGAGAAGGGAGAAAGAAATGAAAGAGGAAATGATAGAAATGATAGAGGAGGAAAAGATAAAGATCGAAGAGGAGGTCAAAGAGATAGAGGAAATAATGTAAATAATTTAATTTATGTTAGTAATATGTGTAAAAAAATGATTAACATCATTAATAATAATAATAACAATAATAACAATAACAATAATATCAATTAATCCCTAAAGCAGTATTATAAAAGACACCAAAATAAATTATAAAACCAAATGCTCTGAATGCTAATGATTTCCCTGCTCTAGATTCTGAATAAAAGAGCTGAGTTATATGAGTAATAACTCTATAAAATTATTTTATTATTCAACACATATGTGTAAATT
The DNA here is from genome assembly GCA_905182985.1 of Paramecium sonneborni. Lineage (NCBI taxonomy): Eukaryota > Ciliophora > Oligohymenophorea > Peniculida > Parameciidae > Paramecium > Paramecium sonneborni. Next base: position 132,020 of record CAJJDN010000018.1, on the reverse strand, counting down.
TTTGTTTTTAACATCTCATTTTTTATATTTAATAATATGCATCATAGAAAAAGTTTATCACCATTTAGTGAAAAAGTGAGAGTTATTTAATTTACTTGTTTAAGATTAGAGTTTCTTTATCCAATAGTAAATGAACCCTTAAAAGTAATTGTATGTGAGAAACATACTTTCATAGCTAAACCTCAAGATTAAAGATATGCAATAGTTAATTAAGTACAAGATAACAAATTATAAGACATAAGCTATTGAAGTCTTTAATCATAAAATCAAAATTGAAATATAAAATTTAGGAATGTCATAGTTAGACCTAAACACTTATTAAGCATTTTCATTAGAAAAAGTTCCAATTTATGATAAGAAAAATCAAAAACAATTGATTGGATTTCTATGCTTTAAGATTGATGAAACATCAAAAAAAAGCACTCCAAATGCAAGTATTTAAAATTCAAGAGAATAATCATTAAGTACCTCAATATTTGAAAATAGATTTTGGTTCAAATTTATTTACGATTGCATTTAGTGATTAAACCTAATACTAAAATCCAAAGCCATAAAACTAAGTTTAAAAATGCTCTCATGAAGATATAAAAAAAAATATTGATTAAATTGCTCAGATTTATGAAGAAATGAGCAGAGAATAAAATTAATTATTATAATAAGATTTAAAATTAAAAAAATTAGATAATGAAATCAAAGATTTAAATTAGTAACTAAAGTCTTTGCATGATTAAGAGCATCATTTAGATATATAATTTAAAAAATTGTAAACATAATCTCCTTAGTTATAAATGTTAATTAACTAAAAAATATAACAATAATATTCAATTCTTACATTTAAGAGAAAATAAGAAAACCCAATTTAAAAATAATCACCCTAATAAATAATTCGAACAGAATAAAATAGTTAGAGATAAAAGAAAACTAATGTTCTTCCATAATAAGTAACAATTAGTTTAATTGAATAAGACAAGTTCATTAAGAAATAAAATAAAGAACCAGAAATTCCAGTTAATATGTCAATACCTTTTTCTTTTAATGAATATTTTAGTTTATTCAAAAATTGATAGTACTTTAAAAATTAGTGTATTATTTCAACTTAAAAAGAAAATGAAAAATAAATAGTTTGAATATTGGAATATTAGATTATTATACTACTATTAATATATTCTCATGCTCCGATAGCTAATTTTGATCTAGCAGCTTGTTTTCTGGATTAACGAGCAACAACTTTATTATTAGCTTCTTTCTTAACATTTTCGTCTCTTTCAGCAGCCCAGATTTCAATATGAGCATTAGATGATAAGAATGCTATAAAATAAATAAGAATTATTACGATTGATTCTTCCGTGTGCTCTGTATGTTCTACGTCTACCTTTTTAAGCTCTATTGACTTAAACATGATTGATAATCAACTTTTCGTTACTCAAATTCTTGACTTAAGCATTAGCAGCTAAATTTTATAAGAGTGATAAAACAATTCTTACACTCTTTTCAGGCCATCTACCTATAATAAATTTAGTATAATTCTATACCTTATGATCTGCCGAATTCTTTGGCTTAACCTGTTCTACCAACACCTCCATTAAATCTGGTAAATGGAACGCATCTCTTGTGTTATAAGACATCTTATAAATATTTAAGTGCTTAAGCAAGAGTTTATCCTTTAATTGCTCTGGCTACTTCATATGTATTCTTAAAGTGAGTTCTCAAATCACTTGCCTTAGCCTTAGCTGATTTTTTAGCAACTGCTGGCTCTCTAGCATATTATTTGCCCATTGAATCCTTTTTTAATTAATTAAATTTGTTTTTTCAAATTCATTTATTAAATGAAAAATATGGTAAATAATTTTATTATTAAAATATTCATAGGATGGACATTCATTCTAAGAAATTTAACCAAAATATAAACAATTCAATGAATGTATATTATTAGATTTTTTAAATTCATTATTAATTATAGAATTTCTGATAATTATAGGTAATTTTTATTTTAATTATGAATAGTTATATAGAATAAGTTCATAAAATCATCAATTTTTTTTATTACTTTATTTATTTTATTCTTATTAATCTTTTATTTCTTCTGATGTCAAATTTTGTTAAGATTTTTCTAAAGTCTTTTCCTTTTAACTATTCAAATATGATTCATAATTTTAAGAATTTTAAATACTTTCCTAATTTTGATCTTGAATAAGAAAAGTAGTTTAACACGCAATGTTTAATTAATCTATAGATTACGATTTTTTTCTTGAATCTAATTATAATCTTCTAGTTTCTTCTTATTATATTATTTAATTATCATTTCTGGTTTCACTTCTTTAAAGTCTTTCAAACACCTTGCCTGATTTTTAGAATGGTAAACAACCCGTTTTTTATTATTTAGAATTAGAATTTTAACTCATTTTACTATTTAATTTCTAAATTGAAGGTAAAATTAGACTATTATCATTAACTAAAGCATTACAAAATTTATTGCATAATTATTGTTCTCTACTTTTTGCGCTAAGTAAAAATGAAAAAATTTACCTTTATATTTCGTCTATTAATCCTTTTTCTTACTTTTTTAATTGACTTATTTCTACAAGCTTTTTATTTAGAATTATTCTATAAATTTCCATTTCTTATAGTTATCTTTACCTAACTTCTTTTATTTTTTTTTCTTAATAATATGCTCTTCTTTTAGTTACTTCTTAATCAAATTCTTCCATCAATTTTACCTTATTTTTTTTCTATTAAATTTCACTTATTTTAGATAATTGTAATTAGTTTTCTGTTTTTATTCTTTCATTTCTTAGATATATTCCTTCCTATTCTACAATAGGTTTAAATTATTCTATTATCTATTTTCTATCTAATCTCAATTATTCTTATAATTAAGTAAATGGTGATTTTTATAATCTAGGAGAAATCTATCTTAAATCCTTTAATTTTGTCTACAATAGAAAATTCTTTTAATCAATATCTCTTAATTAAAATTTCAATGAATTGACTCTTTTTTGTACTTAATCATATTCCTAAGTAACTTATACAAAACTTTGTTAATTCATATTTATTAATAAAAATTAAAAGAAAAGGATTTCATGAAAAAATTTTGTTTACAACCCTTTTTTAAGAATTAGTCATAATCCTACTAGTTTAAGATGTAGATCTCTTTTAAGTTATTTAACTTTTATTATTTATTTGAGATAAATTTGCTCCCCCTAATCTAAACTATGATCCGAATGTATAATTCATAAGGTTCTATCTTTCATTACTCTCAGTCTAAAATCTATCACTTAAAGCTCTAATAATTAATCTCTATTTTGATTCTTAGGTATTGTTAATCTTTTTTATGATATTTGGACTCATTCTATCCTTCTCAATATTTTGTTGTGTTGACTATTCAGGTTTTTGTTATTATTGCCTGTTAATTTTAAGTTTCTTATCAGAATATATTCTTTTCATTAACTATGGTAAATTAATTTGTTTGAAATTTCTTTATCTACTAGATTATAGTAAATTAATACAACTATTTTGAATCTTATGCTTTTATACTCTTTAGTTATGCTAATAGATCAAACTTTTTTCTTAGAGACTTTTAAGTATCTAAAATCTATGCTTTCTATTATTAGATCAAATCTTTAAAATTTCCTGTCTTCTATAAATATGATAATTGCATATTTGATAATTTTATTATTCTATGGAAATTACTTTAAATTATTTGAGCCTCTTTAAATTGGAAAATTTCTAATGCAAAATAATCACATTATTAAATATGAAAAAGTTGAAGCTTAAACAAGTTAATTCAAAAGATGTCAAAATTTATGAAAGATATAATAATATAAAATATCAAATAATCACACAAATAATCCTTTTTATCTGCTTTAGAACTTTCTAAAATTATTTAATAATTTTTCTTCTTAATTTTGTGATTATTAATTATCAGTATAAGAATGCTCCTTGGTTTTAAGAAGATATTTGTTTGAAACAAAATCTTTTAATTTTTAATTTTATTCCCCAATATTAATTCCCTTTTTACTTAAAGATCTTTAAAAAATAGCAAGTTTCTAATCTGTATTAATACCTCTAATTTATATTGAACCTTATCCATTTTATCTGTGATTTATTTTATCATATTCTTTATCAAATTTAACCATATGATAGCCAATATTTTCACATAATTATTTTATTTCTTATTTTTATATATTATCTTTTATGTCTTTCAATTACATAGAAATTATAGCAATATTTTTATCTTCCATTTAATTACATGGTTTAGATTGATTATTTAAAGAAGGACTCTTTGATTTTTAAGATTGATTCATCATTCTTCTTTTTAATTCAGAAATATGTTATTTATTGTCTTCATTTTAGACTTTTACCTATCTCTAAACATTCTCTGTTTTATTTAATCTAATTAATTCTTATTAATTTTTGATTTAATTTTCTTTTTCTCCTTTTGAAAAATTTATTTATTTGATAGACTATCTTTCCTATGATTTTGTTTCTTTTGATGAATACAATTGATTTTCATCCTAAAGAATTAGTTTAATAGGATTTATTAGTTTTTCTTTTGTAGAATGTGCTGCATATTAATTTTTGATTATTTCATTAAAATCATAGTTAGGTCTTTAATTGATATTTTTCGAGAATTTATCTCCACCTAAAGCCATAGAGCCATTCTTTTAATTCTGTTTATTATGTTTTACTTCACAATTAGTAGTTTAACAATGTGTTGCAATATCTATTTTTGAATTTGGTTATTAAGTATCCCATACTAATAACTTTGTTGTATTTGATATAGATCTAGGTCTTACTTACTTAGGTTAATCTTAATAAATAGGATTAATCACTCTTCTTGAGTCTTAATAATTCATTAATATATTCAGTTAAAATTATCATTAATTTATGTTATATTAAAGTTCATAATAAAATTTGTAATTATAGATTAGAATGATTTATTCAAATATCATTACAATTCCTTTATTAAAATAATTCAAAAAATCTATAATTTTTATCAAACTTTTAATACACTAAATTAAACTCTAAAAAATAAATTAATGGAACATGTAGATTATGATCATTTTCTACCCTAAGACCACTCAATCATTTTATATAACTTCACATATTTAGATAAATTACCATCTTTTAAATAATATGCTAATAAATAAATAAATAAAATGAATTTACATTATTAATTGGTTGAAGCATCTTGAAACTCAAAATCAAATTCACTATCATCCATCATCTCTTCTAATTTTGTTTTCTATTTTTCTTCTACTTTCTTTTCTTTCTCTTTTTCTTTTTCCTTTTCAGGTTATTATACTTTAAATAGATCAGCAAGATCCTATTCATCTTCTGTTTTTTCCCTTAATATCTTAATAATAATTACTAAAGACTCTTAGAATAATATTAATTGATTAATCTCTCAATTTTTATTTAAGGTAAATCTAAATTATGTTCTATCTTTTCTATTGCTTCAAATTCAATATCTAATTAAACTTATTCTTATGCATCTTTCTTTTTATCAAATTATTCTTTTTCTTTAAAATCTTTTGTTTTTATATCTCCTTTAGGAATCATAAAAGCTTATGATAAATCTTTTAACTATATAATATTAAAAATAATAATTACTGTATATAAAATGCTCTTAGCCTAAATTGCTGTTTCAATTGGACATATTATAGTAACTCTTAATGTATTTTATTTTTTAATTAAATCTTTCGCTTAATTCACCTTCAATTTTAAATCTTACATAGTAATAGTATGACTTAATTTGAAATGTTGATCATTTAATTTTTATTATTCTCTAATCTTTACTATATCATTCATAAATTTAGATGCAAGTTCATCAGAATAATCACAAACTTTACATAAGGCAGGTTTAATTTCTTAATTAATCATTATCAAATCTTATCCTAATTTATCTGCTTTTTTTCTTGCTTCTTCACATGCAAAAACACCAATTAATTTATTTTATGCATCTAACAATCTAACATCACCAAAGAAGTTGATATCTTCATTTGCTAAACTAGGTTTTATTTTAAGTAAAGCAGAAACTTTATTAATGATGTTTGCATTAAATTTGTACTTTCCAAAACAATAAATCGGCACTTTTCTAAACATAATTTAATTATTTCAATAAATTATTTCTCAGAATTTTTGAATCATATGATATTAATTGAGTATGCTTTTCAAATGCTTTTCAAATGCATTTTTATTCTTATTTGATAACATATTTAATATTTCTATATTTTGTATATGCATTGATATTAAAATAAAAAGAAAAATATCTCATTGAAATTGAAGGATATATATATATATATTTAACATATATTCAGCTATCGTATTGAATTCATTATTTTTCATACTGACGTGTAAAATTTCATCATTAATTAAAAACTTAATTTTATTATTAATAAGAAGTGTGATAATTTATTGAATTTAAATGATGAATTTTAGCTATATTTTTATATTTATTTGATTTATAATTAAATATATATTATTTGATATTTTTAAACTAAACTTCATATGTAATCGTCAGAAGTATAGAATATGTTAGTAATTTAGGAGACTTAATTGTTTACCTCCTCTCCTAGAATGAAAACGGATAGATTAGTAAGCACATAAGCTGTAGCTATGAGATCTATTCAAAAAGCAATAAAGTAATTCTGAGATTCATATTAGAAAATAAGATTTGTCTTTTATTCTTGGTTCCCTTAATAATTATAATGGAGCATCATAATAATAAAATGAAAGTGTAAGAAATTTTAAGATTTTTAGTTATAACTGTTTTAGATGGAAGAAAAGGAAGTTCATTTAAAATTAGGAGAACTTAGAAAAGAGTTTGATACATATCATACAACATCTTTTTATAAAGAAAAGGAGATTTGTCAATTCAAAGTAGAAGAAAATATTAATTATAAAAGGATCAACTTCTAAAATTGAATTTAGAAGAATCTGAGTTAATGAATAATACAACTGAATTAACAAAAGAATTGGAAAATTCAAAGTCAGAATATACATTGGCTAAATAAAGATTTGAAGAAAGTCGAATGAGTGAAAAATCTTACACACATGTAATAAATCGATTGAAACATGATGTACTTTGTTTTAGAAAGAAATTAAATGAAATAACAGATGTATTTGAAAAGAAAAAAGCAGAGGCAAATTAAGCAGATGCAAAATAATGGGAATCAGTTTAAATAAATCTAATGACAAGAAAATTATGTGATGAAATGATGAATGTATATATCTATTGAGATTTTAATAAAAATAGAATATAGAAATAGAGAAGAATAATAGACAACGATAAATAGCATAATATAATAAATAAATAAAAGCATAACTAATAGCAAAAGAGAAAAGAGATGAAAGAATGATAAAATAACGAGAAATAGCAGAACTTGCTAGTAATGATAAGGATGCAAGTGAAGTAATAAATTAAATATATATTATATAGAAAAAATGGAGAAAGTTGCTATTAGTTCATAAAGTAGTTCATTCTTTATTGAAAAATAAAATGGAAAAAGAGATGGATAAATTTAGAGTAGTAGAAACAGCATTTTAAGAAATTAAGACAGCTACTGGAATTTCAGAAGCTTAAGAAATAGTTTAAAAGTTTTTAACAAAAGAAGCAACATATGGATCATTGTTAGGTACTATAGCAGAAAATGAAAAGAAAATTGATCATTTAAAAAGAAAAAAAGAAAATCTAAAGTAGAATAAAACTTAATTCTAGAAATAAATTGTAGTAATTAAAAGATGAAGTGTAAATTATGGAAATGAGTGCAAAACCTTCAAAAAAAGGAGTAGATTCAGAAATATATAAATAATTTTATAGTATAGATGATAGAGCAAAAAAAGCAGAAATTATGAAACAAAAATTATATAATTGGAGTATTAAGATGTTAGGAAAATTAGAGAATTCATCAATGTAATTATTAAATGAAAGAATTAATTATTATCATATTTATCCAAGAGGTAAAGATGTTGAATTATTTGAATAATTATAAAAAATAATACTTGAAGATATTGAAAAATCTAGACCTGAAGTAATCATAATAATCATTGAAATTAGGAAATATTATAAATTATAGGAGAAGTCAATAGATCAGATATTAGAAATGATACTTTAAAGGAAGAATATCTCAAAAAAAATGTTAGAATTAAATATAAAAAATTAACATAAAGAGAAGCCATTAAGAGAACTAAATCAATGGATTCTAAAGCTGATTTAAGCAATAGAAGTTTTAGTTAATTTGGTTAATCTAGTGATTCAAGTGCAGAATAATCATTTTATGAATCAGATTCAGAAGGAAATACAATTGATGAAAATAGTGAGAAAAATCATTTCAATGATCTTCGAGATGAAGCAAAATAAATTAAAAAATCAAGAAAAAAAGATGATGGTTCTGGAGGGAAGAAATGAAAAAGAATTTATTTATCAATTTATAATATTAATTTTTGAGTTTATCAATGAATTAATAAAATGAAAGTGACAATGATGATGTAATTAATTTAGTATTATTAATTAGTCTGATAGAAGTCAAGAAAGTTAATCTGTTTAATTGAAAAATAAGGAAAGATAATTAAGAAAAATATAAAAGTTATAATCTTTAATCAATAAACCATTTACATAATTGACTGATGAAGAGATTAATAAAAGAAGAATATTATCAAAAGTATCTGATCTTATTGGTAAATCAACTAATCCAACATAATTGTTATAACCATTATAACACAGGTAAAATAATCATCATAAATTCATACTAAATATAAATCATCTTTAAAATACATCCATTCCAAAAATAACTTCAAATCAAACCGATCCAGAAAAAGATTATGTTGATTATTTGATGATGAAAAAGTGTAATCTTTAATTTTAATTTTTAAGAAAAGTAATAAGATTAAATGAGAAGATAATTTAATAAAAAATAAAACATAAAAGAAAACTATGATTAGTTATGGTAGTAAGAAGAAGATTTTTCAGATAAAGAAATTTAAGATTCCTATAATGTTAGTAGAGCACTTTCTATTGTACATAAAAGCCAGATTATTAAGTAATAAAAATCAGATGAAAGAAATTATTTTGTTAAGAACTCTTCTTCTCTTTAAGGAAACTAAAACTATCAATCTTTAACTAATTCAAGATTAATCCTTATGTAAGATCAAGATATAAATGAAACTGAAGTAAATAATTATTTTAAATTAGTGTAGAGAATAATAAGCTAGGAAAACTCTTAAAAAAATAAAAACAAATAAGGTTATTAATATTGTATAATAAGCTACCAAAAAAATATTTAATAAAAAAGAAGAATAAATTTAAAAAGAATTAATAATGCATCAAGTTTACAAATAAATGAAAAAAGATAAAAAAAAGGAAAGTATAAAATCAATAGATAGTGTTTTCAGAAATTGTATAATATTTTTTCGTTATTTTTTAAGCTTAGAGTGAAGAAACCTTCTAATAATCTTAAAACCATTAAAAAATGATTACTAATAAAATATTAAGTGAAAATAAATTTTTTTTACCAAAGAAATTAAGTGAAATAAAACCAGTTTAAAGCAGAGTTTAATTAAGTCATATTATTTAAAAATAAGACTCAAGAACTGATGATTCACCTGCAAGATTTCAAAGCCGAAAAATAAGTCTAATTAATGATAAAATTACTAATTTAGTTTCTCAGATAGATTTGATATAATAAAAAGAAATTGATTAATTGACTTTCATAAAGTAATTAGAAAATGAATAAGATTTATTTAAGACTTATAGAGAATCTCTATAGCCAGATTAAATTTAAGAAACCTTAAAATCACTTCTAGGCCCGAGTAACAATAATTATAGGAAGCCTTTTAGGTTCAATAATAAGAAATTTTTTAATCAGATTTTATGAAAGATTATGTGTTTATTTTTAAATTGTAAATTAGTATATTTCTGAATTCTAAATTAAAAATATTTTTTTATTTTCACTTTAACTCTTTCCAAGTCGCTTAATCAAATAAAAGTATCCTTTTGGTATACATATCTTTTTAATTTTTCTATTTCACATTTTACATAACATAAAGTTAATTTTTATAAATAATTATCTAAAATTTGCAGATTTAATTACTTGCCGATTATAAAATTCATCAGTTTTAGGCAATTAATTAACATCATTTGCGACTATTAGATGAATATCATTTTTTATTTAAATTAAAAAAGTTTTTTTTATTGATGTTTCAAATTCATTTTCACCTCCAAATATTAAGATGTTTTCTTCATTTATTTAAATGCATGCACTAGATTAGAAGATATTAATTAGAGAGTTATTATTTTTAAATTAAATTATCTCCCAAATATTAGTATTTATAGCGTATCTTTCCAAAATTATTTCATTTTTTCCTGATTCATTTGAATTAACAAATTTATATATATATTTATTTTGAAAACTACATAAGCTTGGTTTATATGATTTATAATAACAATCACTGCATCTCTACACTTAATCATTCTCTACATTATACTTTTCAACAATTTTTGTGTAATCACCATCATTTAAAATACCTCCAATTATAAATATCCAACCTTCAAGATATATCATTGAATGACATGATCTTGAATATTATAATTATTTTTTTTAGATGGTATTTTTTAATAAAATTCCTATATAAGCTTGATTTTATGAATTCGAAATTCCTCCAGAAATATAAATTTTTCCATTTGGTATAGTTATGGAACAATGATTTACAGGAATTTTAAAATTGATATCCACATCTTACCATTTTTTAGATTCAATGTTGAATATTCTTAAATAAGTTGTTTGATCAATAAAACAGCTTAAAAATTAATTAGATGAATTTAAATAATTTTTTTATGTTATCATAAATGGATTATTTTAAAGTTATATTTAAGATTATAGATCTTATAACAAGGCTTGATTTTATATATTTATTGAAAATATATTATCTAATAAGGATTAGGTAGATAATAATTTATCGTTGTTAATATTTTCATAGAATGGATCTTAATTATAAGTTGATAATTACAGATACGATCTTTTTCATTAAAACTTAAATATTTTCCTACAATTGTGTTCACTAGATGTATAATATCTAATCTACATGCTTTGGAAAAAGGTTCTTTTAGTTATTCCTAAGGATTTGAGATCACTTAAGTTTATAATTTTTTTAAAATTGAAATATAATTTTCTATTTCTTATTTATTTTAGGTTATTTAGAATACCTAAAATAATTTTCAATTTAACTTTATTTTAATTTTATTGAATGTGATTTTTGATAGTATCAGAAATTGAAGAAAAATAACTATCAATTTATTGAATTATATTCCTTGCTTCTTAAAGCTTTTGAAGTAAAATTAATTATTTTTCTTGAAAGTCTAAGTTATTTTAATTAGTATATTCAATAATTTTCTATAAATGTATAAAATTTTACATCTTGCAATTTATCTATTGCTCTTGATATTTTCTTGTGCAATATCTCTTTAGTCCCCTCTATACTATTTATTTTTCCATCATTTTTTTCAGAAATATGCTGTTATTTATGTGAATCTTCACAATTACTACAAAAAAATTATAAGCATCCTAAAGAAGAACAAAAACTAGTTATTAATGATTTGTGTTGATCGAATTTACAATGAGGCAGCATTTATAAAAAAATAATAAATTATATTGAATTAATATACATTTTCTAAATTATGAATTTTATTATTCATGAATAAAAATGCCTAATATTTCTGTTTAAGAAAACAGATTAAACAAAAATGCAAAATAAATTATTAAATAATATTTTAGACTTAAAACATATATTACTAAGCAATTGATATTAAATCATTTAGTCATTAGTTATGGAGAAATTCCATTGATTTTAAATAATTTATTTAACCAATATTTTTAAGATGAAAATAGGTGGAAATCTTAAATAGAATTAATAATTTTTTATTTATTGTTTCAAAAGGAATTATTTTAATTTTAATATCAAGGAAATATTAAGATAATATAGATGCCAAATTAGGATGATATTTAAAAAAAGTTTGAAAGATTTGAGTCATTTAAAGTTATTTTAAAATTTAATTAGAATCAGATGATATTCCCAATCATGATAAAATTAATATCAATTAGAAAGTAAATAAATATTATCAAGATAACTGGTCTTATTTTATTTCACAAGATTTTTAAAGCATTTGATAGTATTTTTTCAATATTTTAAAAAATAAATATACATATTTATGAGTTCTTAATTTGTAATGTGATCATCTACTTTGATAAATTATAAATATGAAGTTGAATAATTTTGTGTTATTGAGAAATGAGCAAAATTATTATAGGTTTTTCATAATTTAATTAATTATTGCTTAATTATTCTCTAAATGTAGTATTAATAAGATATCGCAAATCATTATCATTCATTAATAGAATTGTATTACAAAGAAGCAGAACTTAGCAATGAAAATAAAATGAAAGAAAATTAAGCAGCAACAAAGATTTAGAAATGGTATAGAATGCATGTAAAGAGAATTAAATATCTCAAAATTAGATATGTAAATTTGCAATGAATTTTATTAGAATACAATATATATATAAAAGTTTGCTAAAGGTTATTTGGCAAGAATGTTAATGAAAAGAAACAGTGATAATAGATATAATGAAAGAAATCTAAAATATTTTAACTATTAAGCAACATAAATTCAAAGATATTTTCGTGGATATCATTATAGAAAATATTATTTAAATTGGGCAACTAGAAAAGAATATTTATCATTCTTAAAAAGAAAAAATGAAACGTTTTTGGAAGAACTCAAGAGAGTGGAATAAGAAGAGTCTTAATAATTAAGAATTAGATAAGAATAATTAGCTAGAACAGAGTTTGAATCTTTGGCTCGTAATTTGCATCATCTTTCATCTACGAAATCTATTTCAGGTATTTACAATAGACCTTTTGGAAATAGAGATATGGTTTTTGATATGGATGTTGAAAGTCATTTGAAAATTGTATTCCATAGTAATTATGAATGGGAAAAATCTTAACAGATGTCAAGGTATACAAGAACAAAGAAATTAAGTATGTAAACAAAATTAAAACCTTTGAAATGAATAAATATTTTATGTTGGCAATCTATAATTTTATTTAGAATTTTGTGTGGATTCTATTACATACTATTGAAAATGTTAATTTAGTAAATAGATCATTCTAATGTGATAATTTAGAAATAAATAATAAATATATATATATTATTTTTATTATGATAAACATATTGTTTATTTCTTTAATCTCTTTTGTGAATACACTATCATTGAAATAAGTTTTATTGGCAATAGATTGTGGAGGATAAGAATCATTTAATTCTAATGAGGGTTATCTTTATTAAGATGTATTAAGATATTACTATTTAAGGATTAATATTTTAGTGGAGATTCTAGAGTATCTGATTACACATATAATGATGTAGCATTAGCTGGAATTTCATATACTTTTAATCCAAGAGTTTATTTTACTGAAAGACATGGAAATTCTTTTGATTATAGCATTCCAATAAATAAAAATGGATAATATACAATTATTTTGTAATTTGTTGAAGTAAATTAATAAATTTACTAAGTTATATTTTGAAAATGAGGGAGAGCGTCAATTTGATGTTTTTGTTGGGACAAAAAAAATATTAAATAATTTATCAATTATTGATAGTAAGCATCAAAAAGGATCTGCAAAAGAAGTATTCATTTACATTGAGATCAAAGACGATAAAGTGTTTTATGATAATGAAGAGTGCAATAAAGGGTATATATATTAAAGTTATATTTAGTTTTATGAATGGAAAATTAAAAATTGGATTTAGAAAAGGAGCTGCTGATTTACCTAAAATTGATGGAATAGTGATTGTTAAAGGACATAATGCAGGAGAAGAAGAAAAAAATTATTTAATCGATAATTGGGAAGTAATGTAAGAAGAAAACAGAAAAAAAGAAGCTGAATTAAAAAGAGCAGAATTAGAAGCTTAAAATATGATTGTGCCTGATTTAGTAGAAGAAGATGTATTTATATTAAATTATTTTATTATAGTAAGGCGAAGGCTTTTTTTCATTCTTATTATCCCCTATTGGAATAGGAATCATTACTTTTGGATTAGCTGTATTTGCATTTTTGATATTCACAGGGGAAAAAGAAGAAGAAAATAATAAAAAAAAAAATAAGAAAGATAAGAAAGATAAGAAAAAGTGATTAATTTATTATTAGTAAACAGAGTATTCCTTATATCAATTATAAAGTATAATTTCTCTATTTTATCAACTAATAAAATTCTCAACATTTATTCTTTAATTAGTTGATTATAATATAAAGTAGTAAAATGAAAGACAAATAAAAAAAGGGATTGCTGCTACTTAATTGATCATTAATCTAAAAATTTATAATCTGTTAATTAATAAAAAAATCATAAGAACTCAAATAAAATAGTTTCAGAAGCAGATGATCCAATTATATAAAATTTCTATTTCAAATCTTGTATTATAAAAATGTCATAATGATTTTTTTCTTATTTGGTTTCAATTATTAATTCACCTTCTCCATAATATTCTATTCCATTTATCATTTATTTATTCATATTTTGCACATCAAATCTTATTTGGGCTTGAAAGACTATTAAATTTCTATTTTCATCTTCTCCATTACCAAAAATTTCATTTTTTTTATAATTTAAATTCATATATAAAGGCAAACCATTCATTTTAGCAATAACAAATTTATTAAACTCTTTCAAGTTCTTTAACTATTTTAAATTTTGATAATAAATTTACTTTTTTATAATCATCTTCAGGATTACTAAGATTAACTGAAATATTTCCATCTTCAGTTTTTAGATCGTAATAATATTTGGAAGGTAAAATAATATCATTTTCTTTATCATTTAAACGATATTTAAGTTTCATTAAATTATCAATACCAGCTAAAGTTTTATAAGCATAATTGCTTATGCCTTATAGAGTTACCTTTAAATTAACTGCTTCTTATTTTACAATATGATTATGAGTTTCTAAAAGAGAATCTAATGATGATTTCAATTCCAAACTTTATAATTCTTATATCAATTTAGTTTTTATATAACAATCTCCTGGAATGCATAATAATTTTTGAATTAATTGAAGACCATTTTAGCATAATTTTACTTGATCTTTTGTTAGATTAAATGTTTGAGAATTTTATTTTATGAATTTTAATGAAGTTATTAATAATTTATAGACTGAAACACCAAAAATTTTATAATTTTCTGAAGCTATTTACTTTTAAATATTTTCTCCAAATGTATGACTAATTAAATTCATCCATACAAAAATTGAATTAAATACTTAGTTCCATTTCTAACATACTCTTTAATATACTAAACACATTTTAATAGGATCTTAAAGAAAGAGTAAAATTTATAAAGCAACAGGAGGATGAATAAGAGAAATACTAAGTTTATTATTTCTCTCAAATTTTAATTATGAGTAATATTAATGATAATCTCCTTAAATTTCAGGCTATTTTTAAATTTTTAATGGTTTATAATCACGTTATACTTATTTAAATGTTTTTTTTTTTTCATCTAATTCTCTCAATCCTTTATCAACTTATTATATTTCTGTTTTAACACACTCTAACATATCATTGAACTTTTTTTCTTTAGTTAAAAGTTCTCTCATCCAGGCAGGATAATTTTCTTCTTTTGTTTAAGCAGGTTTGATATCTAATATAGGAGTATCATCAGCTTCTTCTTCACTCATTTTTTATATTATTATTATATTAATATTAAATTTTGTAGAATATATTCATTTTTTCCTTGAACTTCTTTCTCTATCAATTGATATAATTAATGGCTTTAATTAAACTGGTCTTGCAATAACTTTTTATTCAGCCTTCTCTATAATTGCTGATTTCACAATAGTTTATTTTATTTATTACTCTTCTTAAGAAATTTTACTATTGAATTTAATTAGATATAATACATTGCACTAATAATTGGTTAAATAAAAGTTTTCTTTAATTATTACTACTCTTATTATTTAATAATAATTTAAGGTGTAATTTTTGGAGGACTTAAGGATATTCCTATTTTTTATTCTAATTATTCACGAGGATTTTAACAATCATCTTCCATAAATGCTTTGTTATTTAAAGGTTTTTATTTTTTCTTTTCTAATATTGTAATATGCGCTTCTTAATATTTTTTCCTTTAAAAATAACTAAACAATATATGATTTATAAACCTTAATAATTCTTACTTAAAATTTTCTGCTATTTCATAATCTTTTGCCTTAAAAATTCCATATTTATAACCTTAATCTATAAAAATTAAATTATTAAATTACAAATAAATAATTCTTCTGCTCTAATATCCTGTATAGATAACAATTTTCCTTTGTTGAAGTTTATTGGAAAAAATCTCATAATTACAGATATTTCATTTTTGTTTTATTATTTTTCTGTTTTTTTAAGTTAATAACACTAAAATAATTTATAGAAATCTAAACTTCGATTAAATCTCCAAAAACTTTCTTGTATTTATAAGATGATGTAACTAAATTATAGTATACATATTGAGCACTTTTATCTTCTTTCATTCGAATGATTATTGAAAGCTTGCCTTCATAACTACCAAGGCTTATCTTCTTAAATTAGATGAAAGATTTGTCCTTAAACCGCAATTCATAAAATTGAATACTAATCAATGAAAAACTCATTCAGATCTATTTCATTAATGGCTTGTTCATCAACATTTATAACAATTATTGATTTCTATGATTCCCATTCTTCATTAACACGATTACTATATTATTATTAATTTATTACTTCTTTTGTAATGCTTTTGGCTCTAATTTGATTGCTTAATCTTGTGAAGTGTCTACCACCATTTAAAACACTTCTTCTGAACTTAAACATATTTGTCTGTTTTTATCACACATTACACTTGATTCACCTGAACCTTCTTCAAAAGATGAATCTGGTTTCAAATACATATGTTTTTCAATACTATTTAAATTCGTCAATTATGATCCTACACTTATTAATTTATGTCTATATAATTTATTATCTCATACCCTTTTTCAGATTGTATTGTAAATTCTGTTTGAAGACCTTAATTTAAAAATTAATTGCGACGAAAATCAACCATTTATTTTGTAATTTGAAACATTAGGCTATTTTTAATTATTAATATAATAATATTTATATATTATTATAAAGCCTTTCAAATAGTAGAGCAGTCCATATTTTTGGCTACTAAATTAAACTTAAAATAAACTAATCATAAATATGTATCATACACTTACCTTATCTTAAATTATATTGATAAAAAAATATATATATGTTTTTAATGAATTTCTTGAAAAAACTCTAATTATTTTTATAAACTAATTGAAAGGGTTCGATTACTTCACTATCTTGGTTACTTCAAATATATAAAGACCAAACTATAAAGTATTTTTTTTAACATATATATAAAATTTATGAATAACCAGCTGTTATCAAGCCACATAAGTTGCTGAAAATTTGTTTTATAAGGAATGAGATCTGATAAAGTAGATGAAAGAGTTTAAGATTACATCATTTCAAAAATACCCACTATTTTAACAATAAGAAGAGATTTAATATTTATAAATTATTCATTCATGGATATTATTTATTTTTATTCAAAATGCATATATATAACAGATGAAACTTAAAAAGTTTAAAAGTATAAAATTGCTTATTAATATCATATATATTTAAATTTTTATTGGCTGCAAAAATTGGAAAAAATACAAAAGATTATAAATAGATTAATATGAAATGCAAAAACAGGAAAAAAAGGAAATCATTCATTTTTGAGTTCTGCTATTGAATGAATATAGAGAAAGTGGAGATATATGTAAATAGTTTAATTTGAGATAATGGTGAATGATTTTATATAAAAAATGTTAAAATATAATAATAATTAAAAAAATGCTCAAGATTTTATCCTCATCATTAGCAGTAAGTTTAAGACGTACAAATTTGATAACTCCAAGAATTGCATAAAGAGTAGCTATTAGTTTGATTTCACTTCCACTTATCAGATATAGTTTAAAAGTATTTATAAAAATAAATGATTAGACATTAAATCTGAATGATGTTTATGAAATAGAGACATAAGATGATCTATAAGAAGGTGAAATGAGAGAAGTATAAGTGGGTCCAAATAAAGAAGATGCTGTTTTGGTTTTTAAATTTGATGGATAGATTTATTGTGTTTTAAATTCATGTCCACATGTAGGTGCTTCACTTTCTGCTGGTTTTTTAGTAGGTGATAAAGTCAAATGTTCATTTCATAATATTAGTTTTTTTGTAAAAGATGATTATCATGAAGAGGAACCTATGTTTAAAGGCTTATAGACATTCCCTGTTAAATAAGAAAATGGTTTATTAAAAATAAGAATATAGAAGGAATTATTAAATGCACCTGGAACACTTAATATGGTTACCACAAAAGATAATCCTTACCATGTAGTAATTATAGGTGGAGGGTATTATTATTTAAGTATTATATCAAAAGAGTCTCTGGTTAAAGTGCTGCTGAAACACTTCGTTAAGCTAGATTCACAGGAAAAATTACTATGATTACAGCTGAAAATTCATTACCATATGATAGAACTTTTATGAGCAAAATACCATTTTTGGTCAAACTTTAAGATTTATAAATTAGAGAATAATAATTTTATGATTAATATGGTATTGATGTTTTAGTCAATAAATTTGTTGATTCTATTGATACTAAAAATAAATAAGTGCATATTGGAAATGAAAAAATCAATTATGATAAATTATTAATTGCTACTGGAGGTTCTGCTCGTAAACCTCCATTGGCTGGAGTAGATTTAAAAAATGTTCATACTTTAAGATAATTTAATGGTGTAGAAGCAATTAGAGAAAAGGCAAAAAGTGCTTAAAATATTGTTATTGTTGGAGCATCATTTATTGGTATGGAAATAGCTTCGGCTATTAAAAAAGAATTGAAAGATTAAGTTAATGTTACTGTTGTTGATAATACATCTGTTCCATTTGAAAAAGTTCTTGGTACTGAAGTTGGAGCATCGTTATAAAAATTACATTAAGAAAATGGAGTTGAATTTGAATTATCTGTTGGAGTAAAAAGATTTGCTGGAAGAAAAGATTCAGTCTAAAGAGTTGATTTATTAAATGGTAAATCCCTATTAGCTGATCTTGTTATCTTGGGTACAGGTATTTAACCAAACAATTAATTGGGTTAAGGTTAATTAATTACATCTAAATATGGAGGCATTTTTACTGATCAATTTTTCAAAGTTGCCCCCCATGTTTATGCTTTTGGTGATGTTGCTAATAATCCAAATTTTATAATTTATTAAAATGTGAGATTTGAACATTACAATGAAGCTGTTAAATAAGGGTACTTATTAAATATTATTTTAGATAAATTGCTGCATTGAATATTCAAGGTATAAAAACTCCTGTGTCTATGTCAGATGTGCCATTCTTTTGGACTAGATAATGGGATAAAACATTAAGTTATAGTGGTGTAGGAGAAGGATTTGACGAAGTGATAATTGATGGAGACCTAAAAAAATTGAAATTTATTGCATACTATGCAAAAAATGGAAGTATCGTTGCTTCTGCAAGCATGAATATTCCAAATGTTTTAGCATAATTTGATTTAAGGCTTAAATGATAATCTCTGAAGCTTTAAAACTAAACTTAATGCCAAGTGCCTAAGAATTAAAAGATTAGAAGACCACAATAGATTAGATTAAAAATTTAGTTTTAAGCTAAGGAATATCTTGCCATTGTTAACGTTCAGATAAATGCTAAGTCTGATTGTGATTATTAAAATAAATTGATTAATTAAAATAATAAAACATGTGTATGATGTTTATTATACTTTTGATGATCATGTAGATACTTTCATCAAATATTGATGTTTAAATTTCATATATTGATGCTTCATTAATAAACATTCATTGGTGTAGTGATACAGTTTTGGCACTTACTTCAAAAGGGTCTGTATATAGAAGTGATGATCGTGGAAGATAATGGACCAAGATGTCTGAAATATTCCATCGTAAAGCATTAATTCAACTTGAGGAATCAGATGATAGAGTTGGAATAGTTAATAATTTAGTTCCAAGTCCTGTAGATAAATAACTCATTCTTTTTACAGGAACAAATTAAATTGCATGGATATCACTTGACTGTGGTAAAACTATTACAGCTGTTAATGCAGGTAAGTAATTAAGGGAATATTAATTTCATCCTATTGAAAAAGATTGGATTATTGCCTCTGCATGGAAATAATGTGGTTCAGATGAACTTCTTGCTGGTAAACCTTGTGTTTCTTACAAAGAACTTTTATTAAGTTAAGATACAGGAATTACATGGCATTCAATTGCTACTTATGTCAATTAATTTACTTGGGGTGTTAAAAACAAAGACATGGCTAAATATACTCCTAAAGAACGTATACTTGCTTCATTTGATCCTCAAGGAAGAGGACATTAATCGATTAGTAGTTGGAATATGGATTCAAATTTATATTATAGTGATGATTTCTTTTAAACACGCACTTTAAGTGTTCCGGCAGGTTCAAGATTTTTATTGACAGAATCATTTCTTTTTGTTGCTAAAGTTACATCTTAGTATACATAAGAAGTTAGTTTATATGTAAGTGGCACTGAATTAGGGTAATATAGATATACTATTATTGATGCTGATTCTAAATTATTAGAACATTCTTACAGTATTTTGGATACTTCTGAAAATTAAGTTTTCATGGTTGTAAATCACTTGAAACCATCTTCTCCTTTGGGAGTTATTTATATAAGTGATTCAACTGGTACAAGATATTCACGATCTTTAGAGAATGTGGCAAGATTAGAAAATAGTGCTGAATTTTATAGAGTTTAAGGTTTAGAAGGAATATACTTAGCTAATGTATATGCAGAAGATTAAGCTAAAATATATTCAAATTAAGTGTTAGAGGCTATGGAAGAAGGATTTTATGGATAATAAAATGGGTTTAAAGATGAAGATTTAAAAAAATATAAGTAAACAAGGATAACATTTGATAAAGGAGGATAATGGGTTCCATTGAAGGTAAAATTATGATATTTATTATAAGCCACCTGCAGTAGATGCAGAAGGGAAACCAATAAATTGTAATAAATGTTAATTACATATTCATCTTAGTTAAGCATTTTATTAATTCGCTCCAATATATACTTAAACAAATTCGATTGGTATAATAGTAGCTACAGGATCAATAGGAAAATATTTAAGTTACAGATAAGATCAAGTTAATACTTATTTAAGTAGAGATGGTGGTTTAAGTTGGATAGAAATAAAGAAAGGATCATATATATATGAAATGAGTAATCATGGAGGTCTGATAGTAATGTCAAAAGATTAGGAAACAACAAATTAAATAGTATTTTCTTGGAATGGTGGTGTAGAATGGACTCCATTTAACTTTATAGATTAGAAAGCAGAGATTTAAAATATAATAACAGAACCTTAAAATAAGGGAACAAGATTTATAGCATATGGATCAATATAATTAGAATCAAATGGATAAAAAAGTGAATAAGGTTTATTAGCAACAATAGATTTGGATGAATTACATTAAAGAAATTGTATAGGTTAAGATAAGGCTGGAGAAATAGGTAGCGATTATGAATTATGGACTCCATCTGGTTTAGTGAATCCAGAATGTTTATTTGGTAAGAAAGTTACTTACATGAGAAAAAGAAGAGAAGCAGCTTGTTATAATCCTGATTAATTGGAAAAAATAATCAGTGTTACACCTTGTTAATGTTCAACAGAAGATTATGAATGTGATTTAGGGTTTGTGATGAATAATTAGTAATGTGTACCAATAAATGGTACTATAAATATTGAACCTCCTGCTGAATGCAATGACTATTATACAGTTTCCAGTGGATATAGAAAAATAGCAGGAGATATTTGTCAGGGAGGAGTTGATCATCCATCATTGAAATTCCCTTGTCCTAATAATAAAGGTTGGATCTTTGATTGGATCGTTATTGGAGGAATAATCTTTGGATTATATTGGGTTTATAGCAATTAAGATAAATTCAAAGATTATTTCAATAAAACTGAAATGAATCAATTACCATAGAGTAAATAAGATGTAAGTTTATACTCTATTTTAGAAATTAATAAAATAAATCTAGCAAAAGTAAACCAAATAATAATAATTTCAATAATAATATTAACCTATTAACTTTGAACAAAATGACAATTCAGATTAGAAATTTGATGAAGAATTAATAGAAAAAGATGAAAATAACTAAATGGAAGATGATGGTTCTCATGAATTGATTTGATTATGACTGTTATCCATATATTATATATTACCAATTCATCATATTACTTATTGTTCTTTTAATTTATTTCAATATCTATATTAAGCTCTTTTACAACATTATTTAAAATAGATGATATTAATATTTTTTATTAAATATTTTATTGTATCATTTTTTAACTTTCTTTTTCTTCTTGTTGCTTTCTGATTCACTTTCCTCTTCTTCACTATATTCTTCATCCTCTTCGTCATCAGATATTGAAAAACTGTCATCATCCTCATCATCTATCTAAATATTATTTTATTTTATTATACTTCTTCCTCATCTTCATCTTCATCCTCTTCATCTTCATCATACACCGTTGTCTTTTCTTTTACAATCTTACCTTTCTTATCTTTTCCATCCAATGCCTTTAATTTAGGTAACAAATCCCATATTTTTTATGTCCAATTTTCATCCTCACATGCAGGATTTTTATCTAGAAATAGATGTGTTAATTGGTCAAGTTATTTTAATTACTCAATTTCCTAGTCAATAATAAAAATATACATACATTTAACTCTTTAATCTAATTCTTCTTCAAATTTAAAAATGTTAAAGATGGAAATTTTTAAACTATCAATTTTATGCATCCATCATCTAAAACATTTTCTTCTAAATTCAATGAATTTATATTTTTATATTCAGATAGATTATTTAGAGCTTAAAGTTTACATCTCTAAAATCCCAATTATTCTAACCATATTATATAGCTATACATAAATTTGAAAATGATTTTAAATATTCATCGATCTCCTTGCTAAACTCTTCAATTTATATACTCTAGAAATGCAAAGAATTTATTTTTGAATCATTCTGTCTTGACTAAGAACGTCTTTATTTCTGAATTTGCTCTAAGATTTTATTCTTCTATGAGCTTCCCTTCATTTTGTGATTAAGATGATATTGTAATAACTGATAATATAAAATTTAATTAAATGTTCATAATATTCTCGCTTCATCTGCCATCAAATTCGTACTTACCTACATCATCATATTTATATTTTGTACATTTTTTAAACTCCCATCATGTTTTTACTTATAATTCATGATCAATCTTTTTTCATAAATCTTCATATTTATTTGATTTATTAACAATAATGATTTTAATTAAATTTAAACTACGTATACTTCTCAATATTATACTCTCTCAAACATGGATATTTATAAATTATAATAATAATATAATTTTTTTAAATATTTCTCTCATTAAATGAACAATTAATACGATTGGTCAAAACATTAATTCCAATAAGTGGAAAAGAAAATTATAACTTAATAAGATGTTGAAAAATTCAAGACAACATAAATAATTGGAGAATTATTAGCATTTTTATAATAACTAATATAATCAGTCTAAAATAAGAAGATTTCATAAACAAAACATAATTAGAAGTTTTAATAAATTTGTATTTAAAGATATTATGATTAGAGCAATTATTTTTATAATTAGAAGAGTTGCTTTTGAAAGTACCACCTATTTAATAATCAATGAGATATGGCAATAAAGCTTTTAGAGATTGGTTAGACAAAATTGGTCCTATAGTTGATGATTATCTTAAAATGTAACTACCAGATAATTTATAAAATGCTGCTATCGAACTTCGATCATATTTGTTGGATTCATTCGGAAATAAATAGAGAATAGATTATGGAACAGGACATGAATTTTAATTTTTCCTCTTTCTATTTTCTTTATTTAAATTAGGAGTTTATACTGAATAGGATTATGAAGGAATAGTGAGATTAGCATTTTATAAGTATTTAAAAAAAATAAAGATATTTTTAGATATATTGATTTTGCAAGAAAAGTACAAATGACTTACATGCTGGAACCAGCTGGTTCTCATGGTGTTTGGGGATTGGATGATTATTAATTTTTACCTTTTGTATTTGGAGCTGCGGAACTTGTATGAAAATTGATTTATATTTAGAATTAAAATGAATTTGGATTACTTCCTGATTGCATTATTAAAGAAAATGTTATTAAGAATCATAAGGAAGAATATATGTTTTTATAGTGCATAGATTTTATTAATAATGTAAGATATTAAAATAATCTTAAAGGTCAAAAAAGGTCCGTTCCATGAACATAGTCCCATTTTACACAGCCTTACTAATTTGACTTGTTGGTCAAAGGTATGTTCTGGACTAATAAAAATGTTTTAAGGAGAAGTGTTATTCAAACATCCGGTTATAAAACATACATATTTCGGAACTATCGTTGAATATAAATGAGAACATGTGTGTCTAAAAAGAAATATTTACATATTAGTACGATATAGTTTAACAATATTATTAATATCTAAATTAATTTGATTATAGTTTGAAAAAACTGGTTAATGATAATTATTTAATACTTTGCTGTTGCATATTTAATATTAATTTATTAAATGTCAGATGCTGTATATTAACATTAACCTTTCATAACATAAACTCATGTACAGACGAATAATTAGATAAAGAAGGACAAACCTATTATCACGTAAATAATTCGACAGCCTTCTATACCTTAAATTAGAATCTCGAAAAATAATAGATCTACAAAATATTAACCAACTCCAAATAAATTAAGCTATTAAAAATAGGTTAATTTATCATAGTTACAAAGAGATTATACATCCATCGAATCAACTATTTTATTTAGTAGTTAAATTTGTTTAAATGAATTTACATTATAGAGTTAATTCATAACACCTACTATTTTCATGAATCAATCTTTTATTATTTAAGAAGAATTAAATTTTGAATAGTAACAATAAGAAATTGATGATACAATTATATAGCCAACAGAAACTAAACTAAATGAATTAACAAACGAAGAGTTTTAAATTCATACTAATAATATATTAAAAAGTGATGAAGATCATAATATCAATTCATTAAATTTAAAAACTAAAAGCTAAATGTTTGGAGATTTGGCTGTGTTAAATTTTATTAGAAAAAAAGCAGAAAGAAACAAAATAAATCAATCTTTACAAAATATGTTAAAATTAAATAAATTTAAAAATGATCATTAAAGTTCTATGCCTACTAATTTTCCATCAATTGGAATAATATCTCTTCAAATTTAATATCAAGAATAATTTAATATTGCTGTACCTACAAATTCTGTTAAACTAATTTAAATTGAAAAAGATAACTTTGACGAATAAACTGCAAACAAACTTTATTTTCCTATTAATATATTAAATTTATCAAATGAAACTTAGAATTTAAGGGACAAACCAATAAGTTCAAAACAGACAAATTTTAGGATACCTTTGAAATAGGAATCTAAAGAACATACTAAACAGAGTTTATCATTTAAAACAAAATCTTTTTATGATATATAGGAAAATTTCACACACAGTTTTCCCAGTGAATCTTTGTAATTTTAATTAATAAAATTTGATACCAATTGTAAAGAATCTAATTGTATAAAAATAAATTAATCAACGGTTTAAAATAATGAAAAAATAATTGTGGAGGCAATGAAATTTAATAATAAATTTTAGCTCTATTCTCTAAATCAAGATGAAATTGACAAGAACTAAACTAAGATTTAGTTATCAAAGTCAATAATATAAGAATAAAATATGATTGTTTAATTTTTAGAATAGAAAAAAATTCCAATATAAAATTTAAGAAGATATAGTTTAATTCGTGATTTTGTTAAAGATTCTACTAAATAACTTCGAATTTCATTTAATTAATTAATGATCAATAGTGAATAAGATTCACTTCTAAGTTAAATTCCATTAATTACTTAAAATAAAATAAATTTAAGATCTCTTTTATAGGATAGTTGTAGCGATGTGAGTAAGATCATGTCAGAGATGATACCAACTAGTTTTGAAAACGAAGTGGAGGTTTAATTTAATGATTAAATATAAATAAAAGAGAAGCCTTAATATCCTACTTTATTGGAGATGAATAGGATAAAAATAGAAAGGATTAAGCAAATAATAACTGGAGCAAAATCTCCAAAAGATTTAAAAAAGAATAATTTAGAGGTAAAGGAAGAAATAGGATAAGTTTATGGTTTTTTCAAAGTAAATGCAATTTCAGATGGTTCCCCAAAATTTAATCATAATAATGTAAATGGAATAAAGCTATTTCATGATATTAATAAAAATAATGGATAAATCTTTGAGAAATAGAGAAGTTGCAGTATAGATAAAGCTACAATGCATATGTAAATGAGCAAAAATTAATCATCAGTATTGAATAGATTTAAGAAAATAAAATACTTAGGAAGAGGTAAGATGAGTGATGTCTATTCTGTAATAGATTAGAAAACTGGTATGGCTTTAGCTTTAAAAATAATTTAAAAATCATTAATAAAAAGTAAAGGATTAGCTAATTTGGTTAGTAATGAGATAAAGATTCAAATGTGTTTGGTTCATTCAAACATCTTAAAATGTTTTGGAGTTGTTGATGATATAAAATAAGTAATAAATTTTTTTATTTTATAGATAGCTTTAATACTGGAATTAAGTGATTAGACATTATATAGTTTAATAAGAAGATAGAAATTATCTAGAAGATAAATGATCAATATTCTATTTTAGGTTTTGAATGCAGTTAATTATTTGCATAGTTGTGACATTATTCATCGTGATATAAAAGCTGAGAATATTTTATTATGTCAAGATGTTATTAAATTAGCTGATTTAGGTATATCGATAAGAGCAAGAGATAGTTCTTAATATTGTGGTACAATAGGATATATGGCTCCAGAGATAAAACAATATAAAAATTATACATCTAAAGTTGATTGTTATAGTATAGGGATTTTGATTTTCGAAATGATGTATTAAAAGCTTCCAACTTAAACTCTTTGTCAAATAAAGAATATTGAAAAGGATCTTCTAATAGATTTGATGAATAATCTGATAGAACCTGATTAAGAAAACAGATTCTCATGTTAAGAAGCTTTAAATCATGAAATATTTAAAGATTTTAAGTAAAATCAATTCGCAAAACTTGAACTCAAAAAAGAAATAATAAGAATACTCTGATATACAATAAAAAATATAAAGTTTTCTGACTTTAACTTAAAATATAAAAAATTCAAGCTTAATTTTTCAATTGAACAACAATGCAAGTTATATCATCTCTTGCTAAGCTATGTTTTTTCCAAGCATTAATAGCTTCAGCCATAAGTTTATCAGCAGCTAAATCAATATTATCTTTTTCAATATATGGAACTACAACATTCATAACCTTATTTATTGATAATATATACTTCTTCATTAGTTAAATATTCCCAAACTCCATCTGATGCTACAATTATAAATTAATCTTATGGTGTAATTGTATATTCGAGAATTTCAGGAACACTAATAACACCTGCTTATGCTCCTAATTTATCACCCATACTTCTTGTCATAGCTAATCCAGGAGCATCTATATATTATAACCATACTCTTTCTGGTCCTAAAGAATTTCCATAAAAATCTATTAAGTATTTATTTATTTATTTTAACCTCTTTAACTATCAATTCTACCTCCTGCTTCAATAATCCTTTATTTCTCTTTCTCATCAGATGGTTTATGATCTCTTGTTAATTAAATAGCTTTCCATCCATCTTAATTTCTACACATTATGGCTCTACTATCACCAACATTTGCTGTCCATAATTACTCTTTTCTAATTAAAACTGAAACTATTGTTGATCCAGATAATGTTGTATCAAATTCACTTTCAATTATTTCCTTATTAGTTTTCTCAAAAGCGAATAATAAAGATTTTTCAATATCCCTTCCTTATTATTGAAATTATTATTCCAAGTATTTTGGTAATTATTATTTAATTAAATTTGATACTAAATGACCATTTGTTCCATGTCCATCACATACAGCTATTAAAGAACAATTGTAACTTTCTAAATAATAATAACAATTTACTGTTCTAAATTATTTGGAAATAAAATTGCAGCATCCTAATTTGTCTTTAATGTTTTATTTGGAAGACAACCTGCTTTAGTCTTTGAAGCAAATAACCCACCATACCAAGTTTTTGCCATTAATCTTCTTTTATTTAAAACTTATCTTTCAGGACTCATTTATTATCTCTTTTCTGGTGTAACAGAAGAATAATGAGGCATAGGTGTCTCTTCATCTAATTATTTTGGACTTCTCATTTAAGGACCATTAGAACTATGTTTTTATTTAGGAACATCACTTTTTGCATCCAATTTAGGTAATCTACTAGGAATTCTTAAACCATTCCCATAATTTGCTATATTTATTTACTTCTATTCTAATTATAATCATTTAATTCAATTACAAGGTTCAAAAGTTTAGATTTCTTATTTCTTTATTCCTGGTAAAGAAGGTAATGAAACCTTTCCATTTTACTTTTACTCTTGCTCTTCATTCTTATATCTTTTTTAACCCATCTGTTTTTATATTCTGCTTTGATCTACTTAATCAGATTAAGGATATCGTGGAGGTTTTAAGGAACTGTATTCTAAAATTTAAATGCAAACAGAATTTATAATATGGAATGTATTGCGAATTTAAGAGTATTTGTAATGATACCTATTGATGAAGTTAACTTTGGCTTTTGATCAGATGATAATTGTTAGCTTTATGCTAACATTTTATTAATTATATTGATTAAATAATATAATACACTTTCATTTATGTGCCTTTACTCCTTTAAGTGCACCTGATTTCTTTTAAAATACTTCTTCAAATGCTTTATTAGCTTAATTCTTAAATCTTTTATTGAGAGCCTATAATTAATTATATAAATTAAGTTTACTTTTGGATTTAATTGTATAAATGCAAATGGTTCAGGTCTCCCTTTCACTGTTACATCACCCCCAGCCTTTTATTTCGATTTAAATGTAGAACCGCTTTCCTTTATTATATGAACAACATCCTTTGTTTTTCTATCATTTCTTGTTATTTTCTTTTAACCATGTTCTTCATTATCACTATTTACTTCTTCTCTTCTACGCTTTTATCCCAATACTTCTTTTTATTCATTTACTATCACCTTTCCATCTTTATATTCTACCAATGGTTAGATTGTTGATTGTTTTTATTATTCTTTTTCTTATACTTTCTTTTTTTACTTTATTGCATCCTCAAAATGAAATTATTCCTTTTTAAAATCATATTTTAACAATAAATTATTTTCAACTTCTACTTCTGTTTCCATACCACCTTATTATTATTTTTATACTTATTATTCATCAGACTCTTCATCATCACTTTCAAAATCAGAATCTTTGTATTTTTTATTTTTTTTTTACTACCATTTTTATTTATTCAATTCTCTCTCCTAATCTCGTTTATTTTTCTTTTTTTTTTATTATTTTTCTATTTTAATTGCATTTTTAAATAATTTAATATGTTCTTATGGAATTAAACTTTCAGCTGTCATAGAATAAGCTTTACTAAGTTTCATTAATAATCTTTTTAAAATTATTATGTTTTTGTCTCTTGATACTTCATCTAAATTAAATAATTAACTAAAAAGTTATTAATTTAATGTATGTCTGTGTTTGATTAAAACTTTCACATATAATATAATAGATTTAAAAATTTCATTATTTTATTCTTTTAACAAGAGTAATATTAATTTTGTCATTTCATCAATAAATTCAGTTTTTAAATTAGAGTAAAATTTATCAACTAATAATGAAATTGTTGCAACAGCATCAGCTTTCATTACATTTGATTAAGCTGCTAATCCTGCAAATACCATAGAAATAAATTATTCTAATAAATCCAATCCTTATAATCTTTACCCAATATTTTCTATTAACTTTTCAGCTAAAAGACGAGTCTTAATATTATTGTCTCTGATTGCAACTACCATTTCAGGTAAGAATTATTGTATAAAAGTTTAATAGCTCTCTAATTTAGAAGTCACTAATGATTCCAATTATAAGATTACTTAAAATCTTTTTTACCTTGAACTAGGTTCACATTCTGCCTCTAAAACTAAATTATATGCTTCAGCTAAAAAGGTATGATGAACTTTTGGAATTATTGCAGCCAAGAACTTATAAATCTTCTTCTAAATTATAGGAATATTTATCATTTCTTTCGTAAAATTTATGCAATAATCCCAAAGATCTGAAGTCATCTATTATGCACTGACAACTTACAATACAATATCCATATTGTTTAATGCTCTATCATCTAATTTATCTTTAGAAGATAACAACTTTTCTATATTTTTCTTAAAAGCTTCTTATATA
This sequence comes from Paramecium sonneborni, assembly GCA_905182985.1. Taxonomy (NCBI): domain Eukaryota; phylum Ciliophora; class Oligohymenophorea; order Peniculida; family Parameciidae; genus Paramecium; species Paramecium sonneborni. The sequence continues at coordinate 101,452 of CAJJDN010000018.1, read as the reverse complement.
TATTATTTTGGTGCTGCAAAACTCATTACTTTAATAGCATTCAATGTATGAGTGCAATTATTCTATTCAACTAATTTAGCTAAAGTAGAAATATATTATTTTGAAAAATTTTGTAATTATGGAAATGTAATTAATTATGAAAATAGTTTAGCTATCATTAGTAATAACTTTTCAAAAAATACATGCTCTTTTTTTAAATAATTTAAAGTCAATTCAATAAATTAAGTTAACTTTGGATGATTTTAAGTTTCATTCTTTGCTTTAGAATTTGAAGCTATTTCTAATACATGGAAAAGAATATTTTGAATAATTTTTTATTCATGAGAAGGATTAGCATTTGATGCTAAAGATAATAAATTTGTTAATGGGAATAGGAAATCTAAAAATTCTTCCAATGTTGGATTTGCATATTTACTCAATATATAAAGGATCCAACAATTAGATTTCTCATCAAAATCTTTATCTAAAGGATTAACTCCCTCTGTTCTTAAAGGAAATGTACGTAATAATAGGGACATACTTACACCATTACATAATTATCCAAAAGTCTTTTCAAAATATACATGTGGCCATCTAGACTTATTATGAACAAATTCTTTGACTAATTCTTTACAATGATCAAATGTTTTATCATCAATTGTTGCAAAGAATTTAGCAAATACATCAAGAATATTAGCATGATCAAATCTATTACTAAATAAATAAGTTAATGTGGCTATATATTTTTATTACAAAGTTCCTGCACTTTCTAATTCTAAATTCATTATATCTTCAGCCAAATCTTATTTAAGCGAGAGAGTTGATTTACCAATTTTTTCAATTAAAGTCATCATTTCTAATCTACAATGTTGCATTAATTTTTAATTATTTTGTAAGAGTAATTCTGCCATATTAGATAAAATAGATGGTAAATAAGACGCTGCCAAAGATAAATTACTTTAACTTAATGTAAGCAAACACTATCTAATACACTATATATATGCATGTTATGCATTAATTTCTTCTGGTTGTAATTGATTTAGCTATTAAATTAATTTTTCAGCTTAATCTGCTCCAACATTTTATTGAAGAACTTACTAAATAATTTATTTTATAATATATTTACCTCTAAAGATAGAAATATAAATGGATAATATTTGCTATCCATATTTTAAATCTCTTCAATTATTACATATAATGCATCTACTAAAATTGAATAAGGAATGAGATTGTTTAGAGATGCTAAAAGTGTCAGAGAATGTTAAGCACATTCATTATTCTCTGATAGATTTACTTTCAAATGAGTTCTTAGTTTTTCATTTATCTCAGGAGCCTACTAAATATCTAATGCTTTCTATTGATAAAAGGTTTGCAATGTTTTGACAGCTTATTTTCTAAGTTTTTTTTTATCACTTATAGTTTATTATAATAAAAGATTGAAGAGTTATTAAAGTTATGATGAGTTTAAGTCCTTAATTAGTAGATATAAAATACTTCTTTGGCAGATAGAATCAAAATTTAACCATATACACCAACACTAAGATTATCTAATTATACTTTGCTGACTTCTTCTAATAAAGCTGGAATTAACTTTCTAACTACAACTATAGGAACTGAGGGTAATATCTTAATTCTATATTTTTATGTATTACTTTATAAATAAGTAAAATGATGGCATCTTAACCTTCTTTTGTAGATTTCAATAAATTAATCAATTAAGCTATATATGCGGTAGGATTTGTTCTTTATTCATGGTTAAGATTGTTTTCAATGGACTATAATAGTATTAATGCTTTATCATTTTAAGGTGAGCTTTTTAATCTTAATTTTGCGTAGAGTTAATCCTTGAATGTCTCAACTTACATAAATTAAAAAATTAATTTTATCAATAATACACAAAATAAATTTCATTAAATGAATGACCAATCATCTAATCTGGGATTTGATTATGGTTATTCTCCGAATTTCATCTAATATATAATATAAATTTTACATCAATAACTTCTTTTTCCCATTATTTAGATCTATCTTTTTCTATGAATGGGCCATTATCTGTTTTATTTTATATTTTATCCCAATTAATATCTTTAAAAAAAGGATGTTATTTTAAATCTTCTGCATCATTCTTTGAACCTAATCTTTATGCTGGATCTCTAATTAACAATCGTTTTATTAAATCTCTTGCATCCTCACTCATATGTTTAGGAATTTTTAAAACACCCTTTTTTATATTTTCAAATAATTGTTCTCTATTTTAATGATAATATGGAGGTAAACCTACAATCATTTCATATAATAGAACACCAACAAGATACCAATCAACAGTTCTTGAATGTCCTTTTTTCATTAGTACTTCAGGTGATAAATAAGCAATAGATCCACAAAAACTTTTAGTAATATTATCATATATTCCTTCTTTTGATAATCCAAAATCTGTTAATCTAGCATGACCTGTTTAATCCAAGACTACATTATCAGGTTTTAAATCTCTAAAAATTATACAATTCTTATGAAGTGATTCCAAAGCTAAAATAATTTCACAAATATAAAATTTTGAAATTTCTTCACTAAATTTAACATGCTTTGTTAATAATTATCCTAAATCACCTCCTGGACAAAAATCCAATACCATAAATAATTTTTGTGAATTCTAAAAAGCTGCATGCAATCTTACAATAAAAGGGTGTTTCATAACACTTAAGACATTCTTTTCAGTTTGAGCATAACGAGTTAAATTCTTTGAAAATACTCTTTCTTTACAAAGTGTCTTTATAGCAAATCCTTCTCCATCAGATTTTCTAGTTGCATAATACACTTCTCCAAAACTACCTTTTCCTAACAGTTTGTGAAATATATAACCATCAGGAGAACATGTCTAAAATTTTGAAAATAATAAATACATTGACATTAATTTCTTAAAATGGAGTAACTATTGCTGGTTCAATTGGTATTTATTAATTATTTGATTATTGTATTTATTTCTATTTTAAAATTTCAATTTTCTTTAAATCATTTACTTTTCCTAACAATTTCTCAATATGATCAGATCTAGAATTTTTGACAACATAACTTCCAATTTATGATCTCTATGAGTACTCTCCCATAACAGGAACAAACTTTTCAAGTATTTTTCGTATTTCATTTGACATTGTTAAATCAAATGCTGTTTTTTAACGAGAGTTTTTTAATTTTGCTAAATATCTTTAATTTATAAATAAATACCATCTGCTCCATTAGCAATTAAATATTCTACAATTTTAACTTGATTTTATTCTGCACTGATATGTAAAGGTGTATTGTTATCAGAATCTTAACTATTTACTTTTACTTTATAATAAATTAATAATTGAACTATTTCAAGTGATCCTCTAAGACAAGCCAAATGTAAAGGAGTTGTTCCCATCTAAGTACATAAATTAGGATTTGCCTTTGATTCTAATAAAAGCTTAACAATGTTTGTTCTTCTATTATTAGTTGCATGATGAAGTGCTGTCCAATCATCCAATCCTTTAGAATCTATATTTATTAATCCTATAAATTCTTAGTAATCATCTCCAATCATACTATTTGAACTAGACTTGATTTATTGTTGAACTTATTATTTTAAATCATTCTAATCTTTTAGTAGAACATTAACTATCTCTTCTTCACCCTATTCACAAGCATCATAAAGTTTTTCATTTATTTCTTCAATTTTATTCCAAAAATTCTTCCATCGATTTTTTTTTATATTTATTGTTGTATATTATAAATAATCGATATCTAATTCTCCAAAATTATTAACACTAAAAGTATCACCTGTGTCTAGATTTTTTATAAATTAACTTGGATCGATGTCATCATCATCTAAATTATTATTATTTTTCATAATTAAATAAGTTAAATAATATAATCAAGATAAATAAATTAAAATGAACGAGATGTCTTCAATTCTAACTACTTCATTATTATTATAATAATTTTCCCATTTTTTTTTACAATAATTCAATATAGAATTTGCCAACTCTTCAATCTATTTTTATTAAGAAATAAATCTAGTTTATTCTAATAAAGTTATGATTTCCTAATAACTCATAACATCCCATAAACCACAAGTTCCTAAGATTAAAAATCCTTCCTATTTTAATTAAAATGTCTAGAATTCTGATTCAGCTGTTATTCCAATTTTTTTACCTATAGAATCTCCTAAAGATCTTGTGGTATAAAGTTATGGAATATTTTGATCCTGTAGAAAAACATAATAAGGTCCTTATCTTTTATTTGTAAATTAATTTTTTAATTATCTAATCTACCCTCCACTTTTCAGTACTCTAAAACACTCTTAATTGTGAGATAGTTTATGTTCTTAAGATAATTCTTTATGTTGCCATTAAAACTATGATTTAGAAAAGAAAACTGCTTTTGAATTTCCTATATTTTAACAAATAATTTTGTCTCCATTAATAAAAATTGCAATAAGAGTGGTTCCACTTATCATTAAATTAAATTCATCATTGAACTACAATTCTTTTTCAATATCGACTGTGCATTAATTCATTAATTTTATATTTTGAGATTAATGATCTCCAAAAAACAAAGAAATCCTTAATTTTCTTTTGTATTAATGTGCAACATAATTAGAAATGAGATGTCCATCAGGACCATGTCCATCACAAATACCAAATAAATACTGATCTTCATTATCATTATAATTAGTAGAATAGAATATACAATCTTAATTATTATCAATATTGTCATCTATTCCTTAGAGTGTTCTATAATAGATATATATACTTAATTACCTAATTGTAAAGAATTTAACACAATCATTAATATAATCAGGTTCAGTTTTCAATGGATGGAACTTTGTACTTGTATATCGGAACTTAGAAACTTATGGTAGTTTTTTTTTCTATTAATCTGTTCTTAAAGACTTTAAAGACCGCATCTATTTATTAGTTTTTCTGACCAGAATGCTCATTATATTAAATTAATTAGTTTTGAGTATTATTAATAAAATTCTCCCCCCCCTGATGTTCATTTTGTGTTTTTAAATAAATCATTAATAAAATGTCCGAGGATATTAAAACAAGGGCAATAAATTATTTGAATTGCACACTTGGAGATATGCATGAAGGAGAGCAATTAAATTTTGTTTGTCTAGATTCAAATTGCAAAGAAATGGGTCTTATATGTCCAGTTTGTAGATCATAAAAACATGCAAAACACAAAGTGATTCCATTAAAGATATTCCTTGCAGATATTTCTAATAATGTTAATGGTAAACAAAATCAAAATTCAATTGACTAATTACTTACATAAGTAGATCAAGTGCGTTCCAAATTATTATCAAGTCTTAAAGACACTGTCTAAAAAATGGTTTTGTATATTATTTTATGCTACTATAAGATAAATAAAATTATTAGAAGATTAAATAAATTTAAGTCACAAGAATACAAGACAAAGATTGTTGGAATAAAATTAAACTTAAATGAATTTTCCATAAATATTTTAGTAAATACTAAATAGTCAATACAAGAATGTTGATTAACTAAAATAAGATGTTAGAAAGATTATCGATAATGTTAGTTAACAGTAACCTGGAAAAATTGAGATTGACTTTAAACCATAGAGATTATTTGATTAATATTAAAAAGCTGTAATCATATTCATACTAAATATTGTAGTCTTTAGAAGCAATTGCTCAATTTAATCATTTGCTTACATAATTCAAATCATCAACTTCCAAAATTACTAAACCTATTGAAAAATTCACTTTACCAATATAAGCATAAAATACAACTAATTTTACTTTTAGTAGTGTACTTAAATCTCCATCAATCAATATTACAGATTAAAAGAATGCTCATTAGACTGCGAATCAAAATAGTGAAAATAGATTTATATTAATGGAACCATAAATTCTAGAATCTTGTAAAATAGCCATTAAGATTTCACATTTAACTAATTTCATTGGCATAGGAATAGCATTTAAAAATGTTCTTTTAGGAAAAAAGTAATAATTCTATTATAACAAAATAGTATGAAATTTGATCATTAGAATTTGGGACATGGTTCTTATATGATTTCTTCAAATGCACATACTTGGTCTCATTCTAAAAAAGAAGAGAACATGGTCTAAAAATCATTCACTTTTACAAGTGGTGATATTATTATTGTTGAAATCAATTTAGAAAATAGAGTAAAATATCTATTAATTTTAGACCCTCAAATTTACATGTAAAAATAAACCCAATGATACTCCAGCTATAACATTGGGATTTGAAAATTCAGATAATGATGATATCCATTTCTGTATTAATATGTGTTCTTCAGGAGAGAAAGTAGAAATCTTAGATGATTTGGAATGATTGTAATCTAAACAAAATTTATATATATTAAATATTTATTCAATATGTAATAATAAAAAGAATATATTCCAATAGTATTAATTGAAGACAAGATTAAATAATAGAGAATTGAAACAGAAATTACAGATGAAAAGTATTTATATATATAAATATTTCTTTTTTAGACTGCCCTTGATTGAATCTGTGATTAAAACAAACAAAGCAAGCACTCATCTATTAAATTCCAGAACCTCATCTATTAAATACATTATTCCTACAGGCATTAAACCAATTGTTTTTCCAAACATTCTCTAAAAAACCAAAGAAGATATGATTAAATTGAGAAAATATTAATTAGCCTAATTACACTTTGATGGTGATTAACCTCAAAATAACACCAATTTGAAAACTGAAAACAGACCTAAGAAAACTGAAAGAGACTAATCTTCATAGAAAATGTATACTTAAGTTACAAAAAATTCATACAATAAACCAATAATAACAGAACTCACAACCCTTGCTAGAGATAATTACAGTGCTTCTCCTAGATCTGATTCTTTCAAATTTAAAAGTTTTAGTCCAGAAATTGAGAGTTAATTATGGTAAGTTAATAATAAAGTAAATCGTATTAATAAAGCATACGAAATTTAGAGAGAAATTCATCATTTAGAAAGGTTTAAAACTCAGTGGAAAATAGATGTTATTTAATAGAATTTATCATAAAAGATTGTACAAGTTGGTTTAAACACAAAAAAAGGTTTAAGACCAATCTTCATTTTAATTTATTTACCACATTAAAATATTCATTTGAGAAGTTCACAAACTGAAGTCAAATCTATGTAAATTATTATACAGAATTTAGAACTAATGAGGTTGAATTAACTGTGTTTCCTTATTTTGTTCCAGTTTATGAGAAAATAATTAATGAAAAAGAAATCTAAGATAATTATAAAGAATGGTTTTCATACTTTCTGGATATTCTTCATTATCGAAGCTATATTCCATATGCTAAAACATTTACTTTAGATAGTATTGAGATTTCAGCATTAAATTAAATTCCACCCTATGAAAAGTTTTTATATATACAAATATAAGTAATTTTTTATTAATAATTCAGGGTGATTTTGATTTTTGGAATATTATAAAATAACATTTAAATCTTTCTGGTGAATTTTAAGTTGATAAATATCCAAAATTAGCAACTAAATTATTAGATTTGAGAAGTAAAGATGATGTTTGTAGATTTTTCAAAAGAAGAGAAAATTTATTACCATTTTATTTTAGATAGATTTAAATTGGAAGCTAAACTTCTATTCCTTCTTAATATTATATAGAAATAGAAAATAATATAAGAGAACCTGATAATGAGATGTTTGAATAATCAATTATTTAAATGAATGAAAAAGAATAGGATACTTATTTAAAACTATTACAACAATACATACATTCTAATAAATCAAAATATTCTAAGAAATTAAAGAATTTAGAAGAGAACATGAGATTGAGATTAAAAAAGATCAAAGCAATGAGGAGATAGTCAATATAAGTTCGATTGAAAACAGTACTTTAAATATATATTTAAGAAAAATTTTATAAGAGCAGAGGAAGAGGAACATTTTGAAAGGAGATTGTTATATGAGGATGAAAGATCAATAGAAGAAATTTAAGAGGATGCTTATGATCATATATTACCTTAAAATACACATATTTTTAAAAAGAAATCTAAATAAATAACTTCAGTTGAAGATCCATTTTAATCTTTTACTCCAAAAGATAATTAAAAATTTAAAGAAATATTGTAATTAGTGAATGTAGAGAAAATTGTATTAGAAAAAAATTTATCAAGATAAGATGTGTATCATTACTTGTCACTTTTTAAGGCTTTAATGGATTCAGATACTCCATAACGAATTAAAGAAGTAAAATATCCAACTCTTTTTATATCACTTGATTAATTACGTAGAGGTGTACCATTTATAGCTTTATATAAAAATAAGGTAAATACTAAGAAACTTGCAGAAGTTTATAGTAGAAAATATAATTATTGTGAATTTATGGAATTTTTAGATATATTTACAACAGATTATAAAGTGACAGAGTAAGAGTTGTAAGAGGTAGAATAAGAAGTAATATATTCTTAATAAAAACCAAATCAACCTTCATCATCTGTTTTATAAAAATAAGCATCTGTTATATTAGCAACAGAGAGTCAATAAAAATGAATACATATATTGAAAAATCTGTTATTTAATTTTTTAATAACACCATAAAATAAATAATGTTTATTAGTATCATCAAGCGAATTTATTTTATTAATTTGGCGTTTGTTTTTTTTGATTATTGATTAAGTATTTATTGATCTCATGAATTTAACAAATTTCTTCCTAGATAATTTCGAAATCTTAATGGTCTTCTTCGATTGGAATTTTAGATGGATTTTAAACTTGTAATGAATTTGATTGAGTTCTTGAGGGTGTAATATCTAAAATAAAATAAATTTATAAATTACTAGATGATCCTGATAAAGAAAGATTTGAGATTGATTAGTTTAAAAATTAATTCATAATTGGACTTCTAGCAAAAATATCAGGGTAATGTTAAAATTATGGAATCATATTAGTTGGCATATATAATTAAGGAGGATTAATCTAGTAAATAGGAGTAAAACACTTCATAAACCAAGGATGACATAATGCTTATTTAGCAGTATATCTAGTTTATGGATTTGGAGATAACAATATCATTAAAAGCTATAAAGCTAAATTCAATTTAAATTTTACCTTCAGGACTAATCTTTTATGATAAATTATTTATTGAGTAATTTATTTCACAATTATAATTTTTGATAACAAGTTCATTTTTTGATTTAGTTTGAAATGGAGAGTGTCCACTCAACCTTAAATTTGTAAATCTTCACTTACATTATAAACATTAAAATTCCTGCACTGAACACATCGACTTTATAGTCATAATTTTTCTCTTATAAAATCTCTGGTGCTACATATCCTGGAGTTCCACATCTTTTAAATAAATATTTGCCTTCTGGATTATAATAATCAGCTAATCCAAAATCTGCTATACAGACATCAGAAGCATTGATCGGTGAACGAAGGATTAAATTTTCTGGCTTATTTTATACTTTAATATTATACTTTTATATCTCTATGTATAATGCCTTAACAATGTAAGTAATCTAAAGAATTAAGTAGGTTATGCATTAATAATGCTACTTAAACTTCATTAAACCCTTAAGGTTAATTTCGAAGATACTGAAATAATTCACCACCTTCTAAATAATCTGTTACTAACCAAATATGATGATCGGTCTCGTAAACTTCATATAATCTGATTATCCCTGGAAATTATATTTTTCTCATGATGCTGATCTCTAATCTTAATGCATCCTAAAATACATAAAAAACATTAAATACTCTTTCAAGTGTGAGATTTTTAAAACTTTTTTTCTCAAATGACTTCACAGCATATGCACAATTATCTCTCCCGATTGCTTTGTAAACCTAACAATATTAAAAAATTGTTTACTTTAGCAAAATTTCCTTAACCTTAAACTTTTAATAATTTATAATCTTCATTGAAAGATCTTTAAATAGCATATTTCTTGATCAATTAAAACCATAATTAGTACTCTTATTCATTAGAAGTAAATTCAATTTATTTTTTATTTCTGCTTAGTCTAAAAGTATATTGTTAGTTTGTTTATTCTAAAATAATGTTATTGAGATCAATATGTCTTTTGTATGATTTATTATCAACTTCTACTAAGTATTCATTAGATATGAAAAACTTTCCTTTTTTTATTGATTAAGAATTTGTTTTTCTCATTGTCAACACACTTGATACTTAATATATTTTAAAGTCAGGTTTAGATTTTTACCATAACGGTTTGTTGGGCTCATCAAATAATGAAATATAGTTATTGTTGCACTCTTTATTCATTACAATAAATAATAAGAAGATTTATTAATAAATATAAAATGATATAAGGTTATATTATATTACTGATATAGTATAACATCATCAACCTTATGATCTTATTCTCAACTTTGCATCAAATTTTTTATTTATAATTATAAAAACATGTAATATTTATCTTATACTAAATTTTTCAATATCAAATTATTTGAGTTATACTTCATAAAAGATTTTAATTTTATCAACAATTATAAATATATTTAAGCTTCAGATTCTCATGAATTCTAAAGTGATTTAACAAATTATTATTAAATTTATTATCTAATAATTACTGATAATCTTCTATAAAGATTAGCTAAAAATGTTTTATAATAATATTCTTTTATCAAAACCTATATTCATATCTATTCCAAATCATTCCAGTTTGATATTAAAATTTCTTTACTTAATATTGTATAATCATATTCTAAGTTTTAAATATTATTTTTCCTCTATAAATTATATAATAAAAAGTAATGATAACTTCAAATAAATAAAATTCAAGTCTTTATTTATTGTAAAATTAAACTTATAATTTTTCCTCTATTTATTCATCTTGTAAACTTAGCTAAGAATTTCACTGTTAAAACAAAATCAAAATCTTGCTTCAACAATTCTCATCTTACAGAATAGTTATCTTTTATATTAATAAGAAAGATTCATTTCAAATATATTTTCAATTAAGATTATTCATTATAAACAAATACTTGTGCTTAAAATCATTTATTTTAAAATGAAACTCTTAATCTTTTGGTATATTACTAAATTCAAATAAATTTTAGCATTTTGCATTTTAAATTATGAATAACATTTTTCAAAGTCATTTACAAATTAGACTAAAATGCTGTTTTTTAATTTTATTACATGAATTTCTTTTCCAATAGGTAATAAAATGTTTTCAAATTTTTAGACAGCATAGGTTCCCATGATCTTTAAATATTATTTCCTTACACTTTAATAAATTATATTACTTATATATAAATTATTATCTAAAATGATGATTTAAAATAGAACTTCAATATAATTGAAAATAATGAATTTTATAATTACTATTTATAATACAAAATAGAAAAAATGATCCTGAATTATTTTTTTTAAATAGGAAATTATAATCTCTTGAATAAGCATTAATAATAATTTTAAATCATTATCCATTGATCGCATGGTGTAGGGGTTATCACGCATCTATAACAAAGACGAGGCCGTTAGTTCAAGTCTGGCCGCGATCATGTTTTTTTTTATTTCATTTTTATATCATTTATTAATTTTTATCAAACAATACAATAATTAATTATATTTAAACTTTTATATAATTATTATATAAATCAAAATTTATTTGAACAGAGGTCAAATAAAAAACAAATCGCTATTATACTTTTTCTGAAACTCTATTTAGCTAATTTTTGATTATTTTTCTTAATAATTCATTATTTTTTTAGGAGAAACTTTTGAGTTAAATTTTAATTAAAATTTAGCAATACTTATAATAATTTTCTGAAAAACTGACACAAAAAAATTAAGTTTTTGTTACAAATGAATTCATATATTTTATTTTTGAAGTTAAATTTAAATAGTATAAACCCTTTGTAATTGATATCTGATAACATTTAAGAAAGCTGGATATCATTAATAACATTGATTAAAATATAAATTGATGAAGATGTAAAGAAAGTAAGAACAATTAAATTTATCCTTCTCAATTAGGATAAAAAGATCAAACTAATCATAGGTAAAAAGGAAGAACAGGTTTATCTTATTAGGATAATTTTTAGAAATCAATATTGAGAACTGGAAGATCTTCATTTAATTTTATTATTTAGTAAAATAGATATCAATTATTTCAATTTTTTATAAAAAGGATAATTTAAAATCCCCCTTATAGTCACTAAATCATAAACTGCCATAAATATTTGAGATTATATTTATAGAATGAAACATAGTATTGCTAGTTCTAAAAAAAAGGAAGCTCTAATTAAATAGTATTGAAATTTTTATTTTTCTAAAAATATTTGTAAATTGCTTTAGCGGTATATTTTAAGATTAAAGAAACTAATTGAAAAATTATGCTAAATAAAGTTCATTATTGGAAAGAACAATAGGATTATTATAGAGTTAAAATTATGAAAGTCTTCAAAATCTAAACTAGAAAGTAGAAACTCTTGAATTCTAAGATCATATATGGATCAAATAATGATTTTAAATGTTTAATAATCTCCTTAATCTGAAATATTGATATATCATAAAAAAATGAATAACTAAAATAAATTCAATATTCTAGATCTCTCTTTTTAAATTAATCCAAAATAGGCAAAATAAATTTAAAAACATTATTTAGGTCTTCTGTTTTTTTTCCACCAGTTATTACACATCTACCACTAACAAATATTAACAAAGTTATTTTTTTTTAGTCTGTAATTTTTCTAAAGATCAATCCAGGGAAGATTTCAGGTTCATATTATACGACAGATCGATATAATTAATCTTTAGTGAATTCATCTAATTTGATTGGTTTTCTAAAGTCGAAACTTGCTACTATATTCTAAATAGTAAAGTCTTTGAATTTAACAGGAAAGCCTAATTTATGGATGATCTTAGCATATTTTCTAGCAGCAACTAAAGATTAATCTTCAGATTTAGCTCCTGTACATACCATTTTGCCAGAATGAAATATAAGAGCAGTTGTACTAGGATTATTTAAACGCATAATCACTGCAGAAAATCGCTTTGGATCTAGAATAAAATAAATAAAATAATCATACTATATTCAGCCATTCTTGCTCCATTTGAGATTACTACTAAATTTAATTCTGTTCCTAGATCTACAGTAGATACTACATTTTATATTTTTGGAGGATGAGTGCTACGTATCAATTCTTCTAATCTTTCATTAATTTCAGGTGTGGTTTATAATTCATTTTTCATTTAATATAATAAATATATATATATAAAGTTAATCAAATTTAATATAATAAGAAATTTAAACTGATAAACATAGTAAATGAAATTATTAATATTACAATTCTAAAATAATCAAGAAATTTAATGATCTTAAGCCTAGTTAGTTCTTATAGAATTGTTAACTTATCTAACTGAGCTAGAAGTTTATTTAATAGACACAAATTTAAATCCTTTTCCACTCCTAATTGCTTCATTTTATGCTTCTGCCATCTATATCTCATCTTGAATATCTGTTAGTTTAGAATTTAATTGCATAACTTTTTATCTTAATTATTGTAAATGTAAATCATGTTCTCTAGTAGCTTCTGTGGCTGGATCATGTTAATACATTAGATCATTTAATTTATTTCTAAGAATTACTAATGAATTCATTTTCATTCTTTAAATATGTTCTAATTGTCCTACTTCTTACTATAATTATTCAATCTATTTATTTATTTCAATAAATTACTTTTTGACTGTCATCTGATTTAATTGGTAAATCTTTCTTTTATTTTTTTTAATTAATTTTTTCCCATAATAAATACATTTATTCTTCTAATTAATATACTTGATGTCTCCAATACAATTCAATTTCCTCCTAGCTATATTAACACTTTCCATCCTTAGTGATTACTTTATATTAAACAGTTTATAAGAATGATGGAATAAAATTCTGAGCCTAATATTAAGTTTAAAGAGAATAAGCATTTTTTAATGCTTCATATTATTCCAATTATTCTTAATATTATGCTTACAATTAAGAATAAGCTAAATGATTTTATTAAATTTCTTCTGTTTATTAATAATATTTATCAGCCCATTCTTTTTACTTTAATAACAATTCTTATTAAATCAGTTAAGATTATTAAAGTTATTAATTGAATTATGTACTCATGTTTGTTTAATTTATTTAACTCTATTAAATTTAAGGTTATGCTTAATATTATTATTAAATTTAAGGAATTTATGGTTAATAGATTGCCTATTAGATTACATTAGATTAAGAATTAACAGCAATAGGAGATTAATTTATCTGAGTTGTTGCTTACTATAAGATTACAGGGGATTACTAAATCAATATTGGGGATTTCTATTATATAATTGGGGGAGTATTAATGATTTATGATGTTATTGGCATTACTCTAGGAGGAGTGATTGCTTATTGTTAAGATATTGCTTATTATTATCTTAATTACATAGGTGATATTGCAACACCTTCAATTAGTTTTCGAGAGACTATTCTCTCAGGAGAAGTATAAACAACTAATTATTTTTAGATTTTTTTACCTCTCCCTCTAACTTATTATCCTTACATTGTATGAGCTGATTAAATAAAATTTGATTCTGTTTATGAAGAATGTTCTCCTGATTGACATAAAGGACATTATGGTTCATATTAATCAGAATAGTAAGTGACTATTCCTACTTGTTATGGTGGTAATTACATTAATTTATTTATGAATAAGGGAAATAAATTTTATCATAGTTATTTTAAATTAAATTTGTTTTTCTTTATTTATTTCCCAAATTTACATGTTTAAATGATTTATTCAATGTTAAATGAACTATAAAAAAATTATTATTTTTTATTTTTATCTATGAATAATTATATTATTTTTATTAATATTTAATATGCTAGGATAGTTTCATTCGAAATATGAAATAGATGAATTATTTAGAAAAATTATTGAAGATAAATATGAACTTATGTAAAGAACAAAAGCTGATAATCCTAATTTACTTTTACCCAAGGATTTCAGCAAATTTATCACTGAACGATTATTTATGGATTTTTTATTAACAATTTATGATTACTGTGTAGAACTTCATAAATTAGAAAAAAAATAAGCCATTTTAGATCTATAAAGTAAAGAAAGAGTTGGAATTGCTCCTAAATTATTATCATCTGAAACAGATAAAATAAATTAAAAGTTAAAGGAGATATCTGAAATATATACTTAAATTTTATTAAAAAAAGGCAGTTATAATATCATTATCAGAGACTAAAAATTCTTTGAGACTTTGATTTATTTTATAACTTAAGTAAAATTTTGATTAATTAATTTAGGTTTTAAAAGAAGTCTTTGAAAAAAGTGATTATAAATATATAGAGGAAGAAATCAATAGAATTTTTAGAACTAATCCATTCAATTTGTTAAAAAGAAAACATATTAATGAAAAAATAGAATAAAAACATTATGGAGCCAAAGATTTTAAAGGTGTAAAACATGATTTTAATCCAGATGATGATTTATCAAAAAACGATTTAATATAAAGAATTTTAACAAGAAAGGGTATGCCAAAAGTATTAATATCTAAAATTATAGAGTATAGACAGAGAAATGATGGTTGAAAAATCAAATTTAAAACCTTTCTTTATAAAATCAACTCGATGTGCAGCAATCAAAGCCAGATCCCCATTAATTGCAGTTATGTTTCCTTCAGCTAAAGAAAGATTATTTTAAATGGAAAACGAAAGAAAATAAATGGCTTCAAAATTTACTTAAAAATAAAGATTGGTAAAGGATTAAGTTGAATTATGGATTTAAGATTTTGAAAATAAATAAGCAAGAATAAAAAGTGAACATGAGTATACACTTGATAAATCAAAAATTAATAAAAAGGGATCCTAATCTTTTCATTAATGAAGATTATTACTTACATTTTTAAATTAAATTTACATAATAACCAATATAATTATATCATTTTTATTCAAAAATACAAAATTCTAATTTTATTTATTTATTGTAAAAGCAAATAAATGATTATTCAATATACTTTTGTAAATTTTTATTAAAAATTCAGCAAAATCGTTCTAAATTCCATTTTGTAATATCTAAGAACGTTTATTCAATGTTTGAGAATTTTATTTTAATACGAAATCATAATAGTTAATTAATTAGAATTAAATTTTTGTTTTCATACATTTTTCATTTAATTTTAAAGTCTAATTTAATGATAATAAAAAAGCAATAAATAAGTATTTGATTTAATTTAAATGATAAATTATGAAAATTTAAAGGTTTTATTAATATTGAAGTAATTAAAAAAGAGTATAAATAAAAAAATATAAAAATAAAACATAACAAAATAATATAATATTTTTCAAGCAAATATTTTCTTTATAAATTCTTTTTCTTGCTCAGTTAATTTGGTAGGCATCTTAACAATGAACTTTATAAAGAGATCGCCTTTAACACTTGGAAGTTAATGAATAGGCATACCTTCTTGAGCAATTAACTTAACCTATTAAAACATCATATTTAATAATACTTCAAATGGTTAAATAATTTTATTGCTTTCAACTTCAACATAATGATTATCTAAATGTCTAACTCTCTTTTTAAATCCTAAGATAGCTTCTTTTAAGGTTATTTCCATATCCATGTATAAATCATTACCTTTTCTTTCAAATATAGGATGCTTAATTTATCTTAAATAAAAGATAACATCTCCTGGGAAATAATCAGGACTTTATTCACTTTCTCCTCTAAACACAATTGTTTATCCATCAATCATTCCTTTTTCTACTTCAATTTATAAAGTCTTCGATGTTTATTAAACTCTATTTCCTCTGCAATTAGCACAATTTCCTGAACTAATTCTCCCTCTTCCTCCACATCTATCACAAGTAGTTTGCATTTAGACAGTAAATCCTATTCCCATATTAACATTTTGCATTCTTTAACCTCTACCATTACAATGTTTGCATTGTTTTAATGTTCCATCTTTTGATCCAGTTCCTTTACACTATTTGCATAATACTTTTTTTTATAAAGTAAATTCTCTATCAGTGCCATTATACAATTCTTCTAGAGTTACTTGAATTTCTGCTTAAGCATTAGGACCTTTTGGTCTATTTTAATATTGTGGATTAGTAAGTCCTTCTTCTCCATAACTAAAAATTATATGAAATCAATTTACAAATCATAGATCATTCTTTTTTCAGGATCTGTTAGAATTTCATAAGCTTTATTTATATCTTAGAATCTTTTTGTAGCTTATTTATCTCCAGGATTTTTATCAGGATGGTATGTTACAGAGAGCTTTCTAAAAGCTTTCTTGATCTCATTATCACTTGCTTCTGGGGATACTTCTAGTAATTTGTAGTAGTCTTCTGCAGAAATGATAGTTAGAAGAATGAATAAATACACGTACATATATTTTTAATTGATAATATTTTTTTGGTTCACTCATAATCATCTTTATCGATTATCTCTTGTAATTACTCTTTCTTCTACAACTGCCTGTTATGCTGGTATCATCATGTAGTATTGCATTTACATAGTTTACATTTACAGTTATCTTTAATAAGCCACTATAAATAAAGAAAAGATAATTAGTATAAGTGTTAAATTTACCTTATTCTTCTGGAGTTCTAAACTCTGGCATAGTTTACTATGGAGCCATTTCATTGTTGGTTATTTAATAATTAGCTAAAGCATTCGGAGGATTAATCAACAAGGGACTAGAGTAATTAAATTTAATTTACGTTGGTATATTAATAGTACTAGGATCTACACAAGTTTTAGCAAAGTAAGCTCTATTTATTATGATATATAAATTACTTTTTAGCTCCTTCTAATAATGTTTCTATTTCTCTAATTGCTATATTTAATTATTCTTCAGTTCCACTTAAAACAAATGCTTTATGATCTGGTCTTACTTAATAATCAGGACTTTAAGTAATAGCAACAAAAGCTCCACTTCTTTCACTAATTGCTTTAATAGTAACTCCTTTTTTTCCAATGATTAATGCTACAAATTAATCATGTACTTGGAATTCTATTTTTTTAGCACCTGGAGCTGTTCTAACTTTTCTTTGAGTATCAATAATTTCTTATAATAAACCCTAACATTTTTTGACACAATCAGGATCTCCAACAATAAATACATTTCTAGTTTAAGATCCAGGAGCAGAATCAGCAGCAACTTATACATTTTTACATCCAGATTTTTCTTTTAATTATTAAATAGTTTCTCCTTTAACACCAATAACTAATCCTACAAATTCATTTGGAACTGGATAAACATAAGCATCTTTGCTAGGTGGTCCATATGGAGTAGTCATAGATAAATCACTTGGATCTAAACTACCTGTTTATGCTATTGGTTATGCTGTTGTAGGAGTCTATTATGATTAAGCAATCAATTTCATTTATTCTTATCTATATCTTTATACTAAATAAAATCATTATTCAATATTATTACATTCATCAGCATCAGCTAATAATATTCTCTCTATCCTATCACATGCATTTGCTGCTTATTATGGTGTCTCTGCTACTACTAAAACATGTAAATCTTCATCATCATCAGGTTAAGGTGGTTATTCAGGTTTTTAAGATCCTCTACCTCTAACCAATATTTTAGCACCTGTCTCTTCTTCCAATTTTTTTTAACTCACACCTTTAGGTCCAATTATTAAACCAATATAATTAAAAGACTAATCAGGGGGAATCTTAATCTTTCTTCTTACTTTTGTTGGGTCATTAAGCATTTTTAATATTGTAGGATTCATACCAGGTACCTTTAATCAGTAATTACACTTACAAATGTATATTGCATCTATGTTTACATTGTGTGAGACTATGGAACAATTAAAGCTTGAGCAGCTAAAATATTTATATATCTTCTACTTTGTGGTGTTGCAGATGTTTTCGGATTATTGTACATATCTCTCAAAAAATCATCTGTATTCCCAGTTTTTGGTTGTGAGGCTACTCCCCAACCAGTTGATCTTCCCATTCCTGTCTCTGCCTTCTTTCTATCTCTTTCTTTCGATTTTGATTATTTTCTCTCTTTTGATCTAGATCTTTGTTTTTCTTTTGATTTTGATCTATTTTTCTTTTTTGGGGTCCTTGATCTTGATTATTTTTTTCCTTTTCCCATATTATTTTTATTTTAAATATTACTTATATTATTAACATTAATTTATAAATATATATACAATTAATCTTTATCATTAAAATTTTAGTTTTCTTCTTTTTATTCAAATCAGATAAACATACAAACCATCATATATTTTACATTCTCTCTATTATTCTTAAAAAATCATTAATAATAATTTTTATTTTCATTAATACAACTCTTAAATGTCAAAATAGATCCAAAATTTTAAATATTATTCTAATTTTAAGGATGATTTTCAAAATTTATATTTATATTTTGAAATATAGTTTGAGAATAATTTATACTTGTTTAATTTAAACAATTTTTCAATAACACAAATACTATTCTTTTTTAAATAGTGATATTAAATTTTGAAATTTTCAACATTTAATAATAAACTATATAGAAAACTATATTAGTTTTTTTGATTTAATTTATTTAATAAAAATACTAAGATGATGTAGGAAATCTAACATTATTTTTTAAGAATAATTGAATAACATTGATTATTATATGAAACACTAAGACAAATAATTTTAATAATTAAAAATATTTTGACTTTAATTTCTTAATTTATTGCTCTATTCAAATTTATTTATTTTTTAACAATATTTTATAATTAATGATATATATTTTTATGGTATTATTAATAGCTTATAATCACTAAAAATAGTTAATAACAATATTCAAATTAGCTTCTACATATTCAATCTTTCAAAGGAATTTTCAAAAAAAAATAATTTTTGTTGTAACTTATTTAGAAGAGAATTAGTAAGTAAATAGTTAGAAAATCAAATTCACTAATAAATCAAGTTAGATTATGTCATACATATAATAAAATTAATTACTTAAAATTTAATAAAAAATATATTTTTTACAATATTTTTGAATAATATTTTTCATGATAAATACAATTATAGTTGAATATCTATTAAAGTCTGATTTATAATAATGTGAATGATAATATTTATTTATATAAAATTTGTTCTCAATAGATTTCAGTAATTTAATAAATAATATACTTAATTATGAATACCTAAAAACTTCCTCATTTATAATCACCAAAGAGGCCTCAGACAAAAGCAAAAACGAAATCGATTGCAATGAATTTATCAATCAAAGATTCTTTGTAAGAAATATCAACGTTTCGAACTACAACTTAGAGCAGATCAAACATATAATTACCTCAAACTGATAGACTCAAAACCTACTCTGATGTTTCCTATCTTAATTTTCGAAATGCTCCTTATAAGCAGTCTTCTGTCTCATCTCCAAAAATACCTTTAAGCAATATTGCTAGAGATCCATAATTATACGAATTCGTAAAATTTATCGGTTATATATTTAGCATAGTTAAGCAAACAAAACTAATATATATACATCAATTATTAAAGACAATTTTAAAGGAACATTTATTGATAATCCAACAGAATTAAAAATGCACGAGAAAACAATTGATTTTTCTCCTTTACTCTAAAACATTAAGATACATTAATTTAAATATTACCTTTAGTCTATTTTACAATAGGAGTGCAAAACTATCTTTGATACAAAATGTCCTCCAAATAGATAGTAAGCTATTGATCTATTAATGTGGTTTGATAAAATGATTTAAACTTTAAACACTGATAATTTGAGATTAATAACTGATTTAACTAATTAATTGTAATTAGTTTATTAAACTTGCATGCATGAATTAGCTAGACAAATATCATATGAATGTAAAGAAAGAGGAACTTTATTATTAATTATTTGGAATTCATTTGTATCTTTTATAGAAATGCTTATTTCAAATGTTGCAATGAATTTCGAAGAAATGGAAAATTAATCAATTGAAACTATTTCCAGGATTTAAAAAACTCATCAAACATTTGTTTCATAATTATAATAAGAAATCTTTTAGTTAAAATAATAAATGGCTTAATTAGAATTAGAAAAATAAGAGTTAAATGATAAAAATATATATTTAGCAAAAAAAAATCTTCAATTAACAAATGAAATCAAATTATTAGGTTCTTAATTAGATGAAATGACTGATAATCATAATAAAGTTTATAACGAATTAATTTAAACTAAATTATAAATAGAAACTTAATCTTCTTAATAAACTTAAACTACATAAAAAATTAAAATAGGAATTCAAGAAGGTCAATCAGTTGTAGCACATCTATTATCAATGAAAAATACAATGTTTTCTAAATTAAAAAAATAAACTTCTATTTAATTTGAAAAAGTTGAATAATTGAAGGAAGATGAAGAATATTTTAAGTAAGGCTTATCAAAAACTGATATAGACTAATTGAATTCAACATTTTAATATTAAAATACGTTAAAATTATAATCAAAAGCATTACTTCCAATTAATATTGAAGACAGTATAATATTTTAATTATCTTAGAGGCTGTTTAAACTGATTAATCTTTTTCTTTTTTATTTGATCATATTGAGGATTTATTTAATCAAAGATAAACTGGTTCATATCCAAATATGTAATATTTTTTATGAATTTTAGTTAGATTTCAAAAAATGAGATTATGTAGAATTATAAAGATTAATTAATCTAATTGCTATAATTTTGTAATAATAATTAGTTAGAGTCAGATGTAGAGATAAAAAAGAAATTCATTGAATAAATGTTAGAAATATAAGAATAAAAAGTTAATGCAAAATATTATGAGTAAACTTTATAAGAAGCTACTTAAGAATTTATTGAGCTTCTTAAAAGAAAAAAATAGAAAATTAAAAAACTTAAAAAAAGTCAAACATATTTACAAAATCGTCTTAATTCAAGTAAATTATATAGTTTATTTTTCAAGTGCAAAGTGAAAGCAGTCCTCCTAAACAAGATTTTCCATAAGTTTTAGTAAATTCGCCTGGTGTAAAAACTCCTTCATTTAGAAATTCTTTAGTTTTTAATTAATAGGATGCTTTATAAGAAGATATTATTGAAAGTGATGAAAAAAGTGAAGATGATTCAATAAAACAAAATATAAATTAATAAAGTAAATAAATAAAAAAAGAACCAATTTTGGATTAAGAAAATTCAAACAATGCAAGTCAAAATATTATTGACTTGGAGATTGAAGCAATTTAGGATAACTAAATTTTAGAAGAAAATCAAATTAATAAAGATTTATAAGATAATCAAAATTAGGAAAATATCATTTAAAATTTTGAAATTGAAAATATAGAAAAAAATCAATCAGAAGATTTAAATATGAAGAATTCTATCAATAAGAATATTTTAAACAATAGTGTAAACAGAAAAAACAGTAGAAGTAGTTAAAGCAAATAAAGCATAGAAGACTAGGAATAGTAAAATTAAAGATAAAAAAATTTATCACCAATAAAAAGTTAGCTTAATAGAAAATCTTTGTAAATAAAAAGCTTATCAACAATCAAAGATATGGATGATGAACCTAAACAATAATAAATAAAAAGAAAACATTCTAAAGTTGTTAAATAAATGTAATAAAAATCTAATAATACTATAAATATTCTTGATTAATCTAGTGAAGCTAATGATAGTGAAAATTTATCATTAGTTTCTAGTGATGATTTGTCTGAGAAAACAAAAGAAGAGGATATAAAAAAAATTGAAAAAATAAGGAATTTAGTATAATAATATGGTGGTGCCAATATTTAAAAAAGAAGATTTACAAAACCAGTAGCAATTAAATTATCATTATTATCTGATTTGAAAAAAGAAAGAAGAGTCAAAAGAATTTATAGTCAAAATACAGATGCAGCAAATTCATTGTTACATGAAGTAATGAATATCAAACTCAAAAAATAAAAAGATTCAATAATACCAATTTCATCTATTATTAAAATTTTTAATACTATCATATCTGATACAGCTAAAAATTAAGAAGGATATAAAATTCCATTACATGTTAGTATTTATGATTTCTTTTTAAAAAAATATGGTTTTAAAAATGTGGCTGAAAAGAAAATTAAATAAGTAATTATAATTAATGATTGATTTAAGTTACTTTAGTTTATTTTTCATAAGAAAAACTAATATCCTAAATTGTGCTTGATTTCAAGATTGTGTTACATGGATGATGAAATGGATGAAGCTGTCTATAAATTAATTGTAGAGTCGATTAAGTATTTTCATAATAAGTAAGTATCTAAATAATTTAGAGAAATACAATTAAATAAACCTGAAATTAATCTAACACATGAATAACTAACTGAATATTGTAACGACTTCTTATAATAGCTCCTTGGTTAAAGCTATATTACTTAACTGTTGCAATAATTGAAACAAAATAATAATAAATGTAATTTTATATAATTTATCAGACATCATATTTGAAAATGTTATGATCTAAGTAATGAACTTATATTTTTAAAAAAAAAGATAGTGTGAAGATAGTTTGAAATTAATATTTCAAGCTGCTGATTTAGATGGTAATAATCTTATTGAATTCTCAGAAGTATTATTATTATATATTATATTAGTTCAAAAATTTGTACAAAGCTATTCATCATAATATTTATGATAAAAATGTAGTTTTAGAATAATTTATTAGTTATGCTGATTATATAGAAGAATTATCTAAAAATAAAATGATAACTCTTCCTAGATTTGCAGAAATGGCTATTGAACTTAATTTATTTTCTAAGGAATAAATTAATTAATATAGTAGAGGATTTGAAACTTTATTACAAGAATGGGAAGAACAAAAAAATTTTATTAAATTTAGATATTTAAAGGCTGAAAAATTTCCAAAAGTTAAATTCACTTTTAACTTATTAACAGAATAAATAAATTTACTTAAAAATAAATAAAAAACAACTCATGATCCTTAAAGTAATTATTAATTAATCTTAGCATTATGGGTGAGCTACAAATTATTGCAAGAGAAATCATAAAGAGTTGTTTTAAAGTATTATTTTTTATATATTTAGTCATGAGGCAAGAGAATGCTTCTTTGATTTAGTTCCGCATGAAATTTGGATAATACAACAAGGATATAGAGCTATAGAAGAACTATGTATATGAAAATTAATTCTATATTTATAAAGTTTTTATTTTGTATAAATTGAGATGTTTTTCAATAGAAATTTATAGATGATTTATACATTTAGACTAATTTTCTAGTTAATTTCAATCATTCAAAGGGTATGTAAATCTATTTATTAAAATTGAAAAAAAATTAGGCTAAAAAAACTAACTAAAGATTATTTTGGGATTGAAACTTTTGATTCTTAATAATGAAATTGATCAGAAATAATTAAAAAAATTGAACTACAAAAATAAATTTATAATATAATTAAAGTGATTTCATAATATAAAAATATTCATGAGAAATAATTTTGTAATATTATTTATTATAAATTCTTGCAATTGTAATTTATATCACAATAATTTTTTTTTTAATTTTCTCTATCTAATTTAGAAATAAATATACACAAAATTTCAGTTAAATAGAAAAAAAAAATTTTATAATAACAAAGCGAAATACAATCATAACATAACAAAATCATAGGTAGTTAATACAAGTAAAAAATAGAATTTTTTAGAATCAACTTTTGAATTTTTCTTTAATATTACTAAGTCTATAAAATTTATAATACATTCTGCTGAATTAATGAAGAACAGTAATTTTTTCGAGAAGCTTTTGAGCTTAATTTATTTTTAATAAGAGAAAAAGTGTTTTCATGAAGAATTTAGATATTATAAATTTAACAAGTTTTTTATTATTCTAATTATTTACATTAAAAACTTAAAATTTAACACCTCATCAAGTAGAGAATAGAGGTATTGCTAATAAAAAAAATACACCTCAAAAAACAGTACGTTAAAATAAAAAATTTAAATACCATTTCTCATAATAAACTATTTTGATGTATTATTTATATTTGATTTTTCTTTGGTTTTTAATATTTGAAACCAATGCTAATTTTTGCTAATGCTCTTAAATGAGATATAGATCAAAGCTAAGAGGAAATTATAAAGATGTTCTTAAATATGATAGTGGATCATTATTGGTTAGTAGAAAGACAAATTTATTTCGAAGTACATAATCAAATGGTCTTTTAAGTAGAGAGACAATTTATTAGGTTGATGGAGGAACTGGATACACATATTGTGCGTTAGGGGGTTCAATAATTGTAGAATTACACCAAGTTTATGAATTGAATACATTTATATTTTGGTTATGGGATAGAAGCCCACGTACCTATGGTTTTATTGTTTATGCTTGTTATGAAAATATTGAAACTGTTATTTTAGACTCTGTTGGTTAATTAGTAGGAGTTGTAAGAATTAATTTTCCTAACCAAATGGTTAAATATTTTAAAATATTCAATCGAAATGGAAATACTAGCAATACTTAATTACATATAATTAAAGCAATGGCATTCTTTCAACTTTGATCTTATAATAACAATTAAAAAATAAATATATCGTTTTCTATTTTTATAAACATCTCTTTAAATAATTTTTGGACTTGAAGCAAAAAAAAAATAATTCAATTATATTTTATAAAAATATGAAGAAATTTACTTTTACAAAAATTGTCAATTGATTTATTTAAAAAAGAGATTAACATAATTTAGATAAAATAATTTTTAATCCTCTATTCTATGATAATATTCAAAGATACTAATTTACAAATGTCATTATATTTAAATTTTATTAAATTAACTAAATAATTTATTAATTAGAATCGATATGAAAATATCAAAAAAATAATAATGCTATTTAAACTATGTTATATATAATTTGCTTCATAAAATTTTTAGAATAGATTTCTCATAAAAACTATTCATATATGTTAAAAATTCTAAACTTTAGAATTCTAAAACAAAAAAATAAAAATTAAGTAAACATATTGATATATATTTTATAATAAGAGAATATTTTAAAGAGATGTAGATTATATTTACAAAGTATTTTGAAATAAATAAGAAATAGGATTAATTAATATGATTATCTATGTATATTTTATATTATTTTGTTAGAATAATTATGTTATTAAATTTTGTTGGTTTTATTAATAAATAATGTTATAGGGATTTTGTTTGGTTTCGATGTATCAGCCTAACTTGACTTTAAGCTTAAAGATTTAAAAATTAGTATTGCTAATATATTATTGTCAAATATTAACACTAGCTTTTCCATTAGATGGATGGAATCTTTGGACTTATAAAGATGGTGCTTTTAGAATTGCAAAAAACTTGTTAAACATGATATTAATATTTCCTTATGTAATTGAAGTAAAATCATCAACATTGATCAATGTGTTGATAATACTATTCTCTATATTTAACATTTTCATGTTATTAGCAATATTTTTGATTGCAAAATTTAAGAACAAACTTTCTTTTATGCTTACTATTACATATTGGTATTTAGTATTTGTTCCAAAATTATTTTTTATCCCTTAATTGTTTGTATTTATAGGATCTTTGTCTTTTAGTTAAAGAGCTTTATTATATTCAAACTTTTAATTTAATGCACTTTTACCAGTGTGTGCGATAGGTTTATTAATACTAGCATTTTTTTGTTTTTTTAGTAGCTATTTTATTAGAAGCATAAGATTGTAATAGGATAATGGTTTGATATAAAAGTTTAGTTAGTTAGCTTTTATTGAATAATGTCTCAATATTATAATTACTTGTTTGTATTTTTTAAATAGAAGTACATTTACTAATGTAGTTTAATTATTAATGATGCATCTCTATTATTTATCTTAATTTATAAATACATTTTATGTAGGAAGTTTTCCTCCTCATTTATCTAAAATTAGTTTAATTATAATCACATCATGTGAAAGCCTTTTAATAGTATTAACAATAAATATATTATCAAAGAACCACCTTATATCAGAAAACCAAATCTTAATATTATGGTTAGTTTTCATGACATTTTCCATTTCAATACTTTCAATATTAAGCGAAAGAAAATAAATTAAGCTACTTTTCAAATAATAAAATATTTTTGAACTGCAAGAATTTGTTTAATATTTATATTATTTGATGCCTAATCTTAGTCATAATGATTTTAAGATTTAGAATCAATTTATTTTTTGTATTTTTATTCAAAATCATTTGTAATAATGTATTAATTGCTCAAAAATAAGGTAAAGTAAAAATAAGGTGAACTCTAAATTTTTATTTACAAATATTTTATATTGTATAATCAAGGAACACCTTGGAGCTTTAAAAATGAGTAAGTCTGAATATGAATAATTTGAGATATATTATACAGATTTTTTAAATTAAATAAAAAAACAGCCACTTTTATCTTTTGTAGAATTAAAAGTTTATTAATTACAAAATTTGCAAACATCTATTTTTTTCAAATACACTATTCCTTACTTTTTTGAGGCTCTTTAACAAATTATACTAGATACTAAACTTTAATTACATTCCAATCATCATAATTTTGAAGAAAATTGTCTTGAAATTAAAGACATAATATAATCATATTCAATTGAAGATTAAATATTACCTAAGATAATTGAGCTTATCGATCTAAAGATAGGTATTTGGAATGAATAGATAAATGGTTTAGAAAATATTTATGATTTAGAATAGTTAATAATAAATTATTCAAGTAAAATTTTAATTTGTTAAGATGCCTTGTAAGAAAAATTGTAAATAAATTTAATGAATTTAAATTAAATATAGAAAGCTCGAAATGTTATAGAATTAAGAATTGCATCTATATTTCATCTAATAATTTTAAATGATTATTATAGTTCTTTGTAATGTGAATAATAAATATCTGAGATATTAGCAATGGAGAATTCTCTTCCAAATGATGTGATTAGTAATATTGATATCCTTTAAGATAATTTATGTTTAATCATGATAAGTATGGTTAAAAATAGAGGGTTTATTAAAAATAATAAAAAATAATAAATAGCCAACTACTTTGGATTAGATGTCAAAGAAGTAGAAAGTGTAAATCATATTAATTTATTCATTCCTAAATTTATTGCTGATATTCATGAATTATTTTTGTAGTCTTATTTAGAAACAGCTCAATCTCCATTATTTAATTAATATTAAATTGTATTTAGTAAACAAAAAAATGAATTTGTATAAGCATAATAATTGAAATTAGAAAATAACTTTGATTTTATTGATGATTATGTAGTTACTGGATGTTTATCTAAAGTAAAATAAACATCAGAATTTATACTATTTGATGAAAATGGCAAGATTCTTTCAGTTACTTAAGGATTTTATACAGATATTATTTAATAATCATTTTAAGAAGATTTGAATGCTTAAACAATTAATTAATCTTACATATTTTTATTTTTTACAAACATCTTCTCAATTCTAGAATAATAAAAAGATAATATAAATTTATCTGAATTTCTTCAAGTAGAATTAATGACAACAATTACAATTTTCGAAAACTTATCAAAGATAATTCAATTTTTTAATGACAATAAAATTGCAACATAAAGTTCTATTGCATATTCATTAAGAAAAAGTATGTAAAAAACTGCAATTCTTTCTAATTCAAAGACTTATACAACTAAAAAATAATAAAAAGAAAATTTATAGACAGGAAGATATTATCTAAATAATAGTTTGAAATTGTCTGATGACATCTAATTATTATGTCCTAGTTTTAGATCTTAAGTTTTAGAATTTATGTAACAATATAATGTATTTATTATCTTTTACATTGTTTTAGAAATTTTAGTCAGTACAATATATTACAAAAATATCTTTGTAATATAGAACTATAGGAAAGAAATCTTCATCTAGATCATATTTTGTTATAGAAATTTTGGATTTTAGGAAAAAAGGTGCATATGCTGCCTCTTCTGTTATTTCAAAATAATACGATAGTATTTAAAATAATAAAAGTATTTATGTATTTAAGTAATTAGATATAAGTAGTGTATTAACTGATATTACAACAAGTGAAAGAATAGTTCAAAAAGATGAATTAAAGGCAAATGTATGATTTGTAATTATTTAGGAAATAATTGGAAGTCCTTTTAATCATTTATTAAATGATAGAGAATAGTTATTTGGTGTATTAAATTAATCTTTTTAAGAGAGTTAAAGTTTTGGTCCTTTATCTTAAAGAGCAAATTTTATATCCCCTAGATAACACTAACTGGATGATGAATTAAGGAAATTAGAAATAGAGTTATAAGATATTAGAATCAGTTTTAATGGTGGTGCATCAATATAATAATATGGAGGGGATGAAAAAGAATATGATGATTATAACAATGAATCGAAGTCAAATTAACCATAAAAGTCAAGCAGTTAAAAAAACTAAGAAAATAGTTATAAGATGTTAAGATTATTAACTAATTATAAAGATAAAGGAATTAAGGAGAGGGATGATCATCAATCATATTCTAGTAAAACTTCAGGAACTTCAAAATCATAATATATTTCAATAATAAAAAATTTTTAACATTCGAAAAATATGATCACAAGTCTAAAAATAATTTTAGTTTTAACATTAATTTTATTCTTTTGCTCTTTAGCTATTATTATAATTAATACTTAAGTTATTAAATCACAAATTATGCAATTGATAGATAGTAGTTATTCTCTTAATGCTCCTTTACTATTTAATAGGTATTTTTTTTAAAGTTATGCTTTGTCATGGACATTATTAATGAATGGTCTATAAATTGTAAAACAAAGTGATTTTTTAATTAACTAAACATTTATTAGTTTAAAACATTTGGGAAATGAAACTTTCGGAAATTTAGGCATTATGTATCCTAAATATATAGAGATTGAAAATATGGGATTATTACCTAATATTAGCATATAATTGCTTGGATTACCTAGGAAAACAGTTTCTTACACAGAATTTATAAATAATATATAAAATACACTTTAATATTTTTTTTAGATAAAATATTTTTCAAGCGAAGCCATGGATTAAGTTTTAGATATAAATTATGTTAATTCTGTTGTTACACTTAGATATAATTTAAAATATGTATTTGATATGAATAAAGAATTAATTTAATCATTAGATATTTTGAGTTATAACATGATTAAAGATGGAGCAATTTAATTATAATCTCTTACAATAGCAGAAATTTGTTTAATTTTTGCTATACATTTTATTTCATTATTTTTTTGGAGAAAGGTTGAGAATTAAAAATAATAAATTTTATTAATTAATGGTCGCCTTTAAGAGAATGCTGTTAATGAATTGATATATAAACATATCAACATAAAAACTATATTACAAATAACAGATTAAAAAAAAAATAATTGGAAGAAATAATAAATTTGCATGATATTCTAATAAGTATAGAATAATTAAGAAGCTAAATAGCAGTATTTAGAATCAAGATTTATTTAGTTAAATAAATCTAAAATTGACTAAAATAAAAAAAAAGGATAAGTAGGTATGCTAAATTCAAGAATTAGAAATACATCCTATTCTATTAAAAAATATATTTTTTTTTATATGGCAATCTTTTTGATATTAGCAAGTTTTTTAATGGGAGGCTTTTTGTATTAAAGTTCTTTAATGTTAAAACTATTACCTTAATAATAATTGACTCTCAATTTTGTTAGATTTTCATCTTACTTTGATACTTTAATAACAACAGCTTTAGTAATAAAAACTTAACCTTAAGTTTATCCTGGAATAGTATCTCATAAAATTTATACTTAAGCTTAAATGAATAAATATAGAGATCCATTAAAATAATTATTCTACATGTTTTTAGATGTATATGAAGTTTATGATTAAAATTTAACTGAAATCTATGAAGGAATTTTATTTTCAGAAGATATAGATGATTAAAAAAAAGAGATTTTATTAGGTTTATATGAAAGTGATATTTGTCAAATTATCAAATAATAGATCCCATTTTGTTAATATGATTCTTTAGGTGAGTCTAATTTTGTTTAAAAATATTCTTAATACTAGTCTTAAGATAATAATAGAAATTACTTATAAAATGGACTTGTTGGGATTACAAGTAGTGTTAGTTATTTTATAAAAACAAATTATGATTATGAAATTACAAGTATTACTTATGTTACAGATTTTAATGAACTTAATAAATTATATAAAACTTAAGAATTTAGTAATATAATCATAGAACATTTTAGCTCAACAATAAAAAGTACAGAATAGATTTTAGATATTATTTTGGAAACGAATGAAATAATTTTAAATGAATACTTAAAGCTTATTTCTATGTATTATGGATTAATAGGTAGTGGATTATTGATTCTATTTGTATTTTTTTTTTATAGGTTGTTGGATTAGACTGATGATAATTTTATTAATTTAAGATTAGGATTAACGTTAGTTCCAATAGAAGTTATAACAGATCAATACAATATTTAATTAATAAAATAAATAAATTGAGAATGATATAATATATAATCATTACTCTTAATTTCTTTAATTTAAGTTGATTTGTTCTGATTCTAAACCATCTTATTCAGGGTATATCTTTTAATAATTAGGTGAGTCTTAATAATTAACAGTTTTTTCTAAAAGAATAATATGATCAATTATTACATTATTTTGTTTTTTCAGAGTCAGAAAAAGGCAATAAAATCGGTTGATCACTAATTTCATTTAAAAATAATGGTGCTTAGGGATCTTATCTTCTTCTATTAATTCCCTTTCTTGTTTAATATCTTAGAGAAGCCCATAATTTTTTAACTTTATCTTTCATTTTTGCTTAGTTATAAAGCATCTTTCTACTCCATGGATACTTCTCCATAATTTCTGGATGATGTATTCTTAATTAATCTCTTATTTTATCTAATTAAGGTTAAAATTTAATTAGATATCCTTCAAATAGATAATAAATCATTAGAAAAATGAATGCAATATTAATCAGAGCAACAATTATAAGCATAATTATTTCTAAGTAAATAAGTCCTTCTTTAATTGATGAATAGATTAAAACACCTAAACATAATGAAGCTGCACATATTGCTGTTGATAATCTATCTATAAAATTAAGTCTTTTGCTTGAATAAGGATGGAATCTAACTGTAAATCCTCCATAAAAAAATACAATTAAAAATATAATTAAACCTTTAACAACAACTCTATCTTCATAAAATGTTAAGAAAATTATAATTAACTCTTTTTCAAAAATTTTAACAAATTCCCATAGATATCCTTCACTTGTATATTCATTATAAAAATAGCCCAACTTTTTTCTATTTTCAACCTTATCTAAATGATTTCTCATTTAATATACTAGAAACATAAAAATACAAGGAAATAAGAATGCCCAACAAATAAGCATAGGTGCAACAAATCCAGCCAACCAGATATAATGAGTATCAGTATCATATTAATATAAAACATCTGCTTAAACCCATCCAAGTCCTCCAATTTCTCTAGAAGATGCTAATGCAATAAAACCTCCAACTAAATTAGGCTATAGATATAAAAACATATAAATAAAAGCCGTATATATTATACCTTCTTTAAAAATGACTTTTTTGAGTAATACAGCTAAAAAGTATCCAAATAGAAAAACAGCTAAATAAATAATAGGCATGAGTATCGCCCAAATCAATCTAAAGTAAAGTATTTCAATACTAGTCATGGTAACTAAAAAACAATCTAGAGAGTAAGCCATAGATTAAGTTGGATTACCCAAAACTTAAGTAGCATTTGTAATACCTCCGCTTAAATTAATTTAAAATGTAGATATGGCTGAAAGAATTTAAAAATAGTTAGTAAATAATTTAATAAGAATTGCTAGATTACTTTCTGATGAAGATACAAGAATGCCCATTGCTTTTTTATTTTAAATTCTAACAAAATCTTCAAGCATTTAATAATTTCCTTTCACAGATAAAATCATTGAAAAAAGAGTTACAAACGATAATGCTGTTATTACTATAGCATTAACAGCTAAAGTATCAGCACATGGACCGCATTTATATTTGGCAGAAGTGGAATAAAATTCATCTCGTACTCCATATATATCACATGATTCACATAAGGCTCCCATATGACCAGTATAACATGAAGGATTTCCAGGTTTCCAACCTCCATTACAATTTTCAGGTAGATTTAAACAATATGTTACTATTTCACTGTCAAATTATGGTCTCCAGTACCCCTATTTTAATTTAATACCAGCTGGACTCACATCATCCATTGTAGTAGAATCAATTGCTTAACATTATGTTTATTTTTCACTAACAGAGTATGTTTTGTCAGCTTTTGTACAAGCTTTGCATTGTTGTAAAGAATATGCTTCTCCTAATTGACATGGCAGGGTTTTTACATTTACATATAGTGCATAATTTTGATTATATGATTAAATCTTATAAGGAGATACTGTTTAGTAAACTGGAATCTTTATCGATGTACAAACAACTAAAAATGTGAAAATAAATATATATACATCTCATTTATAGGAATAGATTATCTTCTAAATAAGGGTCAAATGTAACAATAAGAGAATCAAAATCAAAAGCTCCAGTCTTTTAATCATAATAGACAATTTATTGATTTGTAAAGTTGGATAAAAATTCTTTAGTGGTGTTAAAATTATTAATATCCATAATTCTAGCTTATAAAGTACATGATTCAGTTGAGAGTATGTTTGACATAGGTTATTTATATCTATCTAAATTGATCAATTTGAATTACCATTCATAAGGTACTTGTTCATCAGTTTCAGAATAATAATATTTATAAGAATTAATAGCTTAACCTGATGGTAATAGTAAATAAGTTGTAGGTTCTTTATAATTAAATAATTGATATGAATCTAATGAGATGATATCAATAATAGTGCTTTTAGAACTATCAATAAATCCATCATTATTAACATCACCATCATAATCTTAAAAAGTAATAGTTTTCAACAGTTAATTAGTTTTCATAGATATGGTTAAACTTTAAGGATATTCTTCAAGATTATCTCCTCTTAATAGTCCATCATTATTTTGAAAGAAGATTTCGATAGAAGTAACATTACCAATAGATCCTCCTGAAATAAACATACCTCCAGCTAATTAAGCTACATTACCCTCTATTGTGTTATCAGCTATATTTAGAGCAGTAGCAGTGTTTTTATATGTACCACTTTTATAATAAAGGGCTCCTCCCATCAAACTGGCATAGTTATCAGTAAATTCAGAATGAATTATCAAAGCATCTAAACCAATTATAGAAAGTCCTCCTCCAACTTTGGCAGAATTGCTTATGAATGAGGATTTTGATATAATTATAACATTTTTTAATTTAAGTAAATCTTCAACCACAGTTAGAAGTCTTTTTGAGTTTGATAATGAATAATCTGTTAATGGAATTGTTTATTCAGCTTCATTTATCTCATTATCATATGTTAGTACTAAACATCCATAATAACCAGCCTGATTAGAAAGACATCGAAAGTCATTTATTTCAATAACAGGATAAGTCTCTTAATGAATTGTTAAAATTTATATTAAACCATTTACACATCTTAAACATCTATTATTTTCAATTGTAACTTATTCTATAGTTAAATACTACTTATTTGTAACTGATCCTAATTTAAATAAACCAGTAGTTATTTTAGAATTTTAATTATTGTAATTATTTAAAAGTTTACCTAAGTAGCAAACTAAAAAAGAGTTATTTTCTTCATCTGAGAAAGTTGTAAAAATTCTAAAAATTAAATTTAAATTAATAGCATCCTATAAGTAATGATAAACCATTAGGTCTTAATTTGGTTTATCTACTTAATATTTAAAAGCATCAGTTAATGCTATATAATAAGTATCCATATCTGCAAAATACATAGGATTGGCGTCATTACTGTACTTATATAAAATATCAGGTAACCCTTCAGATCTAAAACTTGAATCTAATGTTTCAACTGTTAAACAGGTTTGTTCAAATAAAATATTTTATTTAAAATAATCAACAAAATAGGAGTCAGAATTGCAAGAATCAGTTTTAGAATCAAATTAGATATGATCTAAAAATTTCGTTGAAGTTAGTGTTATAACTCCAGAAATATCATATAAAGTAATAGAAACAATACTATTAATGAAAATGATATTTTTAGAGATTGTAACATCATTGATTTCAACTTCAACCATTTCTTCTAAAGTTAAAACAGCAACAAAATGAAGTTCTTTAAAGATGGTTGATGTAAGAGTAAATCTACCATAACTCTGATACAAATTAGATGATTTTGTATATAAATATTGATCATCAATAGAGGATCTATCAGGTAGATTTCTAATGAAATTTCCAATATTATTTTATGAAAAGGATGATTTAGTTATACTAACCCTTGGTAGTATTGGGGATGAAGTTGAGAATGGCATATATAAACCTGATGTCTTAAGACCTTAACAATTTGTAAATTTAGAATTGCTTATATCAACAGATGATTAATAAGTTGAAGGATTCAAATATAAACATCCTCCATCTATTCTAGTCACACATTCTTGCATATCAACTCTGTCAATTATAAGATTTAATTTAGATTTAGATGAATCTATATATAAACAACCTCCATTAGAAGAATATTGATTAAGTAAACTATTGTATTATCTATTAAATTGAGTATTTATGATAGTTATATTACCAGCATCTATAGTTTCTATCATCATGCCTGCCCCTTATATTGCTTAGGCTTTATCAAATATAGTATTCTCTATTTCAGTGTTTGCTGACTTTATGAATATGTTACCTCCAGTACTATAGATTGGGAAATACTATTCAAGTGTTATGATGATTTCAGACTCATCTGATTAAGTAGAAGTAAAATTTACTATTTATTATTCTTCCAATCTATAAACCCATTCTTTTTATCTTATATTTGTATTTGTGAATTTACAATTAATAATCTTAATAGAATATGTAACAACATATATGATACTATTATGGACTCTAGTAACACGATTATCTTCAAAAATAGTATTTCTTATTTCAAGAAATGATAATGGAGCTTGTATTATAAATATTGGAGAAGAAGGAGATAATTGATCAGTAATTAATGAATGTAAATGATTCTGTAAGAACTCACAATCTTAAATTATTAAATCTTAATCCTACCCAGAATTAATATATATTGAACCTATTGCTGTTCCAGATTCTGTAATCGTCAAAGAGTTTCCTATTAATTTAATATTTTTTAAGATTATCAATTCTCTCACCGTATTATCATAAAATAAACCATCATCTTTTATTATTACATCACTGGTTGTATTAAACTATTCAGCATCCCAAGATTTTATTTATATAAAATTAGTATCTATTGATAACAATCTTCTCATTATTACATTCTCTATATTTACTCCTATATCAAAATCTGCTATATATAAAAAATGTTCATTATAACTTTTAAATTCAGTTTTTCTATCAGCACAATCTTTACTTGTTGGAATCTTATTATTTGTTGGATTTAATTGAGCTCCATAATATTACTCTTATGTCCAATCATATAAACCATCTATTAATTAGAAGGATTGAATTTTATATACTGCTATTTGAGTAATCCCAAAATTATTTAAAGATTAAAAATTAGAAACTTATATTTTTTACATTGCTGTCATTAATATTAATGCAGATAATACAGAATTCGATTCCTTGTCAGTCAATTTCATTGAATTTGTTTATTCGATATAAATATCTACTAATGATATATTTGTTAAATATTAATAGTTATTCAACGGAGTTGAAATTTTTATAAAGCAAATTGGTGTTAAGCATATTGAATTTATTAATTTTACATTACTAAATAAAAAATATTACAATCCTTAAGATGCATAAAATTCATCTATTACTTTGTAACTATTCTAAAATAAACGACTTTCTGAATAAAATGAACTGTTTAATGAATAAATGTTTCTTAAATAAAATGAATTTGATTAAACAAGTCTTGAGCTTTCAGTAAAGTTGCATCTAATAATATCCATTTTATCTATTAAAGTCTGATTTTAAGATTTTAAATTTACAAACCAACTACTTGTAAACATTGTGAACTTAAAAACTACTTTTCCAAAATTAATATATCCACTATTTACTGGTGAACCTTCTGGTTCTCCAAAAATTGTTGTTTATGTTAATTTACATTTATGGAAGGTCATTCCTTTAGTACCAATACTTTAAATTACAGATCGGACATTAGAATTTCTAGTAGGTGAAAAGAGAACAGTATCTTCAAATTCACATGAATCAAATATAACATCATCAAACATATAATTGATGGTATTTATATTTTGTAAAGGATAAGTTAGCTAAAACAGATCAGTGGTTTTTAAACCACTGAATACTACTTTTTTCCAATTAATCATATCAACATTTTCAGCCAAGAAAAGCATTGTTACATATTTTATATCTTTAGTAAATTTAAAATTTTCTAAACTTAATTTTGTTTTTACATTTTAAGAAATATTTAAACCTGTATAGGGATATGTACTATTAGAAGTAGAAGCCTTAATTTCAATTCCTTTAATAGTCAAATAATCAGACCATGGAATACTTAATAAACCATTTAACATAACAATTAAAGGAGCCTATGTAGAGTCTGTTTCTCCAATGATATTTACATAAAATTATCTAATTGAAAAGACATTCTTTTGTAATTCAAAAATGAAATTAGTACTTGAATCAAAGTTGCATAATTTAGTTGAGCTAATTAAATAGATATTTAAAATAAGAGAACTGATTACTTTTTAATTAAGTTCTTTATAGAGAGTCAAAGTTTCAATTCCATCCAAAGTAATATTAGTAGGATAAATTGATGATGAGGACATGGAATAGAAATAACTTAAACTCAATATATATGGTTTATCTGCAGTAGTAGCTTAACCATAGGCATAGGTATACTCACTATTACTGCAATATAATTTTATATCAATTTTAGCATTTTAGACACACTTTTTACTTTTACCTGAAACATAGTCACATTCAACTGGCATATTTAAGTATGTATCGTATGTAACTTATTTATTAAGTGCTACATATCCATGATAGGAATAACACAATCTGCTGTATTTTTATAAAATAGAATTTGAAGGTGAAAAATAATAATTGACTCTATTAAGTTCATCTAAAGTTCTCTCCCTACAAGCATTACATAAATAGGGACATGTTTAACATTCTGATAATTCTGAATTTAAAGATCTATCTCTTTGATAATTGAAACATTATCCACAATAAGCTCCATCACTTTGATATTCACAAGCATTCGATAATGAAGTTAATGGATTATTAGCAACTTTACTTGGATTTGAAATTACACAATTTTTAGTACATCCAACACATTTATTACCATACTTTGAAAATCCAGTGGTACATGATGAACAAAATGGTTCTTCCAGACTAGTGGTTAAGTATTTTGATTTTTTGAATGTGTCCATAACAGTTTTTTGTAAAATGAAACTAGTAAAATTATAATCTTAATTGTATTGAGAACATGAACTACAATAAGATTGACAAGGTAGACAAGCATTAGAAAAGAAATCAGCATAAAAACCTTCATCACAAATTAAACAGGAATAAACTTTTTAAGTATCTCCTGTTTACTACGTTCCACTTGCATCATAGTAAGTGACAACATCATCAGAAGGACTATCGTATGAAATACAATATGAACAATTATCTATTTAGTCACTACATCCTAAAAAACACATTCCCTATTAAGTATCTAAAGAATATCCCTATAAATATAACTCAAATATAATACTGCTGAACATTTAATGCACTTATAGTTAGTACCACTAAATTAATGGGAAATGCAATTCGCTATTTTCTTAGCATCAATTACAGCAGAACAAGCAGTGCCTGCCTCTGACAAAACAAAATTCGTTTTACAGTATAAACACATGCTTACAGGATCTGAATCTGTATCTCTATTATAAGGTTAAAAATCAAGATCTATAGTATTTCTCGTTTAAGTTGGTGTTGCTTTCAGAGATATTTAATAATATCCAATATCACAATTACTAATTTGAGATGGTACACATTATTAACCATCATAATTAAGAATGTCATTGCTTTATTAACATTGTCTGCAAATTTTAACATAATTGTCTTAATTTGAAGATTCTATTTCTAAGAAAGACCTAGTTGGATATTTAATATCATCATTAGCTATTGAAACATATTCACATCTTAAACAATTAGCATCACATGCTTCACAAGTATTTAAATCTAAACTAGGTATATAACCTGTATTGCAAGCTCTACATTTTTATTATTCTGTGCTTCCATTAATTACTGTATAACATATACTACAATTGTTTGTACACTAAATACAACTTTTAGTCTATTCACTTAATCTATATCCATCTTAACATGATAAACAATTATCAGTTTAACCAGAACCAACAATACTACTGCATTTACTGCAATATTTAATAGAACAACTTTCACATTTATTTATCTTCATATAATATCCTTCTACACATTCTACTGCAATCTTATCGAAATCTACTTTTTAGTAATCATGACCAAGAGTATAGCATGTACTTTCATCAGGAATCTTACAAAAGTCCTTGCATCCTGTGCAAATATAAACTGCGTATTTCATTTATCTTATTCTTCCTATTGTTCCTGTCCAAATTCCCTATGAAATTGAATTACCAACAAAAAATAATTCAGGATAATCTCTTACTACTTTCTGATAAGTTCCTTCACCTAACTTACCATTTCCAACTTCATAATCATATGTACATTTCCTACTGAATTCCCAACCATACGGATCTTCAAAACAATCCATACAATAATTCACTAAGTCAGAATTAATGTTGACCTGATAATAAGGACTATGTTATTTATAACTCTATTACCATTAAACACATTCAGGAGGCTTTGTTTCTGAAGCTCCCAATGTAAATAAAAAATAACCATACTCACATTTCGGAGTAACAGAATTGCAATCTTCTACTCCTAAAATACACAATTCTTAACATCCTGACATTGTTTCTTCAATACAACCCACGTCTTTCTACTAACTAAGCTTTCTTAATCAATAAATTACCTGTAGTATTATCCTGCAACTATTAGTATTAAATTAGAAAACTGTAATAATAATATGTTCATCAATTGATTAAATTAAAATCAAAAATTTATTAATTTACATCAGCAGTTATATAATCAAATTTTCTCACCAAATAAACAATTTCTTGTTAATTATATTTATTTTTATTTTAATGGATCAACCGCAACCCCATTCAAATACTAAATTTATGAAAAAATTGTCAACTATCAAATGCTCTGTTCCTATCTTAATTGCATTATCAATTTTATCAGTCATCTTTGCCTTTTTAGGCTATTTTAAAAATAACAATTTTGAATTTCTTATTTTAGCAATCTTTGATGTAAATATACTAATTATCATATTTAGATCGCTCTTCTTTTCATTTTGATTATTACATTATACTTTGTATTCACACTACAATTAGATGAAGATGGTAATCCTGAAGAGAATAATACAACATACATCTTACAATTTGGATTGTAAAGCATAAGTGCTATCACACTTGGAATCATTATAACAATCATACAATATAAAACTCATTTGACAAATTTATGGTTTATTGGTCTTTAAGTAATAAAGTTGATATTCTTACTCTACATTATCAATAAAACAAAATAATTTAGTAAAACATAAAATGGAATTCACAGATTCACTTTAGCTTTCACAGCTTTATTGAATATTTTATTTTTGTTGTTTGCAGCAACTAATTTCAAATTCGTAAAATAATCTTTTTATATAATAGTTAGTCTATTTAATAAACAATCAAGTCTTTTAACTAGATCAAAATAACACAATCATTTTGTTTATGCAATATGGATTATTTGCTTTATTAATGGCTACACTCTTAATAAGTGTAATTTTAATTTTTAGAGTCTAAAACTATTTCTTGATTGTAGCCTTTTTAGTAGTTACAGCTTTGATGATTGCAGCCACAGCTAATGGAATGATGATAAGGTAATATTCAATACTATAAAATGACATTTCTACACAAAAAGGTTGTAGATATGCGCTACAAAGTCTTGGAGTTTAGACAGTTAAATAATTTTTAAAATGTTCAGAAAAATACATAAATTAAAAATAATCGCCCTATTTACCATGTTCTTAAGAAAATCAATCCTATATGTGGGAATCTAACATGGATTAAATAGCATGCATTAATTTGGATTGTTGTGACTCACTTAAGGATTTTATTAATAAACCTTTATATCATTTGACTGTTTGGATTAACATTATTGTGGCTATTGGAATTATTTAAGCATTTAATACAGCTATGTTATCTAAATTTGATCTTGGTAATAAAGAATAAAATGTGATCACAGATTTATTAATGTTATTACTATTTTTTGGATTATTCTTTGGAATTATTGCTGTTTATAATTCTATATCACCTTAACAATTATAATTATAGGATTAAGTTGTAGAGTAATTATTTTATTAATTTTTCATATAGAAAACCTTTACTTTTAAATTAATTAACAGTTCTTGATGTACCAACATATAAATATTTCAAACCATAAAAATCTTTTGGATCTTAAATGTCAAGTACAGACATTTGTGAGCTGGCCACTAACTTAATGTTAACAAAAGTTAATTTCTAACCTAAAAATAATTTTAAAAAGCCTGGGTAGAATTATTTTTTTATTCTAGAATACTTCTTGGTATTTTAGGCCAAGGAGGATCATTTTTAATTAACAATGAAATTAATCTAAGTGATTTAAAAATTTTAACAACTGAAGAATTGATAAAAAAGGCATTTCCTAAAGCTAATAAACCAGAATAAGATGCTATAATTGTAGAAGGTTCTCTAGCTTCTGTTAGTCATTTTTTAGGTTCATGCTTATAATTTTGTTCTGATGAACCTGAAACAGCTGATTTCACTATACTATAAGA
The DNA here is from genome assembly GCA_905182985.1 of Paramecium sonneborni. Classification (NCBI taxonomy): domain Eukaryota; phylum Ciliophora; class Oligohymenophorea; order Peniculida; family Parameciidae; genus Paramecium; species Paramecium sonneborni. The sequence continues at coordinate 59,499 of CAJJDN010000018.1, read as the reverse complement.
ATTTTATGAAATGGAAAATGATAAAAAAAATAGAGTCCTAAGCATAGATCCTTAACTTTAAAAATAATTTAGCAAAATTGTACCTTATTTGAAAATCACTGCAAATGTTCAGAATAGTGAAGATTTTTCAGCAATTTCAGATGCTGAAGGAAAATTATTCTATGGAAAGTTTGTCTATACAACTTGTTAAATTATGGAATAAGTAGAATCGCCATTTTTATCATTCAAATCTGATGTAGATGGATTGCTCAATTTTTATAAAGTTGCTACTAAATAAGTTTATACTTTATTAGTCTAGAAATAAGGTTATAAAAATGCTTGTGCACTTGTTGATTTAACTTAATTATCACCAAAAACTTAAATTTATGTAAGAATGGTTAAGGAGGTGAAAAAACATTCAATGAAGATTACTTTAGAATGGACATCTAAAAATTTAAATTTAGATTTGTATGGTCAATTCAAAGGAGAAAATTTTGTTTGTTTAACTGGATCTATTTCTAAATCTTGTGGAGGTATGAGTTTATAAAGTAAAAATGAAAAGGATTAACATATTGAAATTTTAACTATTGAATAAATATAACCTTTTACTTATTTAATCTTTATTAAGAGATTTATGGAGAGAACATAAGCTTTGGATGAAAGAGTAGTAAATGTATAAGATTGGATAGAATCTAATCCAGTTGTAACAATATATGTTTATGAATTAGATTATCCACTTGTACAATATAGGTTGCCTTCAAGTAAATATAAATATAATTCATAATAGTACCAATGTCTTTTAGGGACAAAATTGACTTTACTTGGTTAGTTTTTTAATTTGATGGATAAGTTGGTGATGGTCCAATTGAACTTAAAACTTATTGGTCAGAAATATCAAACGAGAGTATAAAGAATAGCAAATCTTATAAAAATAAATTTTGGCCTTCTCCTGTTATGATAGAAAACAAATGATTTATATTTTATTATTATTATTATATTATAATAATTCAAATTTTTAATAAAAATATTTAATAAATGCTCATTCACATTCAAATGTTTTTAAAATTAGGTTTTCTTTTTTCTACAAAAGCTTTCACACCTTCCTTTGCAGCTTTTGTATTTAATAGACTATTAAATATTTATCTCTCAACTTTATTGGCTTAACTTATAGGCATTTCTTCAGCATTTTTGATAGCTGCTTTTGCTGCAATAAGTGTGTATAATGATTTCTCACTTATTCTCTTAGCAATATTGATACATTCCTCTCTTAATAATTCTTTTTTAACAACAGAATTAACTATTCCTCTTTAATAAGCTTCTTAAGCTGATATATTATCAGAAGTTAAGATATATTTCATAGCATTAGTCTTACCTATAAGTTTAGTCAATCTTTGAGTTCCTCCTAATCCTGGGATGAAACCTAGTTTTAGTTCAGGTAAACCTAATTTACATTCTTCAGTAGCAACAATGATATCACCATTTAAAGCTAATTCAAGTCCTCCTCCTAAAGCAACTCCATTTATTCCAACAATTAATGGTTTTCTAATAGATTCTAAAACTTAGAATATATTCTAAAAAATATCTCCTTTCAATTAAGATTCCAAACTAATATTAGAGATATCCTTTATATTAGCTCCAGCACAAAATAGCTTATCTAGTTTAGACAATAAGATTAAAACCTAAATAATTAAACATCTTATTACTTTAATATTAATATCCTAATCTAATTCTTGGATAGCTAAGGCAAGATCCCTTTTCATTGGTTCAGATAAAGAATTCAGGTCATTAGGAGAATTCAAGTAAATTAAACCTATTTAATCTGATTTTAGTCTTTCTACAATTACTTTTTCATATGAACAGAAATTAGTATGTAATAATGCTATTCTTTGCATATTATATAAAATTTAATTATTTTTATAATAAAATATTAGAAATCGATATTCATAATATAAAGAATAATTAAGTGAATATTTGTTTATATCTAATTCTTTATTTAATATAAATTATTAATATTAATGTATCCACCACCTCCACCTCCACCATATGGTTATACTCCTGGATAGTATCCTCCACCTCCTCCTGCATATGGATAAAATCCTTATCCATAACAACCAGGATATTAACCTCCTCCTGCTGGTTATCCATATCCACCAACTCCTGGTTATCCTCCTCCTCCTATTGGTGGATATCCATAACAAGGTTATCCACCTGCTCCTGGCTATCCACCTACTTAACCTGGGTATGTTCCTCCTCCTAATTATGTTTAACCATACCCAGCATAACAGTAAATCATTTTTATTATTCATTCAGATATCCTGCTTAATATCCTGTTAATCCTATGGTCATCCCATAAGGATATCCAGGAACTAATGTTTAAATCAAAATAAGACCTAATTGTTATTTGTAATAATATATTTAAACAACAGATGTGGAGGAACTGGCTTCTATGTGAAGAAATGTTAAAGAAAGTAATGCAAAGATTGTTTATGGGCTATGGGAGTATGTCTAAAATGTAATGGAACTGGATGGAATAAGAAAGGAAAAGTTTGCAAATGCAAAATGTATAAAATATATTGATTCATTCAAATACAATATTTGATTCCATCTTCAAATACTTTATTTCGATATTTTGATGTAAATTAAAATATATTTAGTCTACTCTCTTTAATTCAATTTAAGAATATCATTCTTTTTTCTTTACTTCATATAAATTACCTAATTCATATAAATTGTATACTATATACTAAAATATCCATTTAAATGAAACTACTACTCTTTACCTTAATTTAATATTTTACCTTATAACTAAAATCAGTCTACTTTTATTGAATTGCTAACAAAATTAGAGAGTTTGAACTTTATTTTGTTTAATAATATTTTTGTTAATAATAATCACAGACTTTCATTCTTAGCAGAAAAGCCTATTACAAGTGTGATTTCATTCCAAAATAGTAAGAATATATTTATGATCTATTCATAAATGACAATGAATTTGATCAAGATAAAAATTTAATTAAATAGTTTAACAGTGCTAAAAGAGAAAGAAAAACTATTGAAGCACATAAACAACTACTTGAAAATAGAGTTGCAATCTTAAAATTAGAAGCAATTAGAACTTTTAAAAAAATAAGGGAAACTTGTAAAAAGGTTTTAGAAATTTATTATCTTAAAAAAAAAAGAAAACAATAAATTTATTTAATTAATTAAATAATCTTGAAAGAGGATGAAAAAAATAATTATAGAAGAAATAACAACAATAATAAAAATTTAGAGAGAGACCATAAATTATAAATAACAAACTAAAAGTTTAGATAAAAGAAAAATAAGCTCTCAAAAATAATCTATATAATCTCTTAAATAAAAATTAGATAATGAGAGAATCAAGAGATTTTAATAGAATCAAAGAAAGAATTGTTATTGAAAAATGTGAAGCTATCCAAGAATAATATAGTTATGAAATTAAAATATGAAAAAAAGTTAAAAGGTGGAAAATAAAAAGGTAATTATTAATAGCTACTTTATAAATTGAATAAATTGAACCATATGAGATGGATTTATGATAAAAATTACAAAATACACAATAAATTTAAAAAGCACTTTTGAAGACTTAGAATCAGTTTTAACAATGACTCCTAATGAATTTGCAGAAAAGTATTCACAACCTAAATAAAAAGAGTAATCAATATATATTTTAATCCAGAAATCAATTGATGAGAACAAATTTTAAAACCATTAAGTCAGACTTCATTTGGATAAGTCTGATAAAGATGAATCTTCAAAAATATCTATTGAATAGATTAATGAAATAAATGAACCTATTCAATAAAATGATATGAAGTTAGAGATGAAAATGACATATAAAATTAAGTCAGAAAAGAAACTTAAACCAGTTAAGATGATTAAAATAAATAATAATCATTACCTAAAGATGAAAAATAATTCTAATTAAAATTAAATCTCAAATGTATTAGATTGACCGAAAAGCTAAAATATTCAATATAATCAATAAGTGGAAGAGGAATAATGATTTTGTATAATTATCACTCTTTAAATGATTTTATATGTCATAGATGATATATGCTTTTGAATGAATTTTATAAGTTATTATTTCTTAAAATAAAAATTTATTATTTATCAATACAATTCAAATAACATTATTTCATAATTCAAAATAGGCTTATAAATTCAATATATGCAAATAAACATTTAATGAACTACCATTATTATTATAAAATAGAATTTATTTTACAAAAGAATTTGAAAATTTGACTTTCACAATTGATGTGGCAGCAGTGTTTTCATAAATTAATTCTTTAGATCCTCCTAAGCCTAATATATAGATTTTTAAATCAAAGGTTCTCAAATATGAATCTCTATCATAGACCCAAAATATTATTGTATTTATTTCATAGGTTTAGAGCAAATCAATTATCATATATACACCTATCATTTAAGTAGTATATCCTTTTGATCCATCTACTAAATATACTTCAGATCTTAATGGACTTCGGTTAAACTAATTTCCTGGAAAACTTATTTGATATCTATTTAAAAGCAATGCTCCTTTTTATTCTTATAAAACATTTTAATAATATCCTCTTATTTTTGATCGAAAACGCTGAATTTTATATTGTTAGCAAATACATGGATCACTACATGAATAGGTTTTTATTACAAAAAAGTAATTTAGAAGCAATAAGGATAAAATAATATTCATTTAAATTCAATATAAAATTTTATGAAATAAAGTAACAGAACAAACAGCATTAATAAATGAATTACCATAAAATATTTAGATAAATATCTTGAGATTTATAAAAAAAAACTATTTACTAAGAATAAAAATAACAAGGTTTATAATTTAATAATTATTCAATTAACATCATTGAAGTTTATATGAATATATCGAGTAGGTTTATTATAATTGATCTAAAAGTTATATTTACTCTCAAATTATGAATTAAATTAATTTAAAATTAGGTTAGAAGAACTTTTGATATTTAGAGTTATACATCAAGGTTGGATATTATTGTATAAGAAAAAAATTTCAAAGTGTTTAACAACTTTTAAGTTTGCAGATATCAATATTAAATCAATAAATATGATAATTAAAAGCAGAAGCTTATTATATTAGTAGTTAATTCTTGTTAATAAATAATTTTATATTTTTGAAGAATATGAGGGAATATATTTCCTTCATTATTTATACTCATTTTTCTAGAAATTAAACACTTAAATAATCAAAATGATAATGTTATTTAGGTGAAATAAATTTATTATACTAGAATAAATACTTTTAATAAAAGTAAGTAATTAGTTATCTAAATAATTAATTACTCTTAACATAATATCGAATATAAATATAATAGATTGCCATATATAAATGTATTCATAAAAATAAAAGTATGAAGTTGAGTATGCTAGAAAAATGCATAGATAGATAGATATATATATTTATATTGTACAATAGAAATTCATCATTCCTTTTTCTCTTCTGCTCTAATTTTACCTTTTCCATTAGTTAATCTAACATTAAGTTCAGCTGCTCTTCTTACAAGAGTAGCTCTTTTTCTAGCTGAAAGATTGTGTGCTAATTCACCTGCAAAAGTTCTATTATTTGTTAGCAATAATTCAAGATCTTTTTCATTGGTAATTAACAATTTTCTGAAACCAGCTTAATCTAAGTATCTAAAATGTCATTTGATTTCACAATACCTTGTCTTTTTGTCACCTCTATAACCAGCTTTTGGCATAGGTCTATTTCCTCTAAATCTTCTTCTGACTCTGTTATCAATACCTCTTGGTCTTCTCCAGCTTGGTCTTAATTTGTGAGGATAGTCTTCTGATTCAAATCTAACAAATCTCTTTGTTCTCTTATGAACTATTCTTTTATGAGCAAGTGACTTGACAACCATATTTTAATTAAAAATAAAAGATTTTAATTCAAAAATTCTTCATCATTTTCAAGTATATATTTCTTTATAAATTATTGTTTTTATAGGTTTCATCTATACTTTACCTTTTACAAAAACATAATACAAATGTTTGTACATTTTTTAATAAAATTTTGACACTTATCACATCAATGTAATTTAGTTTTAATGATAATAAATAATAACATCATTATTTTTATAAATCTTCAAAGTATATAATATATTATGAATTATAATTCAAATTCAAATATCACATTATTCCTTGGTTTCCCTCCAAAAATTTCAAAAATATTAGTGATGATTAGAGAATTAATGGATTTGTTTGAGATTTAAAGTGAAGTTTAAATCGTATTTAAATATCCACTATATAAACAGTGGTTATAATCATATAAAATTGAAATCATATTATTCATAGGGTAATACTCTGTGAACTATATATTCTTGATCTTCTAATTCTCTTTTTTTTAATTGTTTTCTTTTATATTTTTGGAGTGTTATTTTCATCTTAAGAAGTCAGCTCCTAAATTTTAGTACTAATTTTGCTGATTATCTAAGACTATTTGATTTTTATACATGTTTTATATTTTCAGATAAGTTTGATGTATCTTATGAGTAAAAATTTCTAATTGCCTCATACAATTCATATTTTTGGTAGTATAGAAAGTTAGAATCAAGAGTAACAAACAAAACTAAGTCAATTTAGACGGCTTCACCATCATAATAATCAGTTATAGTTGTGATATTTGCGTCATACTCAATTAGAGATAGTATACTCACTTCCATATCTATAATTTCTGTAGAACTATATTAAGATTAACATTAGTCTACACAGTCTTGGATATTCATCTATATTTTGTTTTGACATTCATTGAACTATACATAAATATATATTTTTTTACTTTTACTGCAATCATTAATGAAGCTATTCCTAACAGTTCTGCTCTGTCAGAATAGATTTATTATTTCGTAAGATATAATTTACTTAGAATGGCAGCTAATTCAATCGTTTTTATTTCCAAATTATTTTACTCGCCAACCTAATACATAACTAAATATCAAACCTAAAAGATCCAATGTATAAGCATTTCCAACATCTAAAGATTATGTTCAGGAATGCTGTATTCCAATTTAATATCTCTCATTTTAAGGTAGTTATAGCGATCCAAATCCATGACTTTTTATAATATATTATAATTTGAAAAAAATTAAACCAAAAAAAAAATCTTGTAGTGCAAATTATTTATTTATTTTCTAACCATACAAAACACTGTATCTTTAATAAAGGAATTTTCCTAATCAATATTTTTCTTGTTATTTAAATATTTGAATAAGAATATTTATTCATTTATTTAATAGCATAAAATTATGTAATAATATTGTAATTTATATTAATGTAAGAATTTTATAATTAGAGTATAATTCGTATTATTTTAATAATCTCTTATATTTTATGTTGCATTCATAATCCTAAAAAAATACTCAAATTTTTCTCTCGAAAAATTGAACACTATTATTTTAGGTTACCAAGTCTATCTAGAATTCATAAGATTTATAGAAAATATATTAATACTATTATGAAATAATATTGTTTTGTTTTTATTAATTTATTCAAAATGCATAGAATGCTTGGATCTTAATGACTAATAATGCTTGAGTGCCTGAAATATCACTAATAAGTATTGACTTGACTAATTGATCGTCAAATGTGATTCTATATATTCCACCTACAGCTGAACTATTATTATAGACTTCTGTTAAAGAGTCATCAGGGTTAACTAATGTTACTTTAAATTTATATGTGATTGTAGTGAGATCATAAAACCATATTACAATAGTGTTTATTTCATATTCTTACAATAAATCAAGTTGTATTTTTCCTGATGCAGGTGCCGAAACATATCCTTTACTATTAAGAGCAATATCATATATGGCATCTCTTAAAGGACTATTATTAAATTGATCCCCATAAAATGTTAACTGTCTAGCATTTGAAATTAAAGCTCCACTTCTTTCATTAACAACATCCTAATAGTCTCCACGAATTTGTGATCTTTCCATCAAAATCATTAAATCTTAATCCGAGTAGGATGTTGCTGATTAGACAACAACTAATATTAAAGCAGCTATAATTATAGTTTATTTCATATATTTATTAATGATTTTATATCTTAAAATTAATTAATAATAGTCCCTTAATATAAATCTCATTGTTCCAAATCAAAATCAAGTAATAGAAATAAATTCTATAATTGCTCTGGTGTACATTTTTAATTAATTTCTGGAATCAAATTTTGATAACTAGGCCCATATTGTTGTGATATAACATCACAACTATTTTTTTCTCTTATACTTCTAAATACTTGATATAATTTTAAAAATTAATCATTTCCAAAAGCTTATTCCAAATTCATTCTTAATTTTTCTGCTCTTTCAAAACTTAATTTAATAATAGGCTTCTATGCAACCTATGTTTCTTATGGTATATATTTTTAACTTTCTTATTTTTTTATCACTTATTTTTCTTGGCTTTATACATCTTGAGTTTATTATTTTTCAAAAGTTTCTTTCTCTAAGTTTTTTTCATTATTATTATTATTATCTGTTTCCAGAAACTATGGTTATTAAATTTGTGATTATTCTTATTGCAGCTATTATTATTATTATTATTATTGTTGTTATTATTATTATTATTATTATTATTATTATTATTATTGTTATTGTTATTATTATTATAATTCTAATAATTCAGATCTTGATATAGATGGCAAATATATTTCAACTGGTATATCTCTTCTTTTTGGTTATTTTTTATCAATTTAAGTAATTTATTATTGTTACTCTTATTTTATTTTTGGTTGCCCAAATAATTCGATTACTACTTCTTAAGGTTTTTATTAACATTTCTAAATTTGAGAAAAAGATTACTTTTTTTTAGATGTCTTCTCGCATAAATTTTTATAATTCTTCTCGAGATGTTTTTTTGTTTTAAGAATATTCCTCCTTTTTAATAACGACTTAGTGTTACTGTTTCTCTAATTTAAGAATGAATTGTACTTTGCATAGGTTAGACAGGAACTTTAATGATTTATTACTGTTTAATATTTAATTATTTAATTCTATTTTGGATTAAAGCATTTTCTAAAATATATAAATTTTTATACATAGAATTTATTCAATTGTTGGTCTCTTATTTGCATCTAATTACAATAGTTAAGATATTAAATTTTTCATATTTTACGAGTATAATTAAGCACTTATTGGTTATATTTTAGCTTTCATTATTTTATTAGCTAAGGCAGGTAAAGAGTCAGCAGTAAAAGGATATTTAAATGTACACATTTCATATAAAAGTACTCCTAAAGACCATATATCACTTTTATAAGAATAAGGTTAATTTTGTATTATTTCTGGAGAAATATAATAGGGAGTGCCTACAAATGTAGTTGCCAAATCTTATTCAACTGACCTAGCAATTCCAAAATCTCCTAGTTTAATTTTATCATCATGCAAAAAAACATTTTCTGATTTGATATCTCTATGAATTATCTTTTAAGAATGCACACATTACAAGGCTAAACACAATTGTGTAAACCAATCTATAATTTAAGCTTCAAGTAAAGGTTATGTTCTTGATTTTAAATACTAACCTAAAGTACCATCTATAGAATACTATAAAATTTGATTACTATTTGCATATTCCATAATTAAACATAATCGATCTTTATTATCAATAAAGGTTTCAACATATTAAATAATGTTATCATGTCTAAGATTTTATAATATAGATGCTTCTGTATTAGCTGAAATTGATTGAGGTACAACTTTCATTACATATTTTATTTCATCTTAATCATCAGATGTAACAAGATATGCTTTGCCATATGCTCCTACTCCAAGTAATTTTACTTTTTTATATTATTTAATTTATGTTTCATTCACTTAAGAATCATTTGTAATGAATGATTCATCATCATTAATTATTCGACTGTCTTCTTCCATTTTATAATATTATATTTATAATTTAAATTTGTTATTCATTTTAACTATATAATAATATATCACTAAATTCTATCTCATTGTTGCTTTTCATAGTTTTTGAAAGTTAAAAATGCTGACAAACTAAATAGCAATTCAAAGATTATAAATATTAATGCAATTACATTTATTATTATTTCCAAAATAATTACATAAGTTTACAAAACTATGAAAAATATATAAAAGAAAATGCAAGGAAAAATTAATAAAACAAACCTAAAATATTTATATTCCTTACGATAAAATTTATGATGGCGATTCTGTTTTATTTCCAATTGAACCTAATATCAATCGAGGAAATTAGCAAAATGCTAATAGAAATTGTAAAAATATTTCTATTCCTATTTTATTTGGTGGATAAAATAATGCATATCCTTTGTAAATAAAGACAATAATTTCTATTATGAAATATATGTACTAAATATTATGATGATATAAATACTGTAAAAATATAATCAAAATATAGGAAAGTTTACAATGGAATAGATGCCAAAGGTCTTTTCTCATCATTAATATTAGATGCTTCCTTCATTTGCAAATTTTCAAATTTAATTAATTGTATTATATATAAATAAAAATATAATCAAAATGAAAATCTTTATTGAACTACAAAACTTATTTCTCTAAAAAATCTAACAACAAGACTCTAGAGAATTTCATAAATTATTTTAATTCCATACAATTTTATAGAATAATATCTGCTATCATATTCAATATACCTTAATACATTTTTTAAAGAATCAATCAAATTATCTATCCTTTGATAGATTCGAGCTAATTATTTTTATGTTAAGCCTTAAGATGGTTAGCAAAAGATATATGAAAAAAATTTTATGAAAGAATTAATTGATTCTAGTTGCACAAAGCAAATAAATGAAATACAAAAATCTACAATATAAAAAATATAATTCGTAATTTAAATAATAATAATCGAGTTGGAAATAGTCTTAAATGATTTAAAAAATAAATATGATACTTGCCATACAAAAATAAATTTAATTTCTTATGTGATTAGATGCTCCATAATCAAAATTTATAGATCTTAATATACTCCATGCCTAAATAGTTCTAGGACAATTAATATCAATAGTTGGGGTTAATTTAAATTCATTGCAATGGACCCTTTTGGTGCTGATTAAATAAGAAACTTAATCTGTTAGATATATTTTTCTTTTCATATTTTCAAGTAATTTGAGAAGATATAAGAATATGCACTTAAACAAATAATCTAAAAGATTCCGCAAACAATATTCATGAATAATATAAGGTTTTTGGATTAATCGCAACCATGAAACTAATTAAAAAGCTGTTGTAAGTTAATGTTTTCTTGAATAGAGTTATTAATAAGAATCAAAAAAGTATATCAAATTTCTTTATCAACATATAATGCTTAGTACATTTCTTTCAAAGGTTCATCTAAATATTTGATCTTTTAAGATTGAATTCTCCAATCAAACAAAACATCATCAAATTAAATAGAATTTTTATTTTAACGTTTTTTTTGTAAAGTTCAACACTTTGTTCATTTAAACTAGAGAATTTAGCAGCAACAATAATTGATTTTGTTAATTATAAAAACCTTAATAAACTTATCTCCAATGTGCGAGAAAGATCCAAAATAAAAATACATAAATAGAGAAATAATGTGTCCAATTGTGTGGTTTAAAATAATACATCTTATCTCATAGACCAAAATCCTTAATTAAACATTAAAGCTGGTTTATCAAATAGTAATAAATTAACAAATGGTCTTAAAATATTAACATCTAACAAAAAATTAAATACTACTTACTAATATATATAAAACTTGATGTAATGGGTTATTGCGAATTCTGCTTTTAATGATAAATCTTGCTTTATTTTGGCATTTTATTTTTATGAAATGGTGTTTCATCATTTGTTGAATTTAATTTATTAAATAATGTTTATAATTCAATTTTTTCTAGCCAAGTGTTTTCATTTATAACTGTGTCTTTTTAAATTTTATCAACGTTAAGAATATAACTTATGTAATAATTATATTGATAGTGTAATTTAAGATTATAATCATTGTAAAAATAATTTAGCTTAAGTTTTATAAAGCTGTAATTTTAAGATTTTTTCAGGGTCATCTTCTTAAAAATATAGAACAGCTTTTTCAACCCAAAAATCTGTTTTTTTATTATTTGGTTATAAGTTCATCATAAAATGTAACTAGATTGAATATACTTCTTACTTTTTTAGCATTTTTAACAATTGCTTTAATAACAGGCATTTCAGTAAGATCTTAAGCAGTTTTTCCAGCAACAGTTTTAATTGAAGGATTTGCTTAATAAACCAATAAAGTCCTAACAGTATCACAATTATTATTTTTTGCAGCAATATGTAACGGCGATCTTCCCACTAATAATAGATATATATTTAAATTACTCATATCTCTTGCATCTAAATCAGCTCCATTTTCTACTAATAAATTAATAGCTTCAATAGAATTAATACTCACAGCATGATGCATTGCAGTTTTTTATTAATTATCTCTATCATAAACATGAAATCTACAATCTCTTAACATACTTTCAATTTCTTTAATATTATCAGCTTTAACATATCTAAAGAACTCAACACTATTAGGTCTTTCATATGCTTAAGTTGGAAAAACTTAATTGTTTACTACATCTTCTAATGTTATATTAAATCTTTTTAATTTATCCATAAAATTTCTTAAAGCTTTCATAACTCTTAATTTTAAATCTGCCTTAACATCTTCATCAAGTTTTAAAGTATTTTCATTGTGTAATTTAGCAGAAGATTGTGATTTCATTGTATGTAATCTTCTTAAAGTAGCTTAAGGTTATTATGATTGAAATTATAATGCTTTTTTATTCTTTTTTACATGACTCATTGTATATTTTACTTCTCTTATATCTTCATGAAATTTCTTAACATTTGTTATCATTCCATTTACTAATTTTTGTTCTTCTTTTATTAACTATTCTGTTTATTCTTTCATTCTATCATCTATTTTATCTTTAATTATTCTAAATCATAAATATATAATTCTACTTAAAAAATTAATCCATTTATGACTTAGGAATAAATACATCAAAATCTTAATTCTCTTCAGATTTTTATTTTTATTATGCTACTTAATCTATTAACATTTCATGTTTTTAACCATAATTTCTCTTAAATACAATATTATTTTCTTAATTTGGTTTTCTGTATTTAGAAAATCTTATTTAATCTATAAATTTATTTTATAAATTTTAAAATTCTCCTTCATCATCAGATGCATACAAAGCTTTTGACATTTCTTTTGCAGATTGTTATAATGCTTATGCTGTTTTTTCCATTGATATTATAGATTCATAGCTATTTTTTTCAAGATGTCCATTTAAAAAATTAGCGACAATCATACCAGTAGCACTATGTTATTATTACATAATTGCACATAAAAAGTGAGTTTATTATAATAGTTTTTCTTTTGATTCTTCATTTTTTAATGAATGATGTTAATTTGTATTATTATTTATATTTCTCAAATTTGTTAGTTTGTTTGCTCTTTTCAGAGGTGGTTTATTAGGTGCTAATTAAAGTATTTCTAGTTTATTTTTGTAAGATGTCTAAACATTGTTATTTTTCAAACCAAGCATTTGATTTGGATCAGTAGAATATGATTAATATTTAGGTGAAGATATTGGCGAGCAATTATAACTCAAAACATTCGTAGAGTTTGTTGGACTAGCTTAACACTTTTATAACAATATCGATGTTTTCGATATATTTGGATAGCTTGTTGTTAGTGTGCTTCTTACAATATAGATGCAATAACATTTCTATCATTCTTTTATTTAGACGCAACTTGCATTTAAGACCTTAATTTGGCTTGTTCTTCTGCTAACATATATCCCAATTTTATCATTTTTTATTATTTAATTAATAAATTTTAGTCCTTTTTAATCTTTATCAGTAAAAAATCATTTCTTGATGAAATCTTTTCAATTATCCTTATTAACAAAGTCATCTAATGACCTTAATTATTTGATTCTTACAATTCTTTAGCAATATACTTGGTGAAATATATACTATTAATTTCTAACTTTTTTTGTAAATTCATTTTTATTAAAGAACTCTTAAAAACCAGGTTTTAATTTAATATTATAAATCAAATATTCATATAAATTTATTAAGTAATTATTTTATAAGCGATTTTTATTAAGTTAGCGAAATTATTATCATCAATAAAACTTATCACTTAAAGATATTTTTACAGTTTAATAATATTTCATAAAAGAAAATCAAATCTATTTGTATTTAATTTAGAAACTAAATCAAATATAGTAGAAAAACAGATATATAACTTGATTATCAATATTTTAAAAAAACACTTATTTTAATAAAAAATATGAAACCAAAAAGAAATATGTTAACAAAATAATAAATTAATCATTTAAATTATTTCATACGCGCATAAAAACTATTATAATTATTGCAAATAATATAATTCCGCACACTAAAAATAAAACTAATTTGTTATTTCTAATTCTATCTTACATTGTTTTTATTAGAGAATATGAATTACCTAATGCATCTCTAATAGCTAATAAATTTTAAAGATATATACGTTATTATTTTTCAATATTGCTCTATAGTTAATTTGTATGTCTATGAAGATTAATTTAAATATCATTCGCCTCTTTTTCTATTCCATAAACAACCATCTTAGCATCCTATAATTTCATATTTTAATCATATAATTTTTCTTACTCTTTAAGAAGTTTTTACCTTTAGTGATCCTTACCAAATAACTGTTATTTTGATGTTTAGTTTTCATACTTAGATTTCATCTAATTATAAACCTTTTTCATCTCATCTAATTTTTTTTTTTGCATTGTAAATTATTCTTTTAAATTATCTTTAATATGCCTAGCAAATCCTTATAATTCCACTTCCATTTATTTTAACTTTTTTTATTGAAATATTTACATTTTCATTTGCTGAATCAATACAACTTTCTGCCTCCTTTAATGCAAATATTTTATCATCTTGGGAATCAAGAGTAGTTAAAATTTATTGAAGCTTTTTACAAACTGACGTTACTTCTTCATCGCAATTTTAAAAAAATTCTGATGATTCAGATAACTAAGACATTTATTATTATTATATTGATTATTTATAAAAATTTTTATCAAAACTATTCTATCTTTTTTAAAACTCTCTCTTCATATTTATTTTCATAATCGAAATTAGTCTAATTATTGATTCTAATATACAGAAAATAAATATTTGAAAATCTAAATTTAAATTAGAGATTATTTACAGGTCTGTTATTCCTAAAAAAAAAAATAGATAGTATAATTAATAGCTTACTACAAGTTTATCATTTTTTAAAGATTTTTAACAATTTAGTAAAGATCTAGAATTTATTAAATATTTAAAATATCATTTAAAGCCAATTATACAATTTTAAAAAAAATTTCGGTTATTCTGTGTAAATTATGCTTCTTAATTTGCAATTTTTAACTATGGAACGATTGTTTCAATTTTTTTAAGTTAAAAATTTAGATTTTGAATACTAACTTTAAATATGATGAAATTTATTCTTATTTTGCATCAAATAAATATGGATTATATTAAGAGAATATCTGAATTTGAATGAATGTTTTTGCTTCAATATAAATTATATCGAAAAAAAATTTAACATTCATTTAAATTATTTTAGTAATCATAAGCAAATGATAAGGATTTGCTTAATAATATAAATTTGCCATACATAAAATATACGAAATTTTGAACTGAACATAAAAAAATATTAACAAAAATGCTCATAGATCTTAATATAACTCATATAAAACAATTAAAGTTTCTTCTTATAAAATTGGAATCAATCTTTAATATAATTCTTAATGAGATAATTTAATATTATCTTTTTATTTCTAATAGGAACTCTAGAATATATATTTTTAACAAAGAAGATTTGTTAAATCTACTAAAGTGGTGAGATCATTTTCTCTAATTCTGAGAACTTCCTTTCTTTCATAAAATAATTCTAATCCTTATTTTTTTGAAAAATTATTTAATTCTCTTTCTTCAACTAAAAAGGTAAAACTATTTAGATAACAATTCAAAATCAACTCTTTTTCATTAGCTACATCAGCCATAATAATAACATCAAAATAATCTTCTAAATCAAAGCCTTCAAATTATCCGAGATATTATGATATGAGATTTATCTGAGTTTCATATTAGCTTGGCCAAAATAATTTTACTCTGTTAAACTTTTTTGGATTCAAAAAGTTTAGTTTATAAATCTCATCTGAAATAGTTCTAATATACCACTCTAAAGTTGAGTTTAAAATACTGAATGGAAGACTTATATTAGTGCTATTCGCATTCTTAATTAAAATGGCAACTTCATCTGAATCTAAAAATTTATTATGTTAATTTGCTGCTGAAGATAATACTTCATGGTGCTTTTTGATTTTTTAATTCATATAATTAATTTTATGTTTAATTATGTAATCAAACCTCAAAATACTTAAGATTTTATTCTAAACAAAGTCTAAATTCTAAATTTGAAAAAGCCATGCAAATTAAAGAACTAGTATTGATGATTTAATAAATAATAATTAATTATTCTTATTTAGTAACAATTTACCTTCAATAAAAATTTTAGTTAAACCTCAACTTACTTGGTTTCACAAGAAACAGGCTTGATTTTGATAACAGTTTTTATTTATTAAATTTTAGTTAAAAATAATAGATTCTACTTCAGAATTTTAAATATAATAGCTTAAGTTATTTATTAAGTAAAATAAATGACTCAAACTTTGTAATAAGCTTCTGCCTTAATGATATTAGTTGCACTCGAAGCTGAATTTCCATTTCTATTATAAACTCTGAATTTATTAACAAATTGAGCAGGGAAATTTATATATATTGCTTTAGCAAAAGCAGCCACTTAATCAAAAATGACTGTTTCCTATTCTTAGTATGAAACATATACAACAAGGTTGTAATATCTTGTTTGTTAATCCCATAACCATAATATAAGAGTATTCAATTCATAATTCTATTTCAATTAGATGATTATCGAATAATTTATTTAACAATGAGTACCTTTTACCTCACCATATATTTAATTTCTAAAAAGCATTCCTATTAATCTACCTGACCCATTAAAATTATTTTATTTTCTACTTATTAATAAAGAGTCATTTTCATAACTTATTACATTTTTATAGTTGCCTCTCAGAATTGATTTAAATTTTTTTTCCCTTAAGTAACATGATGAAAGACAACAAGATTGAAATTATTGTAATGTTATCAAAATTAAAAGGCAGGATATTTTATACATTAAAATTTGTGATTAAAAATCATAATAAAGGTTGAAATTGGAAGCAAGAATAATTAATGAACTGTATAATTTCATTGAATTATGAATAATAAATTAATTAACTAATATTAATTAGAATGATTTATTTGATCTAAATTTCTGATACTGATTTACACAACTTATTTTGATAGATAAATTAATTTTATTCATTGGAAAGGGTTAAATGTATTTAACTAAATATTTGTATACTGTTCATTTGATTTTATCACAATATTAAGTATATCAAAAATTTAAATAAAATGAATATTTATTTTAAGAATGTATATAATTTATATTTTGTAAAAGCATGAAAAGTTTGTGTATAATTTAAAATTTTGATAACTTTTTGTATTTAATGGAATAAATGTATTGATAATATATATAAGGGTATTCAAAATAATATGATATTAAATATTTATTTTTATGTCAAATTCATAAGGTGTGAGCTTATTAGAAAATTTAAGAAAAGTGATCACATTAGTTGATCAATTAAGAGATATTGGTTTAAATGATTATATCAAATTACCAAGAATTGTTGTTTTAGGTATTCAATCTGCAGGAAAGTCTTCTTTACTTGAGCATATAGTAGGAATAGATTTTTTACCAAGAGGATCTGTAATTCTTGTAATATATGAATATAGGGTGTTGTGACAAGAAGACCATTAGAATTACGTTTATCTAATGCTCCAGCTAGTGTTTGTGCAACACCAACAGCAGAATTTGTTGAAGAAATAAAAGGAAAGAAATTTACAAATTTTGAAGAAGTTCGATAAAAAATAAATGAATTGACAGATAAAGTATGTGGATAGGCTAAAAACATTATTGATAAACCAATAATATTAGCAGTCCAAGGACCTAATTGTCCAGATTTAACTTTAGTAGGTATCGAAAAATCTTAAAATAAAAAAATTTAGATCTTCCTGGAATAACACGTATTCCAATAGCTGGTTAGCCATCTAACATAGAAGAAATAACAACAAATATGGCTAAAAGATATTGTGAAGATAAATCAGCAATTATATTATGTGTTGTTGCAGCAAATGCTGATATGACTACATCTGATGCATTATTATTAGCTAAAAAATTAGATCCAGATGGTAATATATTATATATCTCTATTAAAAGGTATTCGAACTATAGGAGTCTTAACTAAAATTGATATTATGGATTAAGGAACTAATGCATTTAAAATGCTTAAAGGAGAAGAAGTACCATTAAAATATGGTTATGTTGGAGTTAAACTTAGATCTTAATAAGAAATTAATGATAATATTCCTATTATTTAAGCTGTTTTAAGAGAAAAAAACTTTTTTGCAAATCATCCTGTTTATTCCACTATTCCTGGTGAAATATTTGGAACCTAAGTTTTAACAAGAAAATTAACAACAATTCTTTATAGAAGAATTAGAAGTTTCTTACCAGAATTAATGAGAGAAATTAATAATAGGGTTGGCAAAATTTAAGTAAGATTAGATGTTTTAGGACCAGGATTACCTGTTGAAGATTCAGTATTATAAATTCATTTTTATTTTAGGATAAAATGCATTATATATGGAAATTAATTCATGAATTCTCTGTTAGATTTAGAAATTCTATTTCAGGTTCTTATTAAAAGGTTAAATCAACAAAAAAAAATGATTTTTTCTAAGTTCCTGCTGGAGCTAAGATAAAATTATTATTCTAGGATTTATATGAGGAATATAATGATCTTGATTACTAAGCTTTAAAGAAATATTCTGAAGATGATATTATATAAGTGATCTAAAAATATTCTGCATTAACTATTCCCGGATTTCTTCCAGTTGATGCCTTTTATGCATTATTAAACCCAGAATTAAAAAGATTATAATAGCCTGCTTTTAATATTATTGATGAAGCTTATTAAATACTTGAAGAATATGCCATAGCAATCTTAGATGATTAATTATAAACGTAAGATTTATTTATTATTTAGAATTCCATCTGTTTTAAAAATGTTGGAAGAATAAGTACTTGAAATTATTTAAGAATGTAAAACAAATGCTTAAAATTCTGTTTAAGATATTCTAGATGCTGAAATGAACTATGTCTTTACTAATGATTTTAATTATTTAGCTGGAAAACAATTTATTAGATTTGGTAAACCAGCTAAAGAAGCATAACCTGTCAAAGGATAACATATGGTTGCAGAATTAAAAAATAAAATTGAACATTATTTTAAATTAGTTGTTAGATCAACTAGAGATAATATTCCTAAATTGGTTGGTTACTTTTTAGTAAAAGGATGTTAGGTAATATAATTTATTTATAATTTCTATTAGACTAAAATGCTTATGCAACTATAATAAAATTTAATGCAAAATCAATACTTGCTTTAAGCTATTAGTGAAGATTAAAATATCGTTGAAGAGAGGAAAAAATTAAATAAAGAAATAGAGACTTTCAGAAATGCTTAAAAAATTATTAAAAGAGACCCAGAGTATTATAATACAATATATTTAGTCTTTCCGAATATATATTATCAGCTTAAGAAGATTTAGCTGCTGAATAATAATAATCTTAATAAGTCTAATAAATAAAACCTTAATAATAATAATAATAATAGTAATAATAATAAAAATAATAAGATACAAAAACTCAAGTATAAAAACCAGAAAATAATAAAGCTCCTGTTACTTAAACTTCAAATGATTCTTCAAAAAATTAAATGACTGATGCTCAATTATAAAAATAATAATAATAATAATAATAAAACTATTAACAGACTTAATAATCTTAACAATCTTAATAACCACTTTAAAATTAATAAGTAAAACAATAAACAACTATTTTTGGGAATGCATCAAAAAATCCTTAACCATAAACTGCATAATAAAATACGAATCCTTTA
Organism: Paramecium sonneborni; assembly: GCA_905182985.1. Classification (NCBI taxonomy): domain Eukaryota; phylum Ciliophora; class Oligohymenophorea; order Peniculida; family Parameciidae; genus Paramecium; species Paramecium sonneborni. The sequence continues at coordinate 39,329 of CAJJDN010000018.1, read as the reverse complement.
TAAGGTAATAAATCATCTTCTTCTTCAACATTAACATAATAATATAACTAATAAGTTGATAAAAATGTCGCTGCATTTTATGAAGATGAAAGAGTTAAAGAATAAATGAAAAATGCTGGTGGATAAGCAGCAAAAGCAACTGTTAAAAGTTAAATTCCAGGTGCTCCAGATTGGGCTTTAAATGCTGCAGAAAAAGCAGGTTAATAAGCAGCTACAAGTGATGCCGCAAAATAAGCAGCTATAGTATATAATTTATTTATTCTAGAATGCAACTTCATAATAATTAAAGGTAGATGATTAGCCACCCTAAACAAATTAATAATAATAAGCTCCGCCAAAAAAAGGAGGATTATTTGGATTTATTAAGTAATCATGATAGGTGTATTAACAATTATGTTAAAATTCTATTAATAAATAATCAACAATTCATTTATATAAATTTAATTATATATTTTCTATAATTCATATATATTGAACATCAATAGCTTTACTTAATCTTTGATAGTCACCTGTTAATGTAACTTCAAATTCTTAATTTTCTGATGTTCTTTTTTGATGCATTTCTATTTCATGTACTTTCGATATAAATCTATTTAAAATATAATTTAATTTTTTATACCCAAATTTTTTTGGTTTAATTAATCTAAAATCATGTTAAAATGCTTTCCAATTATCTGTTAATACTTAGCCAAGTGTACCAACTTGATTTTCCTCTTATGTAATAAAATCTGTATAAGTAAAAGCAAAAATACTTGCAAGAGTCATGCAAAGCATTTCTACACAAACTAAAGTATTCTATATAAAAATTGTTTAGATTATATACTTCTATTGCACTAATAATTGTATTATTATTATAGTTTACTTCATCTGACTCAAAACAACTTGAAATTTCTTCTTCGAATATTGATAATGTTAAAGATTACCAAAAAGTAAAAAATAAGGTTATCTTTATAATTAAAAATTTAAGTAATGGTCTAATAAGTGAATATTAATATTTACTTATATGGTTACAAGGGATGTTTAAGAGCGTAATAAAATAAAATGAGGTAATAGAGAGAAAATGTTTCGCTTGTTATTATAATAAATTCAAAACTTTGCATTAATCTTTGCTTTAAATATTAGATTTTAAATTACTGCATAGAGTTTATGATGAAATGGGTGTAAAAATATAATTAAGATTGTGAGAACTGGTTTTACTACACAATATTAAAGAACAAATTTTTTGCATCTATAAGTAAAATATTTTGCTTTTGCTTTCCTATTTAATTAAATTGATGGATACGTTGTCAATAAATATCTTTCTGTACAATAATTTACAGGCCATAAATGATGAATTTCTTTTTCATGTTCAATCATAATTTGATATACACGATCATCATATAATAGTTTATCTTCTGGATTATAAGCCATATATGAGAACATAAGATAGAAAAAAGTGAATAAAAGAAAAGCCAAATAGATATCACGAACCAATTCGAAATAGGATGCTAAACCCTGTTTACTACCATATTTGAATTTATTCTTACATGAAATTCCATTGAAATAATTGAAATTAATCCATAAAAAGGTGCCATCATGAGTATTACTAATACAATCAATAATATTTTGATACTTATGATTTTACTTTGAAAAAAAGGCATATTGAAATTCATCAAGTGTCTAATAATTAAATATAGTGATATAATTAATGAGATCACTACGCATACAATAGATAGTAATAACCCATCTGAAAGAAGGATTTTTATACAGTCATCATCACATTTATAAGGGCAAATCATTAAATTATTAAATATAATTATTAATTTCCTAATCTAATTTTAGAATAATCTAATGAACCTTATTTATCAATTTAGTTAGCATTTATAAGTAATTTATACAATTATTATATATATATATATTATTCAATCATGCAATAAAAATCTATCTTTATTTGATTGCTAGTTTTAATCTACTTCAAATAATTTTGAAGCCACTTAAACAATTTCTACAATTCTATAATAAAAGAAAGTTTACTTTTAGTAGATATATTGGAAGGCATCTTTTATTGTTCATCAGTAAACAATAAATGAAGTTTTTATTTTCTGAATGGTGAATCTGGAGCATTTTATATTATATTTGTTCTATTTGTCAATACTGATGAAGTTTTAATAGGATATGTGTCTAATCTACCTGGTGATGAGACAAATGAATGAGAATAATTATGAATCATTTTCTATTAACTTTAACTATAAAAGCTTAATTTCTCAGTCAATTATTAATTTAGATTTCTCATCTAATTATAATCATAGATAATCTTTTAATTCTATTATTTTTACATATCCAATTCTTTCATTAAAACTTAGAGACTTTATTACATATGTTGATAGTTTTAACTATTTGCGTAATTATTTGAAGCTATTGTTGTTTATATATCTTTTGTATTCTATTAAAGTTCATCACACTTTTATTCTAGAACTTTTACTTGATATTCTTTTTATTTTAATAAAGATTAAAGATCTTATATTATTTTTTATGATTCTTCATCTATTTTTTATTAGACTTTTTATTAATTTTGATTATTGTTTAATTATTATTTTTCAAGTTGTTACTTTAATTAATTAACTTAAATTTGCAAAGCTTTCTTTTCTTTATCTGAAGAATTAAATATCTATTTTTAATTATTTTATCTCAAATCAATTAAATCTTGATCATAACTTTCTTGTAATTTATTGTATGCTTCATTTCTTTAATTTAATAGTTTTGTTATATTTTCTAATTAAATTAATCTTTCTTCAAGCAATTTATTAAGTTTATTATTTTATTCTTTGAGTTAACTGATTTATATTTCATTCATCTTTTAATGAGAAGATAAATGTTCCTAAGCATCCAAATTACTAATTGTTATTACTTTTTAGTTATATTCAAATTATTTTTATTATTAATATTAATCTTGCAATTATATTTCTAGGTCATTCACTACTTAAACAGTTTCTTCTAAACGTTATTTTAATTATTCATAATCGTTTTAAGAATTTTGTAATTTTTCTATAAACTTGCTTTTTTCATCAAGTTGATATTATAACTTTGTTATTGTTCTTCTTAAACATTCATTATCAACAATTAATTTTTCTTTCTAAATTTTCAATTTATTCATTTCTTCACATGATTAATCAAATTCAATTTTCTTATTTCTCTAACTCTTAACACTTTATATTCCACTTGTAGCTAAGGATTCATACTCTTCTCTTAAATGTTCCAATTATTATATAAGCTTATCATTTTATTAAAGTAACTTTTAATTTTCTGTTACTAAATTACTAACTTAAGATTCATTTAATGGTTTTTCTCTAAACTTTGGATTACATGAAAAGCTTTATCTACTTTAATGTGTTTATTTTCGCATTATTATTATATCAGTTAAATAATAAATTTTATAAAAATGTAAAATTATTTATTTTACTTTTGGGGGGAATATTGATTTTATGTTGGCTTGTCTATACATTTTATAAATAATATCTTAAAATTACTTAATGATTTCAGGAATTAAAATTATTATAATCATTTTCATTTAGAAAACAATATTATGATTAATTCTAAAAAATTACATATAAAAAAAAGAATTGATATTTCAATTAAAATAAATATATATTTTTTATAGTTGTTCATTATAAAGTTTAGTCTTTACTTGTTTCATATTATTTTAAATAATAATTTTTTTAATTAGAATTCTTATATTTATTGTATAATAACACGAAGTTAGAGCTTCCTAAGATTTCTCGAAATTTACTTTTTCTTATTTATAATAATTCTCTTAAATACATGCAATATTATAACACATAATAAATTTTATTAGTTTATGGTTACAGTTATATAAGTTTTATCATTAAATAAACTTCTTTTCTTTATTAAAAATATGACGGATTTTTGAGAATAAGAAAATAATACATACACTATAAATTAAGACAGAGAAATTTTCAGAACATTTATGCAATTGAATATATTTCCATTAAATAAGGCAATAGGATTCATTTCTGTTAATATAATTTAAATTTATTTATATGAAGGAATAATAATCAATTATATGCAGAAGAGAAAAGTCTAACATTCAAAAATGAGTTTTTGCAATTATTTAAGAGAATAAGTGGATATATAAAATAACAATAAATGAAATTTAGACTACTATTTAAAAACAAAATTATTAATCATTTTCTTAAATGATTATAATATACTTAAAGAAATAATAAATTATTTTGGTTTTTTAATAAAAATAATGTCTTTGAATTCAGGTGAATAATAGGATTTAGATGAGTCTTGTGAATCTCCTTTTTCATAATCACCAAAATCGAAAAGAATTAAGAAGTTAGAATCAATTTCACCTAAAAAGAATGTTGGTCATTGGACAAAGGAAGAACATGAAAAATATTTGTACTTCTTAGAAGAGCACTCAGACATAAAGAAAAATAATAAAATCTTTAAATCAATGAGTGAAGTTATTGGAACGAGATCACCAAGTTAATGCAGGTATTTTCCTTATATTTAGAAGATCACATCACTAAAAATTTAACCCTTTATCTCCAATAGTCCAGAAGAAGAACCAAAAAGCATAAAAACAAACTATGTCAACATAATAAGATGATTTAAACTAGTAAATAGAGGAAGAATCTCTTAATCGAAATATGGTTTAACTTATGATTTTTGATGAAGATGATTAAGTCTGTTAACTTCCATAATTTAATTTAGATGATTTCTTTTGAATTTATTCATGCAAAACACAAGCATCAAGTTGTTTAAAAATAGCTTGTAATATTATATATAATATATTATTTTATATATGATTAATTAAGACTGAAAAATGTTTCCATATTTCTGAATTATCAATAACTTTTTATAGTAATAGGTATAGCAAGAATTTAAGAGATAACATTTTACAACCAAAGTAGTAATAATATAATAAAATACAGGTCTTTCAATTTATTAAATTACATTAAAATTATACATAAATCAAAAGTAATTTATAGTTAGAGATTTAAGCTATTTAAAATATTAAATTAATTATTGAATCTAATTTACATATTTAAAAATCATAAATGTTGAAAAAGGTCATAATATTATTACACTGTAGATTAGTAAATTAAGTGTTACTAATAAATTTGAATTTAACATTGAATTTAAGAAACTCAATAGGTTTTTGATTTATATAACATTTTTATGAAGCGACTTAATATTATAAAAGTTTTAAGGCTGAGAGAAATAATAAAATAAATTAATTTTGAAATTATGATTAATTTGTGTTTGAGAACTTATTTAAAAATCTATGATTAAAGAATTGATCAAAATACTCTTGACTATAGAGAATCATTGAAATCAAAGAAAATATATATCAAAAAAGGGGTAACAATAATTAGTAGGTTACAGGGATTTGAAAAACCACTAATTAATGAAAAGAGAGGTTTAAAATAAAGAATCGTATGTCTAGATACATTTTGAGTACAGAATTTTTGAATGAATAAAATAATATCAAGATTCTATTGATGTGAAGTTTTTCAATTAATTCAATCATCTTCAATCATAGTTTTTCAAGAATAAAGTAGGATTTTAAACTAATTTATTTGTGTTTAGAACAAATTTAATAAATTTATAGGATATCGAAAATAATTCAAAAAAACCTCAAGAATATGTATAAAAAATGATGATGGAAATACTAAAATCTGATAATTAAAGAAATTGCTTTATGTAATTATTATTATACAATCAAACTAAAACATATCCTTGTTCTTATTTTTTCTTTCTTTTCATCAAAAATAAACCAATGATTATTAAAACCAAAGAAAATAGATAGTAATAGAAGTAACTCGTTTTTTTTCTACAAGCCATAGGATGCGTAGCTTAAAGCATGATATTACAAGGTGAATCTGTCATAACCTATTTAAAAGGAGTTTCTTCATCACATTATATCTAAAATTAAACAGAATATTATAAGGTTTCTCCACATAAATCACCTAATGTTATTGAATAATCTATACCATTTTTATATTTTAGATTTAAACCAAAACTATCATACCATATATCAGATTCAGATTTTAATCCAATTGTGTAACATTTGTTATGAAATAATTAAAACGCAGCAACCCTTATTATTAAATCTTCATTACCTCTCTGTGATTACATTAAACTCCATATGTACAAAAATTAAATTCGAAAGACATTGCTCCACTAAATGATGTTATTTTATAGTTTTCTTTCTTTTTCAGATGATTTATATCAAAATGAAATCCATCTGGATCAGTCCATTTACAATTATCAGGAATTACTCCTATAACAATTCCTATTAAATAAAAAATTAACATTAATTATGGAAATCAAGTTTTTATATTATAAGTCAAATTTATTATATTACTAAGATTACATATTTCAATCCAATCTTTTATTATTCATTAGTGAATTATATGAAATATCGTTTTTGTAAAGTATCAAAATAAGAGTTAAAAGGATAATTCGGCATTTTAGTAATAAAATAGCGAATTGTTTCTAATTGTTTATTATCTTTCTAAATTTAAGTATTAATTTGAAAATTAATGTCTAAACCATATGAATTTTAGATGTCCAAAACTTACGTAATATAAATTCTTGTTTGATCAAAAATTATAGAATCTAAATTTGAAAAAATCTGGTTTATTTCATAAGATTATAATTTTTAAATATTTAATATGATTTTAACGAAGGTATAGTAAAACATATAACATAATAAATATCTATTTCAATAAGGAGACTAATTGGATATTATGCTATCCATTTCTTCACATTCGTATTATTTTGACTTTTAAAATATTTTTCTCTCTATTTTTGTAAATGAAATTGCTTATAAACTTGAAATGCTTTAATTTGTGCTTGCAAAACTTAATTACGTCTTTCTTCTCTCAATAAGTTAATTTACTTTTAATGAGAGTTAAGTTGATTTGAAAGTTGAATCTGGTGATTTATCTGAAAAATCTCTTTCGATTTCAAGTGTTGTATAGGCTCTTCTCTTGTTGTTATTTCTTAAGTTAGAATAATAACGATCCTATTTAGCTTTTGGATCTGTTTTCATTTTTATATTCATAGAGCTCAAATAGTCAACTATGGACAACTCAATTTATAGACTTTTTTTTTTAAATTCATTCACTTCCTAACATTCTTTTATGCTCAATTCAATTGATCTTCCTGAATGACCTCCATAAAAATCATCTTCATCATTCATTTATATGCTTGATTAAGATATTTTAGAAAGATTAAGACCTCTTATACTAACTGGCTATTACTATTATTCAACTTCCATATAAATATTTAATTAATGTTTTGATGCTTTATATGCTATCAGAAAATATCTATCATAACTAGAGTAACTTTTTATTAAAGATAAGATAAAACTTTTCTTAAATTAAATGAAAAACATCCAAAAATTATGAAAATTATCACTTAATTAAAATTTGCCAATAAACTTATACTTCATATTCTTTCATGAATTTAACAAATATATTTTTGATATTAAAATATCAATGATTCAAATATTCAGTAAATAAAAATATCTATTAACAATCTTTCATTCAACCCTAATAGTACAGAATATAAGTATAAGTTTATGATAAGCGTTTTCTATTAATATAAATATAAAATATTGTTTTTTATTTTATTTTTTACTACAAAAGCTTAATAATTTTAAATTAACAAAGTTTGTATTTTTAAAAGAAATTCATACTTTTAGTTTACTAAAACTCAATTAAATTTAATCAAATAAATAATTTATAACAAAATAAGACTTTTTGATTTAACTGGACCTTAAAGAAAAATTTTTAAATACCTTAACTTATAATGATAACAAATGAATGCAATTAGAAAATTCAATATTAAATTTAGTAATGGTTGTATATTCCAAAATTATATCATTTTAAGTTTTATTTACAATTTAATTGTATATTCAATTTTAAAAAACTAAAAAATACGTTGTAAAATATTTTTTTTTGGATTTTGTTGGGTTTTTTGGGTTAATTATTTTAGATTATTGGTTTAGATACATTGAAGTAATAAAAAATAAAATCAGTGCATAATTAAAATATGAATAGATCAAACAAAATTAAATTGGATATAAGAATGATTAAGGAGAATATAAATTAATTCTAAAGCGAAAGAATTTAATGATTTGTTGAGAGTCTTATTATCATGATTAAGAAATTTTATTTAAAATTTAGTTATTTATTGATTGATTAACATAATTGTAAGTGCTTTCGAAACAGTATTTTAATTTATAGATAAAAATATAGATTGAAAGTATAATCTTGATATTAAATGAAAAATAATAGAGGAATGATATTATATTTAGTGAGCGTTATCTTTATTAGAATAACTACTTTATTTTACATGTTAGTATTTTAATTATATTATTGTTGCTTTTTCTTTTTTTTATCATTTATATATAGATAAAGGAATCTAAAAATTTGGAATATTTTTGAATATGGTATTAATTCATAATTTATTTCGATTAATTAATATAAGAAAGTAAAAATCAAAAATGTAATTTTTGTACTTCTTTAATAATTACATTAATAATTTACTTATTTGAAATGAAGAAAATAGTAAAATATTTTAAGGATCTATAGGCATAGTCAGAGTTTGAGATTGTATTTTGTTATTCAATAATAGGTATTGAGAAGAATATCAGAGAGTTCAAAATTACAACTAGTAAATGAATTAAAGTACTAAGTTTTATAGGAAGGTTTTAATGGATAAATAGAAGAATTGCATATTTAATAGTCATTTAAGATTTTATATAAACATTTTAAATCTTGCAGAAATGATTTTGCATCACTCAAAATATTAATTATAATTCATCGACTTCTATTATCATCGAGAAATTTTAGTGATCATGCTGATTTAGATTAGATTTTATAATACTATCGACAACCAATTAAATAACTTCCTATTTCACAATAATTATATTAGAATTTAATTTTTTAATATAGAGACTATCTCAAATGGATTGCAGAGAGAAATGAATATTTTTTACTATGCACATCGAAAATAAGTGATTTTTAATTATTGGATTTCAAAAATTAAGTAGCATCTTAAATTGTAATTGTTAATTTACTGAAAAAACTTAAATTAGTATATATTTGTTTTCATCTATAGTTTATACCATATATTGAGAATATCTTATTGAAAAAATCAAATAGTTTAATATAAAATCTCATCAATTTAATATTAATTGATGCTAAGAATATGTATGAATTCATAGCTTAATTTGTTTAATATAATTAATGTTAAAATTTTAATTAAATTTAGATCGCATACTGGAACCATCTTAAGATAATACAATAAGTATCCTAATGTACTAATTATATGTTGATCTCATATAAGTGAATTATTGGATAGTCAAATTATTTTAATTAGCAAATTTAGCAGATATTAGTGATAAGATAGATTTTCCTTAAATTTTTTAAATAAATACTGCTCTAAATAAAGAATATGAGCTATATATGTAGTTAATTAGGAATAATTATGAAATGGGTTCACCAGATGCTTCACCTAAATTTCAGGATTTAAGTGAATTGAAAGTAAAATTAAAACATATTACCAAGAAAAAAGAAGAGTTTTAAATAATTCTTCTAAAACCATAGCAATTAAACACAGTATTAGGATAATCGGAACGACCATTAGAGTATATTGAATCAAATGTTGAGAGTTGATTATTTAAATAAATTATATATTGATTAAAAATGCTCAATATTTATTTTTGATACAATAATGTTCAAAAATTCAACTTCAATATTTATTTATAATGTATCTAATCTTCTCTATAAAATAATAATTGGTCTTTTCTTATATAGAATGAACCCAATCAATATATGAATAACAGATTTTTAAATTTTAGATAATTCATGTTAATTAAATGGCTAAATTAATATATGTCTAATACTCTTAATATTGGATTGATTTTCCTAAGAAATTTTATTGGTGAATTTAGTAATGTTTAAGCAGAACTGAATTTTGTAATGATTTTAGTTTCAAAATATTTATAATAATAATTAAATTTAATAAATTTTTTATTTTCAGCAATAAAAGAGTAAATACTTTTTTTGTTTATTATATTTAAATTTAAGTTTGATTTATGAATTGAAATAAGCCAATAATTATTTATTAGTAAAAACATTAATATTTAATGATGTTTAGAAAAAACCAAATAACATTTTCTTAAATAATCTATATGTTTATATAATTAGTATTTTCATTAATTTTATAATGAGATTCATTAAGAATGATAAAGGCTAAATTTTTAAAGATATAGTATTCATTTAAAGTAGAAATTAATTGATTATTATATGAATGATTGTTTTAGATTAATAAAAATATCTAAAGTTAGATTTGAAATATTTTATAAAATTCATTTAAACACATAAAATATAATAACTTGATCAAAAGTCTAAGTAAGTTTTTCTTTAGTGTTTTTTAGGGTACAAGTTTTTAAATTTTTACATTTCTCCTAATGATTTTCTGAAACTATCTAAATCACTCTACAATTCATCTAAAAGAAGTATATTGTTTGTATTTTTTTAGAACAAATGCTCTCGATTTCTAGAAAGAGGTGATGGTGGAACCAAAGAAATTTAATTTAAACCTTTTTTTTTCCGTTTTGAATTTAAAGTTCTAGATGGAGTAAATTCTTGATTTCTAGAGTATTAAATTGGTTGTTCACAATCAGAATATTATTGAATTAACTTTTTCATTTTTTCTGATGAGGTTATATATTATACCTTAACTAAATCTTAATACTAAGTGAATAGCTTTCTATATATAATAATAAATTACTTTAATGGACTTGATGGTGTTGCAATACAATTTCTAATTGGTAAATCTTCTTTTGGCTGAGATCTCGAACTCTACAATTTTTCATCATTTTATTTAATTTCTATTTGATTCTTAACTGAACAAGGCTAAATGAATTAGGGCTTATCCACATAACTCTATAGTATAAATGGATGACGCAATGTTTTAATAGCTTTCTCAATTTATTATTCATAAACAGTTTTTTGTCTATTTTGACGATTCCATTTGTTCATCTGATATTCTAATAAGTTTGAATTCTCTCCAATAAAATATTTTATTTGAAAAGCAGGATCAATCTTTTAGAAATTGTATTATATTTTTTCTAATATCTGTTACTTTCTAAGGCTTATTGTTCGGGATCTGTCAGACATATAAAAAGAAATAAATATATAAGAAATTAGTAATACACTTTGAAATATGTGCTGATTTTTTTAAATACCATTATTTGTCATTTATGAATTAGTTATTTCATTACCTTTCAAATACTGATAATACTTAATATAACACATATTAAATCACTACAAAATATTAAAAGTTTTTGAATTTCTAGAAAGTGGTTTTAATCATAATGAGATTTAAGCTCAAATTCATTGTCTATTATTACATAATATAATAAAATTTCGATAAATAAACAGTAATTTAATACTAGTAAATTAACTATACAAATTAAAGAACAATAATATTTCTAAATTCTATAATCTTAAATCAATCAAATAAATATTTTATTTTGCTTTGTTTATGAAACTTTAAAGTACTTTTTCAATATCATTTGTTTATCTCTATATAATTTAATAAAATCTAACTTATCTTAATTAATTATTCTTTTAAGAAATGCCAATATCTGAATCTCAACATAGTAGTATACGTAACTCAACTAGCTTTAAAAAAATTATTTCGAAGCTGAGAATGAGTACTATTTTACTCATATACACTTTCTTAATTCTTGGATTAAGTTTAGCAATACTTGTTACATGTCAAAATATCCAATTATTATTGGCTACTGATTAAGTTTAAATAATTTCAGAACAAATATTAACTTTGCAAAATAAAAAGTAATATTAAATATAGACTTAGAGCTCTATCAATTTAATCTCAAGATGCTATGGAAGTGTTGTAATTTGCATTTTAAATGATTTCAACTAAAATGTCTAAGCTTGTATTCTTCAATTATTGGATGCATACCACTGATCTATAAATTCTTTAAGAAATTCAACATTGTAAAACCATGCAATAATTAAATCAATAAATATAATTTTCAAGTAGTTGTTATACTTTTTCTGGTAACTTCAGCTTTAAAGATGTTGAAACTAGGCCTTTTATCAAGTTTACTAATCTTTTTTAAACCCATTAACTTACATTTGATTTCTACTTAGTTTCTTAACAAATATATTTAATATCCTTTGCAGATAATCTATTTACTGTTTATTTTCCTACAAAACCTTAAAATGAAACCCTAGAAGCTATCCAATAATAATGGTTTACTAATTACACCTATGAATTACAAACCACTAAATAATTTATTCCTTATCAAATCAGTAAACTATTTTAAATGAGCAACTATAATTACTTATTAGCAACATTTTCTACATTACTATTTAACACAAAACGATAAATGACAGGCATTGCATCTTTATTAATTAATTTTCCACAATTATAAAATTTCTTATATATGGATAAATTAAGCTTGATGATTTTGCATGAAGATGGAACTCTTGTATATTCAAAAAGCTTTATTGAACATTAAATCGAGAATACCTTTGATCTCATTTATAATCAAACTTTAACAGGATTTAATATAACAGATTGGGAGGATATCAAATATTCTATTAATCATTCGACCTATCCAATTTATAAGTACAATAGTATACTAAAATAATATGTTTATATAAAGGCTTCTTAGCTAAATCATACTTAATTAATAGCATTAACGTATTACTCTTAAATAATTTAGTTTATAAAATAATACTTATGAAAAAGAAATTTCATCAGTATTAGATGGCTAAATTTAAAAAGTAATATCTTGGTTTACTAATATGAGTATTTATGCAATTTTAGTTGATGTTATTATTGTATTATTAACTATTTTGCCTCTTAAATTTTTATTTTATTCTACCAATTTAGTTTTGGATATGATGATAAAATACCTAAATGGAAAATTCGATTATAAATTTAAAGATGATGTATTTAATCATAATTTTTTTTAATCGAATGACAATTCATTATCGAAATTCTATGAATCCTATTAAAAATTAGATAAGGCTCTTAATAAGACTTAATTTGAAAAATCTGAACAGTGTAAACTTATTGAATCATTCTAATTTGAGAAAAATTAAAAAATCAAATTAATTTACCCTTAGAATTAATTGTATGATAAACATGAAAATATTCCTGCTTAACTTTTTTATTCATTAATCAAAGTTCATAGAGAAGAAAATTGAAATTATTATATATAATTAATTTTATTGCACTAATTTACTTTATTTGTAATCTATCCTCTTGTTATTTATTTTTAACCTTCTTTTTATTCATTTTAACTGAAAACTTTGTTTTAATTTTGTATTTATAATCTAAAAAAAATATCTATTAAGATGCATTAATTAATATGAATAATAAATAAACAAATAAAATCAATTTAACTTGTTTTAAGTTAAGTAGAATTATATCAAGGAGTTAGAATTATCATTTCTAGACAAGCATAAAATCTGACGAAGGATTAATCCATTTCATATTTAATTCTATCATCAAGAACTTCATTGTAATCCATCATAAATCTTAATTTGTAAAATAATCTTTTTAAATTACATTTAATTTATTCTTAAAATTTATGAAGTAGGAACAAAATAATAGAAAGTTTATTATCTTCTGCAAGAATAAGCTCACGATATTTATTTTATTAATCTTAAGGTCTAGATTATAAATAGATATCAACAATATCATCTGATAATTTTTAAATAAGTAGAAATATTCTATAAGGTTTTACCTCTTCAAACATCTATTTTAATATAATAAACAATTCTTTATAAGGTAGATTTTAATGTTCAATTTGATAAATTGCATTCATAATTTTATTTTACATTTCTATAATTGACATTCTAGAACTATTTCTAAAATAATATTCCTGACGAGATTGTCCAAAATCATGAGCAAATTCATCTTCCTCAAATTCTCTAATCATTGTTTGATGTCCTGGCTCTGGATAAAGAGATATATCTAAAGTTTATTCTCTTTCCATCTTTTAACCCTCATATTAAATCTATTCATTTGAGTATTTCAAAGGAATTATCTTTTCTAAAAGTTAACCAAGACAGAATTCTTTATCATAAATATAATGCTAAATTAATTTTTAGAAAAATAAGTCATTCTAAATGTATTTTTAAAAGTCATTAAGAGAAATATATTCTTAAAGTATTTCTTAATAAGTCAATAATATAGTTTCTTTTAAAATTTTAAATAAGCTAATTATACTAATGATTATGTAATCTATTAAACGTTCATCTTCCTTTATCAATAGACTTAATTTTCTCTTAGAGAAAATACAATCTTCAAATTCCATTGTTTATTATTTTTCTTAGATTTCTAAAGGTAATTATGTCCTAATAAAGCTCTTAGTATCAGACATTTAATGTAAATTAGGAGATGTTGTAATATCGTCTAATTTATCCTTTTTTGATAAAACTAATTGTTTATAGAATTCGTTGAATTCTTTTAGAATTAAATAGAAGAGTGATTTTTCTTTCAGTTCATTTATATTTTCCATCAAATATTTTAACAATTAAGAATCTGCGTCAACGTCTTCTTTTTGAATTTATTGGGTAATATCAACAATATTAACAAAGGACAATACATAGCCTGCTTATAAAAAGTCTTTGCCAGGTTTAGGAAATTCATACTTTGCAATAACTTCAATAAGTTTATTCTAAAAATAAAAAACTAATTTACTTAAAAAAAGTTATAGAAGCTTTCCAGCATTTCAGTTTTTTAAGTTTCCTTAGGTAGACTCATAACTCCCTAAAGCACTATAGATTTGAGTTTTTTTTTTATTTCCATAGCTTTTTTAATTCTTTTAGGTATGCATTCCTTTTTTTTAGGCTCTTCAAAAGTATAACATGTTGTATTTCCCATTATTAAACTAGCTGACGTAAATAATTAAATAATTATTTATGAAAGAAAAAACTCTTTTTTCATAAAATATTTGTGAACTATATTCATGCTCTAAATTCATGTAAAATTATCAATTATATTACCATCATATTGCACATTATTCAAAATAAATTATAATACATAACTCATTAAATAAAAAAAATAATCAATATTTTTTGTCTTCTAAATATAAATATAAGTAATTTTTTGATTTCTTAGATATTAATAGATTTCATTCAAAATTTAAATAATTAAAATTCAATTACTCTAAAACTTTTAAATTTGGTTATAGTATTTTACTTCTAAAAAAAATATTAATATAAATAATAAACAATTAAAGAAATGAGTTAATAAGATTAGCTTGTAAAAATAACATTGATAAAAGTGCCGGATGGATATTAAGTTGAAGATAAAATTTATACAAAAATAAAAATTCCAAAAACATTTCTTGATCAATAAAAAATTAATCATCCAAAACCTGCTTAAAAATAATAGGTTATTGCTAAACCACCACCTCCACCTTAAATTAAATAATAAGCACCTCCTTAAATTTAACCTGTTAATCCTCCTCCTCCAATACCTCCTTAAAATAATTAAGTTCAATTATAGTAAGATAATAACTCTATACATATATGGAATCCTCCTTAAAACCCTTAAAACATTCATTAAGTAAAATAAATGCCTCCTTAAACTTAATGGTTTCCATAACCACAACTTACTTAAATCCAACCTCCACCTCAATTATAATAGCCGCCTTAACCATAAATATAGCCATAAGAAATATAAAAATAAGAAAATAAAAGACAATTATCTAAACATTCACTTATAATTCCTTCCTGTGCTAATTGGTTCTAAATGGATAATATTCACGAAATTGAAAAAAATCATTTCCCAGAATTTTTTACAAATTAACATGTTTCTAAAACACCAGAACTTTATAAAAAATATAGAAACTTTATTGTTAATCTTTATAAAAATTAACCCAGCACATATTTAACAACAATCGCTTGTAGAAAAGTCTTAGCAGGGGATGCATGTACAATATCAAGAATACATGGATTTTTATAATATTGGGGTTTAATTAATTATTCTGTTGACCCAGACACATGTCCAAATAAAGTACTTCCATAATAACCAATGACAAAGAGTCTTTATAGAACTCTGTAATTAAATGCTAAAGATGAGTTAGATGAAAAAAGTGACTTAAATTAAAATGAAATAGCTTTAATTAATGCAATAAAAATATTTTCAAAAAAATATAGGTAGTAAATATTTTAAACATTAGGCCTGGTTGTTCATTTTGTGGAATTTAATGTGGATTACAATGGTATTCTGAAAAAGAGTAAATTTAAAAAGATAATTTAGATTTAGATAAAGTAGAAAATGTTAAAGAACTTGAAACAAAAAATAAAAATCAAATTAAATTAGATTTATGCATGAAGTGTTTTTCTAATAATAATTTTCCAAATAATTTTACTTCAGATGATTTTTATTTAACTAATCTTGAGTAAAAATTTTTATCATTACATGTTTTATCTGATTAATCTAGATCAGTTTTAAATGATTAAGAAGTCAGTTACCTTATATCCCTTATTCAAGAAACTGATTAAAGTTGGGAAAAAATGGCGTAATAATTAAATTAAACATTTTCAACATCTCACACTGAAGAAGAATTGATTTTACATTTTCTTTAATATCCTATTGAACATTTAATTGAAATTGATAAAATTATTGATTCAAAAGAATGTTTAGAAAAATTATCAATTAATGATATTTCAAATAGAATTGCTTTTGAAGAGGTAAACTATATATTTAATTTTAGCCCAATATTTTTAGTGATTAAAAAAATCTTGTTAGTTTCCATTTATCAATATTTTAAAAATTACTTAATAATTTTAATAAAAAAGACTCAGAAGAATTTCTAAAATTAGATGATGTGAAATAAATAAGCAATGATAATGATAATTTTATTGAAGAGGAAAAAAGAGTTATTTAAATGAATTAAGAAACATTAGATAGAGCAAAATCACTATAAAAAAGAGAAGAAGAAAAACTAAATAATCATATTAATCTTTTGATTAGTTTATAGATGGAAAAATTAGAACATAAACTTACATTTTTAGAAGAATATGAAAAATTAATCCTCTATGAAAAATAATAATTGGAAATATGCCAAGTAATTAATAGATTATATATTTTAGAAATAAACTTTAGCAGAACGACTGGTAATAGTATAATAAAAACTTTAATATTACTCAGATAATAATTAATGAAAATTTGAGCTAATTTTCACACATATAATTATAATAATTCGTTTAATATTTACATTAACTATAATTTATTAAATGGAAACTTATTAAGATTAACAGTAATCCAGAAGTTCTATCCAATAATTTTAATTTAATTACGAAGCTCTATTAAGAGATGAAAACTCTGATTCAAATTCTTATTTAGATGATGTCTAAAAAAAATCTTTTGTTGAAAAATCAACTAGAAATTCAATAGTAACTATTGATTAGTAATATCATGCAAATCAACTTTAAAAATAATATGAAATCTTGAATTAAGATTAATTTATTAATAAGAATGAAGGAAAAAATAAAAATATCAATTTTTAAAATTTTTGGGTTATTGAGTAAAATATCGTTGATTTCTAACTAGCAGAACACTCTTTAAAAATTGGTTTAGCAAATATACTATTATAAAAAAGCAATTTAAAAGGCTCTCTATATTGTCTCTCTAAAATAATGTCTTTTAGAAATGCAAAAATTACTTAACAATTGATATAGCTTGATTGGTTACAATTGTATTTAGATGAATTAAATGAAGAAAATTTAGAATTTTTAATACAGAATTCAAATGTTTAATAGATATAATAATTGTTATTCTCTTCCAATAAGATCGATTTTATTTTAAATATCAAATCTGATTATAGCAATAAAATAATCAAAAAAATCTTTATATGCTTAGATTCTTATTGCATTAATTACAATAATGCAGAAATTCTATATTAAAAAAGAGTTATAGATAAAATCTTAAAATATATAACTCTTGCAAACTAAGAATGCTGTTAATTAATTGGTTCCTTATGTTTATCTTAAAATGCTCAAACAGAAATTTTATAAACAGACATATAGAAGAAATTATTTTCAAATCTTAAAAGCAAAAATTTTTAGATAGTTTCAAATTCATATTATGCATTATCTGGAATGTGCTTTAATTAATCATATTTACAGCTAAAATTTGCCAATTCTGAATTGCCATAATTTATGAAAATTCATTTGTCAAAAACTTGCGAAGTATCTATTATTGATGGCCTTTCATAATTAATCTCTAATTTAACTTATAATAATGACTAAGTAAAATAAATTTTAGGTGAATTTATACCAATTATAATTGAAATTGCATTAAATTTTCTTTAATTTGTTTAAGATAAAAAAATAAAATAGGATGAATCGTTAAAAGGGCTAAAGTCTATCTTAAGAGCTCTTTGTAATCTAATTTTTATAAAATCTAATGCAGTCTTAGCGATCGAAAATAATTTAGGAGGGCTTTGTTCCCTTTTTTAAAAAAAAGATTTAATGTTTGTAGAATACTTAGATTTATTAATAAATCTTGGAACACATTAATTGATGAGTCAAGATTTACTTTTATCTCTTAATGATTTAATACAAAAATCCTTATATGAAGAGCATCTTATTAAAATATTAGACTGCATCATAAGCTCAGCAAAATAATATTGCAACCTTATAAGCTAAGAATTTAATTTATCAACTTACAAAAATATATTAATTAAATACAATGAAAATCATTCAATAGTATTAAGAATATATAAATTAGTCAGTTATTTACTTAATTAAAAATAAAACTATATTTATTTGTAAGAATGCAGCCTAATTGATGAAATAAAACCATTTCAGAATCTTAATATTTAATATTATTATTAAAAAATTTAAAATTAATTATAAGAGATAACGATAATGTCTAGAATCTTTGGAATTTAAGAAGATTAATAAGATTAATTGTTTGACATTTAAGTTGTTAAAGGTAATAACAAATTGAATAATGCTATTTTATTGATTAATAAGAATTAAATTTCGATCTCATAAAATGGAATTACTAAATCTAAATATTTGATTTAAAAGTTATAACAAATTTTAGATTTAGAAAATGAATAATTAGAGTTCAAATCCTTAAGTCAAGTTAAAAATATTTTTCGAAATAATTGCATAGGACTTATTGGATTTAAAAAATCTTAAATGAATAAAATCATAATACAAGCTTAAAACAACTAACAAAAGTTAAAAATTTTAAAGTTATTGCAACGTTTTAAATCTGATTAAGCTTCATTATGAATTTAACTTTTGTATTTAATATATTAATCAAATTTTATAACTTTTTTTTAAGACTAAGTTTTTATTCAATTTTTATTAATGTAGTATATTAATTAATTCTCTAATTAAATTTTCGAAATTATTTTGCAACTCTAAAATAAACAATTTGTTTCAGTAATTGTTATTTTTATTAAACACTAGAAATTATGTTTTGTCTCAAATTGGTTAATTAAAGTTAATTCAATTTAAGAGACTTTCACTCTAACGAGATTTGCTTTACTTCATTTGTATAGTCTTAGATAAGCACTTAGATTACATTATTATTTCAATTTAACACACAATGGTTACCAACGATGATTCTATGAAGGTATATATTCTGTCAATTAATTTCTTCGTACATTTTATAAATTTTGCCTCTTTCTTAGGATATTGATTTTTAATTCTTGAAAATAGTTTACAAGTTCAGAATAATGGAAGCTAGGATGTTAGTTTATAATATGAATATATGATAGGGGACATTAATGTATCTTACACTTTCTATTATAAAAAATAAATAATATATTTGAAATTATAGGTAAGGTTTGAATATTAAAGAAGAAATTTTTATCCTAGATTATTATAATTAAAAAAAACTTTTGATGCTGGTGATTAATTCCTCCACCTATTCTATTCAGGGTAACGTGGGGTCTATCCAATTAGTCTGAATTGTAAATTTTCTCCAAGTGTCCTTTCATTTTAGGCCTTAGAGTCTGACTTAATTCCTGATCCAAAGTTTCTTATGTTATTCTATTTATGAGGATGCTCTTTATTTTTAGGCCATAAAACACCGTTTCAAAAAATTCTTAATTTTATTTTTTTCCTTTTTAAAATTGTATTTGAAAATGAAAGGGGAAATCCATAAGCTTTTTAATGCTACCTATTATTTAATTTTTGAGCTTGCTTTGGCAAGTTTAATAATTTTAGGTCAATAAAATAAATAATAAGTAGTAAGATGAAGGTAAGCCAAAGATATATGCTAAATTAAATTTACTGAATTATAAGATTGAAAGGGGATTAATATCTATTAATATTAAGACTTAGCAAAGATAGACTCAACAGATATTTTTCAGTTACTCTATCAAGTAGATTTATTAGAGGAGATCTAATTTAAAAAGTGAAATCAGGAGAATATCATTTTCAAATTAATAGTAATTAAATGTATGACTTAACAAGTGCAATGCTTAATCTAAATTACAAAAAATTAACTAAAGGATTAAGAAAGTAGAATAATAAGAAAATTTGTACCTCCATTCTCAAAAAATTATTTATTTTCGGTCACCTTTATCATGATTAAATTCTATTTATTTTTTATTTTTATTTACAAAAAGATTTCTAAATTCAGATAGTAATTTTTAGTCAGTTTATTTGAATCATGAAATAATTTTTTTCAAGTCTGGTAAATTTTGTATTCAATAAATCACAAAATATGAATCAAAGGATAATAATAAATTTAATTTTAAAAATTAAAATTGATTGTTTTTTAAATCAAGAATAATTCAAAATGCAGTGCCAAATATAGAAAATCTTAACCTACAATATTTGATTTCTAATTTAGAGATTAAATTTTTTTAAAAGATTTTTTAGATCTAGATGTTATTTTTCAAAATAAAATAATAGATTAAAGAATAAATCTTTGGATGCAAAAATTATCTGGAAGATTTACCAAAAATAAAATTTGAATATATTTTTACTTAAAACCATCAAAATGCTGCCAGCATTTACCAATATTAGTAGGTAGATTGCAACCACATAATAACACTAACATAAAACTAGATACAATTACTGTTGTTTAAGAATCATTATATATTTTATTTCATCATTGCCATTTAATTTTAATAGTAATCTTTTAATCAGAATTTTTTATTTTTCTTATGACACCTTATTTTAATTTTTAGTTTAATTTTTTCTATATTAAATTTAAATTATTATATCTAAATAATCAAAATTACAAATACAAACTCACTTCAACTATATTAATTTTTTTGATATCAAAAAATATTTTAAATCTAGAATATAATAATTATTAAAATTGGATAAATTTGTATTTTTATAGCGATAAATGTTGAATTATCAAATATCAACAAGAAAAACTGGAATAGAAGCTATTATGAATTATAGGATGTTGGATCGAATATGAATTTTAGAGAATTTTGTTTCTAAATAGAAGTATTTTAATTACTTAAATTTAGGCTAATCTTGAAAATTTATTTAAATCAGAGGAAATGTATAGATAGAAAATAAATAATTTAGCGAAAATATTAAAATAAATTAAAATAGTGTAAAGAGCAATATAATTTGGATTTATATAAATACATTAAATTTATATATCTGAAATCATCGGTCCCCAATTTGTCTCGAACCCATGATATATCTTCCTCCCATGTAGCAGGTAACTCCAGCTTCTTTGTTCTTCTTCGAATGGCCTTTGGCAAAGATCTGAGCTGACTTTTTTCTTTTTAGGTCCTGAGGTGGCAGGAGTCATCCCAGTTTATCCAGTCGTCTGGGTTTTTTGGAAAACCACTCTGCCTTGGCGATTGGTAGTAGCCCTATCTCCTTCTGTCCCTGTGGCTTTAGAAGGCGAGGAATCATTATAAATTTGGATTTTTTATTTTAAAAAACACTTATAAGTAATGTGTTTGTGTTTAGAAGGGTTTTAATAATTTTCTTGAACATTCAACATATTTATTTTAATAATTTAAATGACAATATTTATAGAATCATCAAATAAATGAAAAATGGTGATAAAAATAAGAATTAAATTTATAAAATTTCTCACTCATAACTTTTATCTTTACATAAACAATATTTTAAAGCTTGATTATTTTAATTCTTATCTTTAACCCAAAAAAAATTACAAACTGAGCAATTTTCAAAATTCTTTTTCTTACTTTAATAGATGAATTTTAATTATTCCTATATTAATTCGTTTTAATATTTTTTATTAAATGATGCTTCAATTAAAGGGATTCTAGGGATTTTAATTTAACATATACAACTAAGAAATGGTCTTTATTAAAAATTATGTATTTATTTGATGATTAATTCCTTCAAACAATCAATGTGATAAATATGGTAACAATTCAAACAATATTAAGCTTCGTTAATATTTTAATTGCACCAATAGCAATTAATTTAAATTATGTTAATTTAAGAATCAAATAGATTAATTTATGATTCTTTATTTTTTTGTAAGTCTTATTTTTCTACTATTGTGCTAGTTTATTTAAAATATGTAGTTTTATAGTTTGGATTATTTTAATTATTATTTTAATTACAAGTTTTGATTTCTTGTTAAATTTTACTATTTTTGTTTGAGAAGTGAAATTGATAATTTTAAAGGCCCTATGTTGGTTGTTCGTATTATGAAACACTTCTTATTCTGCTTTCAACTTGACTTTTTTCTTCACAAATTCGGTGATCTAAATGTTAATTAGTTTTTGGTTGAAAAATTTATTAAAATTTATTCTTAGTTTAATTTGGTACATAAGTATTTTATTATCTATCAGATGATTTTTGTATATTGTTTCCATAATTATCTAATTTTATTATTTAAATCACTCATACATTAACTTTAATTCATTATCCTTTTTAAATCCATCTCATTCAATTTAAATGAAGGTTTCTATTAAATTTAATAACAGAATTAGTTGTTTAAGTTGTGATATTAGTTTAAATTATTTTATCCAATTATTTTAATTTTAGGATTAGAGCTTTGGTAGATTTATTTTCCTTAAGTGTACGCAGATGTGGATCTTTACCTAGCTTCATTGTAATAACTGTCCATTTTATAAATAAATATTCTTATTATATTTAAAAGTCTCTATTATTAAACAAAAAATGTCAAAATAAAATATATAGCAATTATTCTATTTTTATTTAGTAAAATTTCTGTTGTATGACTAAATCACTAAGTTATATAAATGATGTGAGTAGTATGATTGGTAGGTAAATGGGATATATGTTATTTATTGTTCATAATATTAACATACATACAAATAAATGTTACAAATTAGAATTAAGAATTATTTTAGAAATTTATATATTATGAATGTTACAATTATAGAAATCGTTGTGGGCCAGTGAATACCAGATTGTGTTTTAAATGCTCGTACTATTGCACACAGAATGGGAGATGTAATAAATAAATTACAAACTTTCTCAATATGCATATAAACATCATTAAAATGTCATTAATTTGATAATTTGAAGTAATTACTAAAGCTATATTTCTTAATTCTATCTTTTAATATCTTTTGAGTTATTATTTCTTGATTGTTCAATAATTTTTGTTTTATGTTTAATTAGTAAAACTTCTATTATCGCCTTGATATCGAACTGTTTCCGTTTCAAATGTTCTTGTTCTTCATTTTTCTTTGCTTTAATTAATATTTCTATTATTGAGGTCAACTCTTATGACTTTTTTTTTTCATTGAAGCAACGAATTTTTTTTAAGGAAAGAAATTTCAAGAAATAAAATAATATTTTATTTATGATATTTATAATAGTATGAAAAATTTTATCATATAAATAATCCAATAAAAATAGAATAATATTATTATAAAATTTATTAATATAGAAATCAAATAGAAGTAAAATGTGAAGTTTTTCTATTTGTATTTTATTGATTTTTCATTATTCTCAAGATACCTCTTTCACTATAAAGAAACATTAATAGTTCAATAACTTTTGCTAATACAGAGAATTATCAAAATGATAAAAATTGTAACCACAATATGATATTACTGTTCATTGTATATTCAGTAGTAAGAAAATAGATTCAGATTAAATAATATAGATATTCAATTGCTGTTTCTTTTTCTTCAAAATAAAAAAGTTTAATTTTCTAAAACTTTTCAAAGCCATTGATTATTCTATTCAACTTAAATAAAGGTTGTAAAATAAAATTAAAATTCAAACTCTAAATAATTGATTAATGGTAATAATCATTTGCTAAAAAATCTTTATTATTTTCTATATATTTTTGATTACAATTATATTAAGATTTTTACTGTATTAATCTATTAAAAGTTCTCTATTAATAATTTCTCTTTGTTGTTAGTTTTTTATAATCATTCTAAACATCTTTCATAAAATTTCTGTATTTAATCAAGTCGAACAATTAATTTTAGGTTTCTTTATTTTAATATTAATTTTCTCTATAATATCATTCCATTTCTAATATCATTCTTATTCCCTTTCAGACTTTATATATTTATGTATTATCTGAAGTAATTAAAAACCTTGTGAATCTACTTAATCTAACGATACAATTAGTATATAAGTGGGAAATTGCTAATCAACTTAGATGATTGAGTTAGCTAAAATATTATTAATGATCTTCAAAATTTTAGATATTTTTTATAAGATTTTTTATTGTATCTATAGTGATTAAGAATTATCCATTAAATTATTAGATATCTTTGTGAGTTTTGATCTTTTTCTATCAATTACCATAATAAACTCGTTAAATGAAGTATTGCTCCTTAAACTTTCACAATAGTAATTAAGTTTAAAAGATCAATTAAATGCATGTTTCACTGAATTCATAACTATAATATCAAACAAAAAATGATTATTTAAAGCGCAAAAGATATTTAGCGAATATTTGATAATAAAAATTAATAATGGATAACAAAAAGAAATGCCTTTTGGAAAAGTTTGGGGGAGAATAGCACGTTTTTGAACTCATGGATTAATTCTATTATTTAGTGATGTTTGATAATCTTCTTCGAGACAAATTTATGAAGGCAGATATGAGCAGAGTTCGAAATCAATAAAAAAAATTCTTTACTTAAATGATGGGTGATGGCAAAACCTAATACGCTGGAAGGTATTTTATTTAATAAAATAATTATAGAGATTTAGTCGAGGTCCACAAAAATCTTGGCATTACTAACTAATAATTTGATAAATTTAAAACACATCTGAAAAATATTGCATTAGACATGGAAATACCCACATAGAACATAGAAGAGTTACTTCAACTTGTTGAAAAACACAGAGAAGTCATTGTTTTTTAAAAATGATTTATGAAATTGATTATTCTAAACAAATACCTAAATATTTTTTTTAACTTATTAATCAAATTTATTTAGCAATTCTAAAATGAATCATGTACAACGAAAATATTAATAAGCTGTTTTAATTCCTACATGATTAAAATTAATTAATCTCAAATATTAATAATACTAATAATCAATTATTAAAGGGAAGAATACGGATAGTTCAAGCTATTAAAATGTAAATTAGTTTAATAGTTATAATATTATGAATTAATGTTCTGATTTCAATAAATCAAAGTCTTTTAATTCGAAATAAGTTTGCTTTAGAACATATTTATTACTTTTCACATTTAAGTTAGTTTAATATTGTTAATAAATTAATTTAATTTCATCCATATATGCCAAAAAAATAAATGTATCAAATAAATAAACTTTAATTTCTAATTTTGAGCTATACTAATTTTAAGCAATATTAAGAAAGCTTTATTTGATTAAATTATTATCCGAATATACTTAAAAGTTCCAATAAAATTCTGAAAGCATCCAATCAATCTAGTTTTTTTTTGTTTTAGTTCAATAATCAATTTTAATTTTTCAATGTATAATTTATATTCAAAATGATAAGAGTGATACTGATATTTACACAATTTAAGTTCCTAGTTTTGAGAACTCTTCTTCTATAAAGGTATAGTTTTATAGCTTAAGAAGATCGGATTATGTATTTATTTTGATGTTTTTTATTGTTTTAATTAGTATAATTAAGAAACACTAATTTGTATTCTTATTGATTGAACAACACCATAGAGTAATAATATTCATTCATTTCTTTTGATAAACGTTTAAGATCAAAGTAATCGAATCATAATGAGGTTATGAATTAATGCTTGATAATAATTGTAAGACTTCATTAGTATGTTATTAAGCTAAAGTTTTGCTCTATCTAATGCCCTTCCAGCTAAAACAATAGAGTTCATAATCTTTATACTAATCTAATAAGAAAGAGTTCATGAGATTTTATATTTTAAATTACACTCATCCAATTAAATAGTTGGTAGAGCATATTGCTCTTTGACATACAGAGATTCTTCTTCTTGTGTATATAACATGCTGTATTTGCCTTGTCATATACTACATTTCTATCACTGCCCCCTAGATTTTTGACTATTCTGTTTTCTACCTATTTATATAAAACTGATTGATATTAAGCATTTTTAGTATTGATCTAAAGAATTCCCTTATTACCAAAGGAATGACGAGTTGCCTTATTTTATAAGTCATTTAATCAGTTTTATAGAATTTAAAATATTGAACATTTAATAATGAATTATTTGATGAATTATTTATTGATCCTTAATCTAGTAGGTACACTTTCAAAAAGACATAGGAGAGTTCTTGTTCAAAATCAAAAAATAAACCATGATAAGAAATATTATAATAATATTTAATAGAGCTTTCTTACATCATTTTCAAAAGCTTCTAAATCCTTCTTAGCAATATCAATCATTGCTTTTTAGTTAATGTCTCATCCACTAATAATTCTTAACTGATCTCCATTGTCTTTAGTAAATGAATCGAATTCTTTTAGGTTTTTAGGTTTAGCCAAAAGGTAAGAATTTAATATCATGCCTTTAGTTTTTTTCTCCTCCTTACGTGTTTTTGTTTTTTTTTCTGTTTTTCTTAGGTCAACCATTACTTTCTTCCATTTTCTTTTCTTCAAAAGAATTTAAAACAAATTAGGTTCCATAGAACTTTTCTTTCAATTATTATTCTTAATTGATATGATGATAGCACTGGTGTTACTTAAATTTAAAACTCTTATGTCAAATCTAGAACCATCCAAAAAAAAAAAAAATTGAAAAATATTTGTACCTCTACCCAACCCCTC
>CAJJDN010000018.1:0-11693 GCA_905182985.1 Paramecium sonneborni | reverse complement strand
TAACATGCTGTATTTGCCTTGTCATATACTACATTTCTATCACTGCCCCCTAGATTTTTGACTATTCTGTTTTCTACCTATTTATATAAAACTGATTGATATTAAGCATTTTTAGTATTGATCTAAAGAATTCCCTTATTACCAAAGGAATGACGAGTTGCCTTATTTTATAAGTCATTTAATCAGTTTTATAGAATTTAAAATATTGAACATTTAATAATGAATTATTTGATGAATTATTTATTGATCCTTAATCTAGTAGGTACACTTTCAAAAAGACATAGGAGAGTTCTTGTTCAAAATCAAAAAATAAACCATGATAAGAAATATTATAATAATATTTAATAGAGCTTTCTTACATCATTTTCAAAAGCTTCTAAATCCTTCTTAGCAATATCAATCATTGCTTTTTAGTTAATGTCTCATCCACTAATAATTCTTAACTGATCTCCATTGTCTTTAGTAAATGAATCGAATTCTTTTAGGTTTTTAGGTTTAGCCAAAAGGTAAGAATTTAATATCATGCCTTTAGTTTTTTTCTCCTCCTTACGTGTTTTTGTTTTTTTTTCTGTTTTTCTTAGGTCAACCATTACTTTCTTCCATTTTCTTTTCTTCAAAAGAATTTAAAACAAATTAGGTTCCATAGAACTTTTCTTTCAATTATTATTCTTAATTGATATGATGATAGCACTGGTGTTACTTAAATTTAAAACTCTTATGTCAAATCTAGAACCATCCAAAAAAAAAAAAAATTGAAAAATATTTGTACCTCTACCCAACCCCTCTTACCCAAATTTTGTACATTAAAGTAAAAGCTTAGCTTGAATAAATAATAAAAAAATAATTCATCTTCGTAACAGAATCTTTTATATCTATGTTAACTTAAATATTGCAGGTATAAGCTAGGCTGAATTCAAGGTTTGATTAAAATCACAATCCTGAAATACTAAAATATTTATAAAGAGAAGAGAGTCATAGTATAAGAAAGATACAAACAGAATGACGTATGGGAGATGCCAAGTAAGGAAATCTTTCTCTCTTTTTTCAAATTTGTCTTTCATTTACCTGTTTATTTTGCTGTTCAAACTTTTTTGAATTTATGGCGATAGTGAGTATCTAGAGGATGAATCTTGATAACTAAGGCTTATTCAAAATATCCTAGAAGACCAGAATTTATAAAGTGGGTAAATCATAGTAATGTGAGGGAAATGGAGCAAAAGGAATCAATTTTTTTAAAGAAATTGAAATATCTGGATAGAAATCCATTTTAAGTTTTCAAATTTGTGTATTTGGAATAAACATATATATATTGAAAGCTTTTATTATTGATAGCTGTGATTATATTGGAACACAAAGAAATCTAAAAGCGAATTACTTAAATATTGATATATATTTTGATCAAGTAGAAAAAGGATTACTCTAAATAATTTACAATTAAGTAG
Organism: Paramecium sonneborni; assembly: GCA_905182985.1. Lineage (NCBI taxonomy): Eukaryota > Ciliophora > Oligohymenophorea > Peniculida > Parameciidae > Paramecium > Paramecium sonneborni. The sequence continues at coordinate 10,251 of CAJJDN010000018.1, read as the reverse complement.
ATGGCTCTTGAGACTATTGAATTAAAGGCTTTTGAAAACGGGAAATTATAGGCAGTTATAAGGCTAATAGTGAGTTTTGCACTAAAATTAATTGGTTAAAAGCAAAAAATGAAAAGTTTAAATATTATAACTTTAGCTTTTATGGATATTTTTCTTAAATGAATAATTTTACATTTGAACTCAAAAAACACTTTAATACCTAATTAATAATGAATTAATATTCTCTTTCATCAAATCCTGTAGTCTGTTTTTTATTTCTTACTTCCTATCCCTTATTTTCTATTTTTTTCAATTTCAAATTCAACCTTTATTCCTAGATTTCTTGGATATTGATTAATAAATAAATGATTTACAAAAAGAAGAGAAAAAGATGTTTTTATGAATTTTCATTTTTTAGTTGTTAAATGAGAAATGATTAATATTATAATATAAAATGGAGATCATGTGGAACCATAATTTTCCAAAAAAGCTAAAACTTTAAAGTCCTCAGGCAAATCTTTTGATGCGAGAGACATTAATTTTATAAAAAAAAATTGTATTATTAACTGCAAACTGAATATATTTCTTCTTTGAAAGACATTAATTTCATCTTATATTATTATTTTCCTTTTTCACTACTTCATTGAATTTTTTATAAAATAAAGATTTTTTTCATTATTATATTTTTAACAAGTGAAATGAAGAAAAAGATATTGTGTCTTTTTACTCACAATTTATTTAATAGCTCAAACACTAATATATCTATATTAAGGTCAGTTTGTGATTGAGTTTCTAATAATAGTTTTAATATTTTATTTAAAATGGTTTTAAATCAAAAAAATTGCTGATTCCTGCTTCAAAACTATTTTTTTAAGAATTTGATCTAACTATAAAACATATTCAACACATCAATTTTTTAAGAAATGCTAAAATGAGATGGTAAAATAAAGAAGTATAATCCTTGTATTTATTTACCTTTACTAAAAACTTGAATAAATTAGTTTATATAATTAATGAATATCGTTGCCTAATTATTAAGCTGTATAACGCGAAAATTAAAATACATAACAAAAATATTTTATAAATAATAATTGAATAGCCTTCAAATAGATAAGTATTTAAAGTTCTGTATTCATTCTGAAAAATAATTATTTTAAAGAATTTAAAGATAAACTGGATGTGGTTTTCGTTTTTATATGTTCTTTATTTATTTATGATAGAGTAACAATTATTCTAAATATATAATTATGAAATAAGTTCTACTCTAAATGGTTGAAGTCTGCTTATCATGTTGTGTAATTGAATTTGATTCTATCTTTAAGCTAAGGAGCTAATATAGAATTAAGAAATCGCTAAAAAATCATAAATTTGGCTCATAAAGCTTTTATTCTATACTATGTTTTTATCGAAAAATGGCTTCAAGTATATGACCTGGGGTATATATATATGGTTGGAATTTTCTCGTTTCATAATCCAAATCAATCAGTATAGAATAGCCATAATGATAAAATATATTATTAGGTTTTACATTCTATTTTTACTCTCTCCAATTCCAACTCAATTAAAACTTAGTATATAAGTTTTAAATAGATACCCAATCGTTTAAATTGGATTGAAGATACTAATTTCTTGGTTTGTTAAACTAAAAGTCTTGACTATTAAAGTTATTAGCCATTAATAGTTTTAGTTTGAAAAGTAAGTAATAAGTCTACTTTAAGGAAAAAGCGAATGGGTAAGTATATACAATCTTTCACCGATTGGTGAATGTTCTCCTTCTTACATGGGATACTGGAAACAAAAAAATAGTAGAGTATTCATTTTCAACACTTAACTGGGATTGTGGATTTCATAGATTTAGTACTTTATTACATCACCATTCATCATCATTTATTCTAGTCGTCTCCTCCTTAATATCAATCTCAATATCTTTTCTAAAATGTTCTCCAAACTTAATATATTGCGAGGGATCAAATGCTTAATGTATTAATATTGGCAGGCGCACACTACATTTTGGTATACGACAATTGATACAGAAGGATGGAAAATAGACAACAATGTTGAAATGTAAACAAGCTATGTTATTCAATTAAATTAGCAGGAGGTTAGAATTTATAAGCAAATTCAACTTTAGAGAGAATTTTAAAAAATATTTCTCCTCACTTTTCCATTGATATAAAATTAAAGTTATGGAAGATTTTCAAAAACTGATGTGAATTATATTTTAAATCTCGATGAAAACTAATATAATTTAAACCATAAACTTAATGGTCAATAAATTGGAATATAAAGTATTGAAATATAAATGAAACATTCGTCTAATGATTTGAAATTATATTTATAAAGTATCTCTAAAAATCAGCATACTTGAGCATTGAATACTTTTAATTTCCTAATTGCTTAATGTATAATTTACTGTGAGAAATGTTTTGGACTATTGTGATTAAGTATAACTTTGATAACAGCTTTAAAAGAATACTGGATCTCTTCTTTTTTGAAAACAGTTAGTTAAATTGTAAATTTGATATTTAGGCAATTGCCTTTAAAATACATCCACCCCTTAATGCAAACAGCACATTCTTAAATTGATGCACATATACCCATAACTGTAATCAAAATTTAAATTTAAAAACTTATTATATTACTTATTCGTTAGAAATAGATTCTCATTTATAATTGATAGTAGATTTATAAGACAATTTTTGTGAAATTTATTATTAAAAAGAATTAATTTTTAGAATAATTAATTATAATATCAACTTATGGTGAAGTGACTGAGTTTTTAATTTTTAAAATAACAAAAAATATCTAATGATGTTAATTAAAAATAACTGAATATATACTATCTTTAAATTAATAAAGAATACTTTTAAATCTATATTTTTTTATGTTTTGACACACCCATATTTCTTGTTTACAAATCAACTGAAAAAATATGTTAAAAAAGTTTAATTATTCTTACTAAATACTTACCTCCATAAAAAAGGAAAGCTATGAATTTGTTAAATATCAAAAATATATTCATGCTGATTAAAGAGTTTAAATTTGGATCAATTTTTTAATTATTTTGATATATGGATTCTCGCCTTTTTGAGGAAATTATTTCAGCAGTCCTATAAATATGTATAATCTAATCATGTTATTGTATGTGTTATTGTTGACAAAAACAAAATTTTTCGAATAAAATTTCATCTTTATATCTATTATTTATTCCATCAATTATTTTTTTCTAGTAACTTATTTTTAATAAAAAAATACAGATTAAAAAGATTACTTGAATTATTTTTTTTTGCGATATTGCCATGGACTCTGTAATATAACATTGCTGGATATTTAAAATTTATCTTCATCCTTAATGTTTATTTGAACTCAAGCCTATTAATTTTTTGGAAAGTATGTTTATCATTGATTAATACAAAAAAATAGATATTAAAAGTCCTGTATTAATTCAATTTAAACTCTCGAATTCCTATTTAAGAATTATTCTACAATCTACACAGGATTATTTTTATTATCTTAAATTGTGAACTATGGCTGTCTTTTCTTCATTTTCTGTCTTTTGTCGGCATTAGTTTAGGATTAAGTGACTTTTCTATTAAAAAAAAACAGAAATTGAATCAGTAATTCTCTAAATTGTTTGATTAAAATGTTAAAATTATTCAGCTATGAAAATGTCATTCAGATTAAAAATTTTTCTAAATTATAGTTTCCTAACGAGTAAAAATACTTTTTACCCAAAATATGTCTTAATTATTAGTAATATTTATCAAAATTAATTCTAAAATCATTTTTAATGCAAATAGTTATAGTAAATTTATCAGTGCCTATTCATCATCAATAGATACTAATATTAACATTTATTAATAGTCAAATAATTCTAATATATCAAAAAATATATAAAAGCTTTCATTGTTCTGAATGTAAAATTACATAAAAAAAAATTTTAAATATTATTCCTTAAGAAAAAGTTAATATTTTGTGTATAATATTGAAGGTAAAAATTATTAAAACAAAAAATTTAACAAATTCATTAAAGTAGATATCAAGACAATAATTTATTTCATATTTTCTTTTATCTAAATATGTTTAATTACTTCATTTTTCTTACTTAAAGTTTACTAGATGTTCCTTCACAACTAAATAAATACTCACCACTAATGCCAAATTTGCAATAAAATTAATCAGTCGGAAAATCTTTGAATTTTTTAAGTTATTATAAAACTTCTTATGTAATTTTAGATAGATAAATTAATAAAATAATCTTTTTTTTAAGAAGAAAAATTTTTATTTTATGAATTATAACTACTTATAATCTTTTCCTCACATACTATACTAGCAAGAAATTCTTTTTTTCTTTAGAATTATTAATTCTTATGATAAAATTTGAAAAGATATAGTAATTCACTACCTTCTTTTATAGCTTATTATAAGATTATCATTTTAATTAATTATCAGGTAAATGATAGCAGCCGTATGCCCTTTTAAAACTGTATGGATTTTCCATCCCTTGCTCATAAATTATTCAAACATTTTTATTTATAAATCTGTTTCTCTAAATCAAAGCTTATCGTTTATTATATACTTTAAAGACCAAATTTTTTAATTATCACATTTAATTCATAAACTTTAATATAATTAATAACCAGCAGCTAATAATGTTAAATCATAATTTAAAAGATTACATTTGTGCTAAATCCTTATCCTCAATTTAATTTATTTACTAATAATTAATGCTTAATTTCTTTATCTTAATTGTTAAGGTTGCAAATTATTCTTCAGAATAAAATGAGCTGCTTAAAATAGCTTAAAATTATTTCACAAAACATCAATTTTTCGTTTGATCTATATTCTAACTTCTCTTTTTCATAATCACCATACAACCTATTTAAGTGATGAATTCTGCTAAACATCTCTTAACATCATTATTTTTTTCAAATATTCAAAACACTCTCTTTATCAGTAGATTCTGTGAGAGTTTTGATACATAAAACAATTATAGGGTTCTAATTAATCAGAACCATCCTTATCTATGAATTGAAATCTCTTTTAAAACCTTTTTAATTTTATTGAGATTATTAATATAAATGATCCTTATGTATAAAATTATTTGTTTAAATCCCTAATTCTCTCGATGTTAAGATATTTAGGGATTATAAACCGAAAATTATGTATTGTGATTTGAGATCACTAATTATTATTGGAGTGGGGATTAGAATACTTTAAGAGCATCATAAATTATCACACTTGCTGAGAGAAAATCAGATATTTATCAGGTTAAACTAATAATGAAAATTTGATAAATTAAAGCAATCTTTTTCCATAAATCTTTTCAGAATATTTCAAGATTAAATTATATCTAAAAATTTCATTATTACTTTAAAATATAAATTTATTTAAGCTTACATAAATAATAAATTATCTGTAGAAATTGAAAAAAAAAATCAAGTTTGCTAAAAGTTTTTATTCATTTCCTATTAAAAAATTATAATACTTTAGAGAACATTATCCAGCTTATCTATTAAGAATTAAAGTTAAGTCTAAATTAATTGATGAAAATTAAATATCATCAATAATTTTAGTGGATATGTGAAGTATTTAAAATAAGGGATAATATATTCTGAAATTATATTAACTGATCTATTTGTTTAATTCTAAAATAATGTAAAGTTTGAATATAAAGTATTACTTTAATTTTAGATTTACTATAATTATTTGTTTAGATTAACTTAATTTTGTTAATTATATACTATTTATTACTGAATTTAAAGTATTTTATAAGTAAATTATGGATAACTTTTTGAATTGTTAAAGAATTAATTGTAAAAATTTCTCTGTTAATTAAAATTTTTAGACTCTCAAGTTAGTAAAAAGTATCATTGAATTTAAATATTTGAATAGGGGTATAGATGATAAGCGTTTAAATGCCTAAATACATTTAATTGGCCATGTTAGTTCTAACTTATAATATAGGCTCATATGATATGTTTATCTACATTATAGAATTTCGGTAAATTTTACACATTCCAAATAGATTCTGTTGATTATTACAAACAGACAATTATATCATTTAATAACTGACTAATCCAATTTTAATCTATTTATATTATTATAATGTTGAACAATTTATTAATTGATTATTATTTTAAAATAATGTATATGTAAAATGAAATGTTGGTCTCTGAATAGCTTAATCAAGAGTTAGAAAAATATTATTTATTGCATAACAGTTAAAATTCTCTTTTTTAGTTTTCGCTATTTTCTATATTTAAATACTAATTAGTTGTTATATTCTAAAATGATTAGGTAATTATTAAATAAATTCAACAATTATCAAATATACTCATTATCAGGGTTTTAAATCAAAATTTTTGAGTGAATAAAAATCTGGGATTATAGTTTGAAAAAAAATAGAAATAGCAATTATAATAGATCAAAGAGTCATATAAACGATAAAGCAATTTTGAGAATGTTAACATTATTTAAAAGTGATATAAATAAATTCTTGATTTTAGTTTAATTATTATTTAATTAATCATATTATAAGAACTGAAAAAGCATATATTATGGAAAGCTCTTCTCAAAAACTGTTAGAGGTGACTTATCAAATTCGCTAAGAAAAGTATTACCAAACTTTGCTTTCAATTTATAATTACTTAAAATTACAAATAAAAATATTTAATTATCGAATTTGATTTCCACTACATAAAATCATTACATCATTAAAATAAAACTCCACTCAAATATATCAAATTAACATTTTGATAGTTAAATATTAATTAATATATGGTGAACACTTTTTTATCTCTCTTTAACTTTTTTATCATATGATAAGATTTAATTTTATTTGAATTATTTTAAGAAGAGGATCAAAGATAAATACATTTTAAAGTTTAATGTCATAAATTTTTCCTTTTGATTTGAATTAATTATTAGTATAAAACAAAATTATTCTTCATATTAATAGATGAATAAGATGAATTAAAAATTTGGGCTTAAAAAATTATGTACTTATAAAACTAAAATAACATTATTTTTCGAATTTCATATAAATTCCTTAAAAATCATAATTTTTGAAGTTAACTGAAATCTATAATCAATTCTTTCCATTTTCTAATCTTTTTCTATGCTCCTTCTTATTCATATGATCCACAACTACAAATCCAAATATTGGAAAATTATTTTTTCTTTAGCATGCAAAATAAAACAGTTTATTCTCCTAGAATATTTTTTGGGTTAATACATGATTCTTATTCTTGATTGTAATTTAGATTAGTTTAAAATATTGTGGATAAATTTAATTCAAAAGTAAATAATCAAAAAATTCTAAATCAAAAGCTGGTACTAAATCAAAAACTAAAAATTTATATATCAATATCAACAGTTTTTATAAAATTTTTGGATTTAACTCTTTTAAGTTATTAAGTTCTGTTAATTTGACAATTCGAACTTANTTTGAGAATGTTAACATTATTTAAAAGTGATATAAATAAATTCTTGATTTTAGTTTAATTATTATTTAATTAATCATATTATAAGAACTGAAAAAGCATATATTATGGAAAGCTCTTCTCAAAAACTGTTAGAGGTGACTTATCAAATTCGCTAAGAAAAGTATTACCAAACTTTGCTTTCAATTTATAATTACTTAAAATTACAAATAAAAATATTTAATTATCGAATTTGATTTCCACTACATAAAATCATTACATCATTAAAATAAAACTCCACTCAAATATATCAAATTAACATTTTGATAGTTAAATATTAATTAATATATGGTGAACACTTTTTTATCTCTCTTTAACTTTTTTATCATATGATAAGATTTAATTTTATTTGAATTATTTTAAGAAGAGGATCAAAGATAAATACATTTTAAAGTTTAATGTCATAAATTTTTCCTTTTGATTTGAATTAATTATTAGTATAAAACAAAATTATTCTTCATATTAATAGATGAATAAGATGAATTAAAAATTTGGGCTTAAAAAATTATGTACTTATAAAACTAAAATAACATTATTTTTCGAATTTCATATAAATTCCTTAAAAATCATAATTTTTGAAGTTAACTGAAATCTATAATCAATTCTTTCCATTTTCTAATCTTTTTCTATGCTCCTTCTTATTCATATGATCCACAACTACAAATCCAAATATTGGAAAATTATTTTTTCTTTAGCATGCAAAATAAAACAGTTTATTCTCCTAGAATATTTTTTGGGTTAATACATGATTCTTATTCTTGATTGTAATTTAGATTAGTTTAAAATATTGTGGATAAATTTAATTCAAAAGTAAATAATCAAAAAATTCTAAATCAAAAGCTGGTACTAAATCAAAAACTAAAAATTTATATATCAATATCAACAGTTTTTATAAAATTTTTGGATTTAACTCTTTTAAGTTATTAAGTTCTGTTAATTTGACAATTCGAACTTATAATTAATTAAAATTATTTCTGAAGTATAAATGAAAAAACAAAAAGGATAAATATTAAATTAAATATCTTTATAAGATATATTTATAAAATAGTGTTAAGAGTATTGAAAAATAACAAAACAATAGTTAAGCAGCTCTATTATTAATATTCATAAAATGTTATTACTTATTAAATTAAAATTCAATATAAAAGAAGGCTTACTTAAATAAAAGTTAAAAAAAGAATGTTTTAATTTAGAAAAGAATAAAGAAATATAAAAATGTAAAAATTAAATTACAATAAAGCTGTGTGTATTTTAATATAAATTGGGTGAGAATTGAAGATTTTGTATTCAAACTAATACAGAATAGACAATAATTTTGTAAGAATATAAATATATTTATGTTGAGGTACGAAAAAATACTATTTAATTAATTTTGTTTGTGCATTATATGTTAAATTATATTTTGACTTAATATTTCATATATCTACTTTAATTTAATCTCCCTTTAATTAATAATCTATATTCCATTTTATTTTAAATATCAAATTCCTTTTTAATACATTGGTTACCTTAAAAAATTTATCTAGATACTATAAAACAAGAAATGTAACCCAAACCTTTTCATCAAGATTCTGAGTATTTTTTAAATTCTTGAAGTTGATTTTATTTTTAATCTTATTATTAATCTTAATCTTCCATTCCTAATTATTAATAAGTTAATTCATCTTTTTAATTGAGATTAGAATTTTATCCTTCTTAAATAGACTCTTAGAGTAATGATTAAGTTTGAATAAAATAATTTCTATTTGCTAGTTTCTGCTTTATTAATACTTTTAATTAAGTCAATAATTGAACGAGCTTCAACTTCTCCACAGGTAAGAAAACATTTAAAGTTTATTTTTTTGAAATTCCATAACTTTTATCATTCACTATTTAAAGATTTCTGTTCCTCCCAGGTTAGCATTTATTAAACTTTCTATAGAGCTTTTTCTAAAATTTCTTATTAGAAATATTTTTAAGTCCGTTCCACTTTGTAGTGTATTAGTTATTTATACTCTACATGTGTTATCAAATACCAAATGAAATTATATTAAATTCAGAATCTTAAGGCAAATTCCTTAAAAATAGTATTAAAGATTCTTTTGCTTTTCTTATTCTTGATCCACTCATAAATCCACCTTTTTGATTTTACAATGCATCATTTTTAGGTATGACTGATGATAGAATGTGGAAGATTTATTTCATCTAATAGAATAATAGGGTAAACTAAATTGTTGGTTGATAGTTTTTTAGGAGTATAGCCATATATTATTTTTTTTAATTTCAATAAAATTATTTAATATTTTCATATTATTTAGCTTCATCTTTATTTTTTGCATTTCTTGACAGAATCTTATGTGTTGGAGATTTACAAAGTGTAATTATAGACTCAAATTCCATGTTATACCTTATTTGAAATCAAAATGAAAATAAATCTGTAATTTATGATATCCTTTAATATAATTTCCTTTTGGAGCAACATATATCTCATCAATCATTGGAAATATATCAAATTTCCAAATTTATCTAATTATTGACTATATTAAATTAAATCTTCATTTATTTTTTTGGAGCAAGCTATCCTATTTTTACTCTTTTATTTATGGAAACCAAATATCTTATAGAGCTAGTCAAAAATCCAAGATTTTAGACCTTCTAATAACAGATTCAAAAAATATTATTTCAAGACACGACGATAGAGGTGGGCAAACCCAACCCAAACCCAATTTTAAATAGTTTTGGTTAGAGAAATTAAAGTTAAATTGTTGAAGAAAAATAAGAAAGATACAATAGTATCTTGTTTGGGTTT
>CAJJDN010000017.1:759508-814876 GCA_905182985.1 Paramecium sonneborni | reverse complement strand
AGTTATCACCAGTACCAGATGCTAAATTAGTTCCATCTGGTGAGAAGAATACTGATCGTACATAATTCTCTGATCAGTAGACATTTCTTAAATTGGTTTGCAATACTAAATTATCTGCATATCCAAAATCGATTTTGTTTATTAATACCTTTAAAAATTAATCAAGATAAATATTAAATAATTCTGAAGATATTGGAGAGCCTTTTGGGATTTCTTTAGAAAAATAAAACCTTTATTTTCTCTTGTATGGATTAATAAATAATATTCTACTGCGCAATGCTTAGAGACATTATGTTTCATCTGAATCAAGTATTCTTTCAGATATGAGGTTGAAAAAACAATGAATACCAGTACATAATACTGCTTCTTTTTTATATTTCTTATCCAATCTAAAAGCATATATATATTAAGTGATGTACCTAGTCCACTAATAAATCCAGTCTAAGGATTATACTAACTCAATATGTATTTAATATTTCTCAATTGCATTTTTATTGAATTGATGTGTAATTCCATCATTATTCTGAAGCTATCAATTCTGAGAGATTTTATATTTAATTTTTATTTAGATCAGGAGATTAGATAAGGGTAGAGATTAATAATTTTCTAATTGAAAAAATAAATAAAATAGTGATATCTTAAGTGATAATGAATTATTTTATGATTTTTTATAGAAATCTTTTGAAAGGATTTTTTTTCATTGTTATTCATAATTCTCTAGCTTTTATTTACTATTATATCTTTATTAACTTAAATTAATTCTACAGTCTGTACCTTAGATGATTTGAGAGGAAAATTAGTTGCTATTATTATTGCATTATTAGAGAATTAGATCCACTATATTTGAGTTTTGTTTTCTGTTTTCCTTAAAATTAAGAAATGATCTGTCTAAAAATTAAATTATTTATATGAACAAGTTCTATGAAATATCATTATTCCATTTATTTTGGCTATTAGAATATAAGTAAAAAGTGTAAATGTTTATAGATTTATTTGTAAAAATTAACATTTTTGACCTGTTATTCATTATTGTGTTTGGAATCAAGGATTAACAGATAAGCCAAACTTTTAGGTGTTCAAGCTCTTTAACTCTCTATAATACTAGCTCGAAGGATTGGAAATACAAATTAAAGACTAATTGTTTAAGCAGATAGTACTTATTTTAATTTGAAAACTTGATAGAAGGTTAGCTAATAGAAGTTTAATAAATTGAGAATAACTTTTTATGATAAGAAAATAAAGTCTATTAAATCACTTACTTTAACAGTTATTAATATTAAAAAACAATAATTGTTTATTTGATTAATTGAATTATTAAATCGAAAAAACTTTAATACATTAAGTACTTTACAAAAAGATTTACATAATTATTAAATATTAAATGATGATCAAACTCATTATTATTACTGAAATAAAACAAATTTGAAGTCTTGTAAATCTTATGCTTTTTGAGCTTCGCCACTTAAAGTTTTTTAATTTAAAATTTCTTTTTTTAATGCAAGAGATTAATGGATTGTTCGATTGTGTTTCTGCATAGAAATCTAACAACTTTAATTTTATTTTATTATCCAATTCTATCAGCTCTTCCAATGGCTTAATCTTCGATGGCCAGCTTGATTATAATATATAATTACATTCCACCAGGGATCAACTAAAAATACATTGTTTGCCATAGTAAGATTTAATCCCGTTGAAGTAGATCTTAAGGAAAGTAAAAGCGCAATAGCATCTGTAGACTCCTTAAATTATTTGATTACTTTTTTTCTTTTATCAACGCTCATTTATCCAGTAATCCTGTAAGTAATTATTTCATTATCTTTAAACAAATTTTCAATCAATTATATCATATCGATTGATTGTGTGAATATTAAGACCTTCTATTACCATATTTCAATGTCTTTAAATCCTCGGATTCAGTCTCATTATCAATTTTGATTTCGATTAAATCATTAATTGATAAATTCATTCTGCATTATGGACACAATGACTATTAATTAATAATTTGAGTAAAACATCTATTTAATTATTATTTTATAGATTACTTTCGACAGAATACATGACCACAAGATGATAAACAAAATGTGTCAATTTAATCATTTTTACAAATTTCACATTCTTATATGTCTCCATTTCTTATATTTTCAATTAATGATTTTTTGTATAAATCTGTCATATTTGTACTTTATTATTTAATTTTAAAAAATAAATTAATTTTGTTATAATTTCTTCCATTGGTGTTTTATCTAAATTAATTTCTTTTAAGGCTAATTGAGGGTGATTACATGCTAATTTTAATTTATTAATTATTTAAAAGATATGAACATAAGATTTATTATTCTTTCCAATAGTAAAATGTTTAAATATATCTTAAGAACCTTGTAATAATTTTTAATAGAGTATTTTTTCTTTTTCATTTAGCTCCACCCAGCAAATTTCTTCTTCAACTTAATTTAAACCATCAAATCTTTAAGAATTTTTCGTTCTCCTTAGTATAATAGGTTATAAAATTTAAGATAATATTCTTATTTAATCTTCTTCATTTTCTTCTTTATTTATATATGTATTCCACCAAAAACTAAAAATCAAATAAATTAAATTACTATTGAGAGAAAGTTTCAACTTTAAGAAATTAAATTAAAGCAAATAAATCATCATGTTTATTTTACATAGGAGTACCTGTTAAGCACCACCTATAATCAGCCTCTAAAGCATTAGCACTTTTTGATTGTAATGTTTATCTAGTTTTAATATTATGAGCTTCATCTAAAATAACTCTATGGTATTTTTATTTAAATAAATTAAAATGATCTTTTGCTTTCTCTAATTTTTCATCACTTAATTATTTTTTCTACTTTTCTTTTTCAATTTTCTCCATCTTTTATTATAATTTGATTTCTTTTTTTTATTAACTTTCTTTTTTTTCTCTTCTCATTTAAGAATTAATATGTAGGATTAATAGAAGATTAATTTTATTAATCATCTTCAGAGCTACTGTTGTCATATATATCAATCGAATGAGAGAAATCACTGGATTGTTCATTAGAATAAATTCTTTCAGCAAAATTAACAGTCTAATTAGCTTCACTATCTTATTCAAGATTAATATTATTAATTTGACTCCAAATTTAATAATCTATACTCAATATTGCATAAGTAGTTAATATAATATTATAGCTCTTAATATCTATTTACTTGTTCTTTCTGTCTTTATTTTTATAATATACTAAAACTTTTCAACTATCTGGCTTAGAATGTATAGTAATTTCATTTTCCCATTATTTTAATACTGATTTAGGTACAACAATAAGAATTTAATTCTCATTATTAAGAGTTTCCAAAATTAATGCTAAAGCCATTAAAGTTTTTCCCAAACACATTTCTTCTGCTAAAATACCACCTTTAGTTTCTTAAAGTACTACTATCTCTTTAGATACCTTACCTGTAAACATGTTCACAAATAATGATTCACCACCTAATAATTTATACTCCTGCCATAATGGAGACAAACGTTACTTCTATTAAAATTTATTATCCTTTATTCTTCCTTCTCTATAAAGCATCCAAAATAATGCTTCCTTTTAATGTTTCTTAAGTTTAGAAATCATTAATTATGGTGTCTCTTATTCTTCAAAAATCAAATTATTAAAAATAAATATGTCATTTATATCCTTTTTATTCTCTTCTAAATTTACACTCTAGTATTTTATTTTTTCCTTGATTTCTTAAAATGCTTCTCTTTAAACATATTTTCTATTTCACTATATCCTTAATTCATTTAATTTTAATAGTATCTGAAATCAAAAAAATCATTATAATTATTCTATCTACTATGTACTTTAAAATCAATAAAATATAAATCATAAATTGCATTCTTTTAATATTAGTATATTTTTAGATTATGATCACTTAATAATAAGTATTTATCTTTATTAAATTTACTTAATGCATTTGTTATTAATTTTCTAACTTTAATTAAATTCTTATGTTAATTATTATAAATAGAATCTTGCTAAATTTTTTGATATAACTATTGGGTGCATAAAAATACTGTCTTTAAGACATAATCATCATAAGATTCTACTAAATAATTCTAAATTGAATTTTTGGATCGCTTTATAAATGTTTTCACTAATTCAAAAATTCTAAACCTATTCTTTAAAATAATACATGATTAATTGGATTAATCTCTTCCAAAAATGGAGAAAATTGCTTTTATATTGAGAAATATAACTCAAAGAATCTGTTTAATAAAGAGCTAAGATTTAGATCAAAGNTCAATTTAATCATTTTTACAAATTTCACATTCTTATATGTCTCCATTTCTTATATTTTCAATTAATGATTTTTTGTATAAATCTGTCATATTTGTACTTTATTATTTAATTTTAAAAAATAAATTAATTTTGTTATAATTTCTTCCATTGGTGTTTTATCTAAATTAATTTCTTTTAAGGCTAATTGAGGGTGATTACATGCTAATTTTAATTTATTAATTATTTAAAAGATATGAACATAAGATTTATTATTCTTTCCAATAGTAAAATGTTTAAATATATCTTAAGAACCTTGTAATAATTTTTAATAGAGTATTTTTTCTTTTTCATTTAGCTCCACCCAGCAAATTTCTTCTTCAACTTAATTTAAACCATCAAATCTTTAAGAATTTTTCGTTCTCCTTAGTATAATAGGTTATAAAATTTAAGATAATATTCTTATTTAATCTTCTTCATTTTCTTCTTTATTTATATATGTATTCCACCAAAAACTAAAAATCAAATAAATTAAATTACTATTGAGAGAAAGTTTCAACTTTAAGAAATTAAATTAAAGCAAATAAATCATCATGTTTATTTTACATAGGAGTACCTGTTAAGCACCACCTATAATCAGCCTCTAAAGCATTAGCACTTTTTGATTGTAATGTTTATCTAGTTTTAATATTATGAGCTTCATCTAAAATAACTCTATGGTATTTTTATTTAAATAAATTAAAATGATCTTTTGCTTTCTCTAATTTTTCATCACTTAATTATTTTTTCTACTTTTCTTTTTCAATTTTCTCCATCTTTTATTATAATTTGATTTCTTTTTTTTATTAACTTTCTTTTTTTTCTCTTCTCATTTAAGAATTAATATGTAGGATTAATAGAAGATTAATTTTATTAATCATCTTCAGAGCTACTGTTGTCATATATATCAATCGAATGAGAGAAATCACTGGATTGTTCATTAGAATAAATTCTTTCAGCAAAATTAACAGTCTAATTAGCTTCACTATCTTATTCAAGATTAATATTATTAATTTGACTCCAAATTTAATAATCTATACTCAATATTGCATAAGTAGTTAATATAATATTATAGCTCTTAATATCTATTTACTTGTTCTTTCTGTCTTTATTTTTATACTATACTAAAACTTTTCAACTATCTGGCTTAGAATGTATAGTAATTTCATTTTCCCATTATTTTAATACTGATTTAGGTACAACAATAAGAATTTAATTCTCATTATTAAGAGTTTCCAAAATTAATGCTAAAGCCATTAAAGTTTTTCCCAAACACATTTCTTCTGCTAAAATACCACCTTTAGTTTCTTAAAGTACTACTATCTCTTTAGATACCTTACCTGTAAACATGTTCACAAATAATGATTCACCACCTAATAATTTATACTCCTGCCATAATGGAGACAAACGTTACTTCTATTAAAATTTATTATCCTTTATTCTTCCTTCTCTATAAAGCATCCAAAATAATGCTTCCTTTTAATGTTTCTTAAGTTTAGAAATCATTAATTATGGTGTCTCTTATTCTTCAAAAATCAAATTATTAAAAATAAATATGTCATTTATATCCTTTTTATTCTCTTCTAAATTTACACTCTAGTATTTTATTTTTTCCTTGATTTCTTAAAATGCTTCTCTTTAAACATATTTTCTATTTCACTGTATCCTTAATTCATTTAATTTTAATAGTATCTGAAATCAAAAAAATCATTATAATTACTCTATCTATGATGTACTTTAAAATCAATAAAATATAAATCATAAATTGCATTCTTTTAATATTAGTATATTTTTAGATTATGATCACTTAATAATAAGAATTTATCTTTATTAAATTTACTTAATGCATTTGTTATTAATTTTCTAACTTTAATTAAATTCTTATGTTAATTATTATAAATAGGATCTTGCTAAATTTTTTGATATAACTATTGGGTGCATAAAAATACTGTCTTTAAGACATAATCATCATAAGATTCTACTAAATAATTCGAAATTGAATTTTTGGATCGCTTTATAAATGTTTTCACTAATTCAAAAAATTCTAAACCTATTCTTTAAAATAATACATGATTAATTGGATTAATCTCTTCCAAAAATGGAGAAAATTGCTTTTTATATTGAGAAATATAACTCAAAGAATCTGTTTAATAAAGTGCTAAGATTTAGATCAAAGATTTTTCAAATAAATTATTACTAAATCTCTTATTATTAAGATAATTCTCAAATTATTGTTGTTATCGTTTCTCTATAATAGGCCTGTGATATGATTTAAATAAACTCCTCACTTAAAAATTTTTTTTAGATTTCTAAAAAAAGTAGCAATATTGAGCAAAAAAAATCTTAAATTATTTACTCTGTTTAATTAAACAATTTTCTTCTATTGATACATTCATAAAGTCAAACATCAATAACATAGACAGTCTTGCATATTTTAACAACTCCAATTAATTTTCTTCTAAAATTTTTTCTTATTCTGTGGTCTTATTTTATCTAGCTATCTTCAATTCGTAATCATCATCTATAGCTAATTATGTAATATAAACTGAGATTTCAGCAATTTAAGGCATACATTCATTCAATTTCATTATTTTTACAACTAATTTCACATAATCAGCATTTAATAAAAAAAACCATATTTCATCATATAGGTGTAAAATTTTACCATGATTATTATATACTTTTTTAATTTATTCTTTTTCCTTTCTTACTCTACAAACAATCCTCTCTTAATCATTAGGATTTAAGTTACTGCTAACAACATACAATTTTTTCTTCAATTATGATATTTTTTTATTCTAATCAAAAATTTTTATTTTCACTTTTAATTTATCTTATTTCCCTATCCGATTTCCATTACTTTAATACTAACAGAAAAACTTTCCTGCAAATAGTTCGGTCTTTTTTAATTCCTCTTATTATTGCTTCTACATTTCGATACTTTTATAATTACTTAATAAAAACAATTATTTTAATCCTTATTATAAGAAAATATATTTTCTTATATTTAATAATAAGGAAGTATCTAAGTTGTTAATAATACTCATATCATTAATGATGAATAATTAATAAGCCTTTTTGTCCTTTTTGAAGCAAGTTTCATGTAAATTATTATTTATATGCCTGAAAAATTGATAGAGATTTGTATCAATGAATATTTGCAAAAGGATTATTGAAATAGTTTAAGAAATTGATTGAATGTATTAAGAAATAGAAATGCATATATTTTATGAGATGAAAGATTGAAAAAAGCAAGAGAAGAAGATGAGATCCTTATAAAGTTAATATCATATGGCATTATAGATAATATAGAGAGATAAAAAAATAATGAAATAAAGTCTTGAAATTAGACTTCTGCAAACATAACAGATAGTGTATTTGTAAACAGAGAAGAATCACGCTTATTTTAGTAGTATATACTTATGGTATTTTAAGTAATTTATCGTTGGTTCCATTAAGAGATGAGATTAAGAAATAGTCTTATTTTTGGAATATTAAATGTGATATCATGTATATTCATGCACATATCCATTAAGGAATAATGTACTAAATTATTACGAAAGTTTTTCTTTCATGACAGAATTTTTGATAGGGAATTAGTTACTCATTAATATAATGAAGAATATAGAGAAGGAGCAAAAAGTATATTTTCAAAAAACTATGTACATCTGTTGTGATTGAATGTGTGTTAATGTTTAAATATTTAATTCTATTGTGGATTTAACACTAAACACAATATTCTCTACACTTTGATAATATCTCCAATTTGTTGGGTAATCTATCAGATTTATCATAGTTAATGAAGCTTGGGATTAATTCATTTAAAGGAACCTATATCTGTTTCATCTCAATGTTTGTATTTATGGCAAATATTTATCCTTTATGTATTTCAATTTATTTTAGAGAGTATAATCATGACTATTCTAATTTAAGAT
Source organism: Paramecium sonneborni (assembly GCA_905182985.1). NCBI lineage: Eukaryota > Ciliophora > Oligohymenophorea > Peniculida > Parameciidae > Paramecium > Paramecium sonneborni. Next base: position 806,652 of record CAJJDN010000017.1, on the reverse strand, counting down.
AATGATAAGAATATATTTGAAAAACGCTTTTCAATTATTGCTGTCGAATTAATCTCTTTCCTTCTTCCAATTGAATGTCTTGATGGATATAATTCGAGTAAAAATTATACTAATTTTTATAAGAATTATAAATTTATGATGATTCTAAATTAACTAAAAGTTAAGGAGGTTATTAAGTCTCAGGATTTTTAGATAAATTAGCCTTTGAGTTACGACTTACTAGTATATTAGAAATATTTAAATGGAATAGATATAGCAGAGATAAGTAAAGATTCCATAAATGTTACTTCTTATAAAGAATAAATAATTAATTTACGGTTCATATTATTATCCCTTTTAATTTAGATATATTAAATATAATAATTGTTAAATACAAACATTCATCTTCCATTCCTATTATTAAGATATTGTTTGAGTCATTTTTTATTATATAAGTTAATTATAGAAATAAGAACAGAACCTGCTATTAATTGATTTATAGAACTAAGAAAGTTATTTTTTATTTAAAAATCAATTTGGGAATAACTAACTTATTGATATTAATTTCAAAAGGATATATTTTACTATTAATCGATTAATTCAATACATTATTAAAGGAACAAATCTTTTTGTTATAAATAATTATTATAAATGCTTTTAATTTTTTCTATATGTTCTTTTTTTTCTTAAACTCTATCATTACTTTCCATATATAAACTAATCCTATGAGCAATTCTCATTAATTCATTTCAATTATCTTAATACCCTAGGCAATCAAAAATAAACAAATTTTTAATCAAATCTTATATAAATAATTTTAAAATTAATTTGAAGTGAATTACTAGTTATGATTAAAGAACTGAACGTCGACTAGTTCTTTTCAATTTCTAATTCACTTGGCTTTGAATTTTCTGAAAATGAACCTCAATATCCACTGCAAGATTAGTTGTTTATACATCCTAGCCATTTCTCCAAATGTGCCCACTACAGAGATCCAACATCTGTGCGGTAATATGACCTTGTTCTACTTCGAGCCATTTTTATCTTTGTTCTTGTTCCAGGATGAACTGAATGTGTGGATGTGTATTTTTTTAAAGAGTTGACTGTTGCAATATCATCAAAAGCTTCGCTCATTGCTCATGCGCTGATCTATTATTCAAAATTTTTTCAAATGATTTTTACAAAAGATAAGCCAGGAATGAATTTTCAAATAGTTTGTGCACTGTACTTACATTTTATAAATAACATAATATAAGAGATGATCATAAATTATTTTCTAAATCCTGCAATTTTTAATAATAAATTCCAATATTAATATACAATGACAAAAATGTATAATCATATTTATTAAAAAGAATTATCTCCTTTTCTGTCACTAATTGATTATGATAACATTGTTATTCCAAAATTGATCCAATATGAATATTATTCAAATTGCCACATATTGTTGATACCTATCATGTATTATATTGTAGAAGAACCAATTTAAGACTATGCTATGATAATAAAGTTTAATTTATAACTTATAATTAGGAAATATTTATAAGATATAGAAGAAATATAAAGAAGAAATTCTCAACTTTAGTAATGGATAGAAGTTAAACAATCATCTGTTATGGCCTTTTACATTCAACTTTAATGATTAATATCTTATATTTAGCAAATGTTTTTTAGATATAGATGAAGTATGAATAAACAAATCAAGTCAATGATAGTGCACAATATAACATTAACAAAATAAATCATTATACTATTTTTAATTATGATTTTAAATGTAATAATTATTTAATTTATCATAATTTATTGGATTAATCAAATTTAATAGAAGATGTAATTTAAGCATAAGTTTTTTACATTACCAAATCAATAATTATGCAGCTCTAAGATATTGAATTAGTTCTAAGTTAGAATAATATATTAAATTTACATTGTAAATCTTAACTTTATGTTTACATTGCGTATCCATTAATTTTTCATCTCAGATTAAGTACAAAAAAAAATATTTTTTTTTTAAGTGAATATTTTAATTTGTTTTATTTTTATTTATACTAATTTAGAAACCATTTTATATTACTTAATAGAGATGAATCTATTCAAATTTCATCAATTGATAATATAACTAGGTATTGTGAATAAAGATTGGAGGATAAAAGGAAACAAAATGTTGATTTAATTATAAATCATGGTGAATACTGAATTCACTAACACATTAAGAATTGATAAAATTACAAGTCTTGCTAGATGAAATTAAGTAATGTTGTTAGAATTTGGAAAAGGATCATTAATTAATTTAATGGATTTTCTCAAAAATCATCTCATACAATGGCTAATTGAAATAGTTATAGATTGTCATAGAAGACATGTAAAAAATAAATCCCAATTTAAATTTTATTTTTAATTATATAAATATCAAATGATTAATGGATTAAATAAAATCTACTGGAAATAAAATCAACATTTCAACTAAATATATATATTAACAAATTTGAACAATATAGCTTATGAATTTAAGTTGAATAAATTTTTTAATCAATTTTATATAATATATAGTATTCCAGGATTTTTTAATTACTTCTATCTTATATATTGATATTGAATTAACAATTGATAAAATTCGAACTTATATATTGTAAGTACTATGAAATAAATTTTAAATAAAAATCAATTAAAATTATGTAAAAATGATAAAGTCTTCAAATTTCACTAAATTAACAATTATTTCATCTAAACTTTCCTTCTCTAAATTTTAAATTGTAATAAATAAATTTATTTTTTACAATTTTTTTTATATTATCAGTTCTTTCTTTCTTCATTGTCTTTCTTTAGTTATCGATTAAATAGAGGAAAAGAATATTTTCTTTGCTATTAATTTGATTATTTATTAGTTTTTAGGGGGAAGAAATAATTACTATAATTAATTTGAATTGATAGCAAGAAATATAGATTGAGTAGCGTAATAATAAATTATGATTAAAAAAATTCTCATCATAACAATTTTTTTGTAAACTCAAAGGTCTGAGTGGTTGAAAGAACATCAATATGCATAAAAGGATACTTTGATGAATAATATGCAGGTAAAAAATGATATTTGTTAAAATACAGATTATATGATAAACTCATATCTAAGTAATAAAGCCTATTATATTAATTGTACAACCCCTTTAAAAAATTACATTACATTGAATTCAAACACGAATCAAGTTTATAATTGTGATTATGAACAATGTAAATTTTATTGTTAATATAAATGCTTAATATCTTTTGATTTGTATTACTAAGGCATTTGGATGAATAATTTATTAGAATTTCAAATTTACAAATATAACTATATTTATTATCATACATCTAATAATTATCAGCTAAACAAAGATTTTTGTGATGATAGTTATTATGAAATTTAATAAATAAACATAACTCATTCTTAAGTATCAATTTTAAATTTTACAATTTCTACTAATATAGTTGGAAATGGATAAGTGTCATTAAGAAATATTCATATTCTTAATTTCTATTATAATTGTTATCCAAAATGTTAAACTTGCTCTGGACCTGAAAATAATCAATGTTCGAGCTGTTTTTATGGGATTCAAGAAAATTAAATCTGTCCTCCTTGTCCTTTTAATTAATATTATGTATAATATAAGGGTTGCTTTCCAAAATGCAATTTCATTGAACCATTATGTTTAAATGGATTTTGTAAACTATGTTAATGTAAATACTTTATTCATATTAGCTTCCGAATTGTTTTCTTTAAATTTATAAAATTATACTGAATGGGTATTTTGGTCAGTGATTTATGATCATTAAATTTAGGATACAGTACCTTAAGTGTTTTGGTTCAATTAATTAATTTATGGAATATTAAAAAATAATTCTGGAATATCTCGTTTAATATTAGAGATTGTGCCAAAAATTGGATATTACGTTGGGCTTAGTATATAATTGATATTTTTTGATGAATTACCTCCTAATTGTGGTATTCATATTAAGTTTAATCGAACCTATTATGGATCAATATTTAATACAAGTTCTGGAATCAGATTACATAATTTTACAACAAGTAATTGCACAAAATATGAATATTCTTACTAATAATATTAGAATTATTAATTATGTGAAATTTATGGTTATTTTGATATCCCTTAATATCCATTTTTATTCACAGCAATTGGAAATCTGACGTATAATGTAATATAAATTAGGAATCCTTAAGTTGGATGGGCAATGATGGGGATATAAATTACATCTGATTACTGCACTAATTATTGTTTAGAATGTGATATATCATATAAGTGTAAGATTTGTGAGATTCCATACTTATTGTATCGAGATGGTACTTGTATATAAGAATGCAATGATTTATATCAAAAGAATAATGGATCATATTGTAAAGACTTTGATGATGAAACCTAATGTATATCAGTTTTATTATATGATAGATTCTGAACTCCTTATAAAAGAAAATATAATTTAGACTTTTGAGTACAATTCTTAATACAATCTTATACATTAAAATGGAAATAATTTCTTGAAAGGATAAAATATTCATTATTCATTTTGGAATGGATTTCTGATATTTGGAGGAGCTTATGTTTGGGCTTAAGCTAAGTTTGAAAGAATTCTTTAAATTGATAGGCCACATCATAGTGTTTCAATAGCATTCTACATTTTGTATGGTCCTGAATTTCCATCTGATAGTTAGTTTATAATTACAATTCAATAAAGTTATCAAATTATTAAGTATAAAAGCTAAGCGATAAATTAAAATGATGATGGGACCTTTATAGATATAGTTTCAGAAAAAAGAATTCACCAATAAAATGTTCTGAATATAACTTTTGAATGTAAAGGTGAAAATAATGAACCAATAAAAGCATTTTGTGGATTATATAATTTCTATTTAGCAGTTCATTATTGTTAACCTTATTGTAGACAATGTATAGATTAATAAAGTTGTTAAGATTGGAATAGAACTGATTATCTTACATAAATTTAATTTTCTTAAGCAGATTGCTAGATTAAGTAATATTTTGATATACATACATCCTTATGTATATCTTGTCCTTTATAATGTAAAAGATGCACATCAAAGTTTTCTTGTTAAGAATGCGAAAATTCATATAGATTAACCAATCTAGGGTGTTTTTGTGCAAAAAACTAATATGAAGAATTGAATTAATGTTAAGATTGTCCATTGAAATGCAATTAGTGTTTAAGTAATACTTTTTGCTTTGAGTGTGTGGATATTGTTAATATGAGACTTGTAAATGGATTATGTGAATGTATAGATGGATATTCATGGGACTCAAATATAAATAAATGTCATTCTGATTGCACTAGTAATTGTCCTTAAGAATGTTAAAATGAATGTATATAATGCATTCTTGGAAAATGTTATGAATGTGAAAATGAGTGGTATGTCGATCCTATTAAGAATATTTGTATAGAGAAATGCGGAGATTTTATATAATTACCAAATGAATAGTGTGAAACAAGTTTCATATTACCTTATAAGGGTTGCTAAAATTGCAAACCAAGATGTTAATCAACATGTTCTAATTGTAGTACATCAGGAATAGGTTGTTTAGAATGCATAGAAGGTTATTCATTAATTGACAATTTATGTTATTCAATATGTGGGGACATGATTATAACAGTTGATGAATAATGTGATGATGGAAACTTCATTTATGGAGATGGATGTCATTTTTGTTAATATAGTTGCTAAGATTCATGCTAAGATTGTATTAATGGGATATGTTACAATTACTAATTATAACATCCATTAACTAAAATGCAATGTGATCCTATGATAGGAAATGAATTAGAAAATAATTCAGAATTATGTAATTTAATAGGAGATTTATATCTATTAAGCAATCTCTATAATATAAACTTTGGTTGTGATTTAAATTGTTAAAAATGCTTTTTTAAAGTATGTTAGAGCTGTAATTAAAATTATATGATTTCAACCTATTCTAAATAATGTACACAGCATACCTAACTTTTTGATTTGGTTGATCATTGTGATTAATAAATTGGCAATATTTGCTCAAAATGCTTTGATTATGCTTATTTTGACATAATGGAATAAAGATGTAAACCAAAATCATTAAACATAAATTAATGTTAAAATCTAATGATACAAGTTCCAGACCAGTTATGTAATTAATGCTTTGAAAATTGTATTAAATGTTCCAATAATGATTGTATTAAATGCATGGAGGGATATTATTTTGATGATTAATTTTAATGTATTTCTTATTGTGGAGATGGTATACTCACAAATAATGAATAATGCGAAATTTATGATGATAATTGTTAAAATTGTGAATTCTAATAATTTTAATATTGCTTAGTTTAATTTCAAGATACATGTCTTTAGTGTAAATATGGTTTTCATTTCAATTTTATTTCAAAAATTTGTGAATCTATCTGTAGAGATGGATAAAAAGCAGATGATGAAGAATGTGAATTCGATAATTAAAACATATAATCTGGATGTAAATATTATTGTAGTGAAGATTGTATATGTATCTTGGAAGATTAGTAAATTATAAATGCTGAAGATTTAGATGATACTATTACGATTAATAATTAAATTTTCATAAATTAAAATGATCTTAATTAAATTAATAATGATTCAGATTAATAAAATTGCGGCAATGCTAAATTTTAACCTAGTTTAAATGAACAATGCGATGATGGAAATACAATTGGAGGAGATGGATGTTCTGAAACTTGTACCAATGAGCCTTTTTTTAAGTGTTAACATTTTGAAAACCAATAAAGTGAATGTTCTTATCTTGAAGTTCCTGATTTTTTCTTAAATAGATTATCTGACGAATAAAACTCACTCTAAATCATAGATTTATAATTTTCTTAAGAGATTAAATTGAATCAAACAAACACAATTGAAAATCTAGCTACTTATTCTATCGAACCTTATACCCAATATAAATTGATTGTTATTCCACTTGTAAATTTAACTACTGAATTACTTATGCCTCATTATTAATTCTCTATATAGTTTCAAGAAAATGTTGACAATTCTAAATTTAATATTAGGTTTAAAGAAAACATAATATTTAACTCTAACAATATTGGTCTCAAAAGTTACAATAAAAGTATTCCTATTGGAACTCCTTTTATATTATCAGCTTATTCTTAATAAAAATTAACTTAGATGATATCTATGAATGATGCTATTATGTACACAATGATAAGTATAGCTGCATTAGCATTTTTAATTGGTAATCCAATAATACTATTTAATCTATTAGATTTACTGTAATCTTTTTCTTACATTAAATATATATAATATAAATTTCCACCTCATTTTTCATCATTTCTAGAAACATATTCAAAGATCTCATTGAAAATAATAGTAGATTTTTTATAGATTGATTAATTCTTAGCTGAATTAAATGGAGGAGATTTTCCATAATTAAAAAGAACAGCTTCATAAACAACAAATCAAATTAATTAATTTAATTAGATATTTTTAGTAAATGCAAAAAGTTGTTATATATCAGTCTTAACCTCTTATATTACTTATTTGATATATAAATTGATAACTTCAAAATATATAGATAATTCCCTCAACAAGTTTCTTTAATCAAAAAAAGAAAATGTTAAATATTTAAGGATATAAAGTTTATTCTAAAATAAAATTCAAAAATAATGCTTGATATTAAAGCATGATTATTTCTCTAAAAGCATTTTTTCAGTTTATTTTACAATACTCCATTAATTACTATTTAGTACCTTTATTTAATTTCCTAACTATAGTTTTTAATCATTCTTGGATGCTTTTAATTCAATAAATTCATTATTTGCTTTTGGATTAATTATATATCTTATTTTTAAATCACTCTCTATTACCAGTTAAAAAATAAAAAATAGAAAAAAATGGAAGTATTTTTTTGAAGAATCAAAATCTAAATTTTGGGCAAGCAATTTTAAATCATTTTAAATGTATCGTGTTACCATTTATATATTTTTGATTGTTTTTTTTTACAATTAACCTGAAATATAATCTATTTTACTTTCATTTCAATCCTTATGTTACTTGATTTATTTATGTAAAGAACGACCATTAAAATCAAATTATGAATATATCAAATTAATATTTAGGGAAGGTATTTTCCTTACAACCATAGGTTCATTTTTAATTTACAGTTTTAATTTAAGTGAAGATTCCCTTTTAATATGTGGTTGGATCCATATCTCTATGCTTATAACTATATTAGCTACAAATTTGTTTGTAGATATGATTTAATTTATATTTAAACTGCATACTGAGTATATGAAAAAGAAATTAAGAAATAGAGATAAACTTAAAGTACCTAAAGTTCCCCTTGGATAGCTATCAATTATAAATAAATGGACAAACTTAATCAAACTTTGTAAGTTGATTAATTTAATCTTGATAATAATGATTAATGAATGATAGATTTTGTTTCATTTTGATTTTTTAGATAAATTAAATAATAATGCAAGATACTATCTTTTTTCAAATATATTGATTAGGAATAATCAATTTATGAAAATATTAGATTGCAAACTTTTTGTAAATAATATATTTTTGCATTTCTTTTGAAGTTAAAATATAATAAATCAAATATATTAAATATGTAAATATATTGAATCATAGATATTCTTCTGTTTTATTTTTTTATTTTTATCATTTACCATCAAAAGCATATAGTTTATTTATGCATATATCTGTTGAATTAATAGAGCATTTTAGAAATAAAATATTACCAATAATATAATAGCCTTTATTTAAAGCAATAAAAAATAAAAGCTACTCATTATTAGATGCATATTCCTTTTATATTAAGTCTGAAATTAAAATTTTTCCTCTCAGGTTTAACTCCTCATGTTAAATCACGATAAGCAGTCTTTAAAAGTTCTCGTAATAATTGGTTGAACATGAAGCACAAGTGGTTTTATTTTATCATTTTTAATTGAGTTATATAAATTGACTTGAGATTTTTTTTAATTTTGCAATTATACTTCAAACATTTATTAATGAATCTTTGAAATAATTAAAATAGAGATTATCAGTTTATAAAAGAGAGATTGTTAAAATTGAATGCAATATAGTTGAATTAATCTCACGAATTAATGATTCAGTAACATTATTAGTTAAAACTCTAATAAGAGCAATAATATATGTTCAAAAAATTCATTAGAATTATATCTAAGACAGCTATTCGATTATGGAAGTTATTTTTTTGTTTTGATTCTTCTTATCAATATTTAAAAGCAACTTTTATCTAGGGTATAAAATACTTAATTAAATGAGTATTGATTTATATGCCAGATATTTATATTCACCTTTAATACATAAATAAACTTACTTACTATTTTATATAACAATTCAATTTTCTAACACTAAATTTTCAAATTATATAAATTAAGATAACTAATTAATATGAATTATATAATATTTTATCCCTAGATGTGTATGAGATCATTGTTGGTTTCATGAGAATTTAAAATCATTTATTAAGTATAGCTTACAAAGATTTTATCTCATAAAAAACTTTGGATATGATCATCTGCAGTTGAAGATCAATTTACATTTTTCTAATTTTAAAGTTGTTACCATAAATTGCAAGCTCTAATAAACTTATTTATTTTTTCATCTATTCTTGAGGTATCGTTATTGATAAATAAAAATATCGAATTTTGAGAATTACTTGCATTCATGTTTCTAGAAGATGCAAATATTTCTAACATTTTTTAACATTGAATTAATTTCCTTTTCAAGAGGTCATTAACGATTAGATAAGTTACTGTTAAAAGCAAAATTAAAATTGAATGTATATCATTGTATAAATTTTAAGAATGAAATCAAATCATGACCTAATTCCTAGTCAACAAAAATAAAAAAAGTCTGATTTTTAAAATGAAAGGTTGATTAAAAAGTGAGATCATCATATTTTTGAATACTCAGCCTGGATAAAAAAATTTAATCTTCATGCAATACTTATAAATTAGTAATGCAAAATACATTCTAAAAATAAAAATTAATTGTTTGGCGTTAGTGATTATTATTATCACAAAATTCTGGGTCGTATCAACATTAATTTTGCTGCTATTATAATGGATTTATTCCTAAATTGTATAGTACGAGCAAGTGAACCTACATCCCTTACATTAGTGTTCTAACTGTATATTTCAATGATTGATAGGGTGAGGCTTTTGACTCAAGAAACAAGATGTTACAAGATTGAAAAAAAGTAAAATAATTATTTGTTTTTAGTCTTATAAAATATCAACTTCATAGTGTATGTTTTTGATTATTATTTTAACTTTTAGGGATATAATAATCTGAATTTAATGGAAACATATTCAGTACTAAGCAAATACTTAAAAGCGATATTTTAAATAATATAACTTATAAATTTAATTCAATATAAGATTATATTATTGATTGCTTTTATGAATAATAAATTCATTTCTCTGATTTATCGCCCCAAAATCGGATAGATTAATCACCACTTCCAGATGCCAACATAGTACCATCAGGAGAGAAGCATATTGATAAGACTCTTTCACTATGACCATCCAAATTTGCTTTTTATTGCCCTGTCTTAACATCCCATAAACGAATAGAGTTATCGTAACTACCAGATGCTAATGTGGTACCATCAGGAGAAAAGCAGATTGATACTACAATATTGCTATGACCATCGAATTTTGCTTTTTATTATCCTGTCTTAATATCCCATAAACGGATAGATTTGTCTCCACTCCCAGATGCTAATGTAGTACCATCAGGAGAGAAGCATACTGAGTATACTGAATCATCATGACCATTCAATTTGTCTTTTTTCTATCCTGTATTAACATCCCATAAAAAAATAGAATTATCATCACTACCAGATGCTAATGCCGTACCATCAGGAGAAAAGCAGATTGACCAGACTCTATCACTATGACCCTCGAATTTTGCTTTTTGTTATCCTGTCTTAACATCCCATAAACGGATAGATTTATCTCCACTACCAGATGCTAATTTAATGCCATCAGGAGAGAAGCTTACTGAGGAGACTTAACTTTTATGACCACTGAATTAGACTATTTCTTCTCCTGTCTTAAGATCCCATAAACGGATAAAGTTATCAGTACCACCAGATGCCAATTAAATACCATCAGGAGAGAAGCATACCGAGTTGAATCCTTATTCGTGATATTCATAACCTTCCAATTTGTATTTTTGTAATCCTGTTTTAACATCCCATAAGCGAATAGAGTCATCTAAGCTACCTGAAGCTAATGTAGAGCCATCAGGAGAGAAGCATACTGATTGGACCCAATGATCATGATTTTCCATTTTCTTCAATTCATGTATATTATGACTGATATTCATAAGGCCAATTACTTTTAAAATTAATTATTTATCTTTAAAAAATAAGTTTTGGGTTTAAAATAAAAAATATGCACTAATCGCGTAAATAAGCATCAAAAGATTGGAGTTTGTGTTTTTTCTTGAAGAAATTTTAAAGAAAATTATTATTTAAAGATTTGTTAACTATTAATCTCTAATTATTTTATGATCCTTGTTTATCACTTTTTCAGCAGTTTTGGAGCATCATAGAAAATTAGGATATTTTATAATTAAAGAGATGCTATAATATATGAATATAAGATATTCTTTCGAATTATAGAGATTACTTACATATTTAGCGAAATTAAAAAAAATCAAATTTCCTTCTATGTGCCATATTTCTGAAATTTTAATTTATTGTATTACCATAGTCATTATAGAAAATGATAACATTTTATGATTGGATTGTGTAAGATATCTTTAATATTTTATATTTTGAACTCATTCGAATTTGATTCACAATCAGCATCATTACTCTCAGTAAACTTTGTAAAATTCTATTTGATGATTTTTGTTTTCGATCTTTGTATTTTGTTTGATTGTTTTGATTTAACTAAATTATTTTTATCAGATTTATTGACTCCATGTAGAAATTATTTTGATATTGATCAATTATATAATAGTAATGAGTGTTGTAATCATCTCTCTAATTAATTAATTATTACAATTGATCATCTTGAGATTAAAGATTAATGAATAGAAAAGAAGGAATGGAAAATCTTTAAGCAAAAATTGTTTAGAGTTATTATCCAATGATTTCATTAAATTATTAAATTTATTGAAGTTATTTTTATGAATTTTTAAAATTATAGATATATTAATATACTCCAAATAATTTTCAAATAAGTCTATCCACTTATTTATTTTGAATCCTTCCTCATCTTAAAATCCTCCAGCTTAAACAATTTTTCCTATCCAAGAAAGATACCAATTCCAACTTTTATTTAATTAACATATAATCCATGCCATCTTAAATATTTTATTTATTCTAAATTTCTTATGTCTTATACGATATTATTTTTATCACGAATTCTAAATGATAAACATATACATAAATATGATGGAGCCTTCTTTTTAAGAAACCTTCAACATTTCTTTTTTTGCTAAATTTTTCTTTTTGGAAGAACCATTAGTTTGAAATTCAGTAACCTTCCATTCCATCTATAATCATCACATCATTATTTTTTTCTTTTAAAACCTTTGAGTGAGAGTTTTCCTTTAAATAGTTCCTCAAAAATTTATAGCTATAAAAAGAATTATTAAATTAATTTTAATACTTTTTAAAAATTGATAATAATTAGGTCCTTATTCAATATCTAAATAGCTAATCAATTTAGAGATCAAAAAATATTCATAAATAGCTATAAATTGATGTAAAAAACTGTTTGAGTTTTGATTTAAATGTTAGAAAACTTTATAAATTTACCAAAAAGGATTAAGTAATAACCTTCGGACAACCAAAAACTTAACAAATTAAAAATTTTTGTTATTGTTATTCTAATAAATAATATTTATCACTAAGATTGTAGGTTAAAAAATTAAATTAAAACAATTAAGTCAAAGAAAATTAATTTTAGATGTAAAAATAGTTTAAATAGTAAATTCATAATCAAAGAACTATTAAAAGTACAATAGAATAGAAAAATGAGAAAAAGAAATTTAATAATAATTATGAATAAAAAATCCAAAAGATTCTTGAATATCTTTTGGGGTATGAATTCTACATCAACATAAAAACTACAAGAGAAAAGAGAAAACAGATTTTTCACCATATTATCAATAATCATACTAAAAATTCAAACGAAGAAGTTAACAATTAATTAATTTTTTAAATATTCTGATATCAAATCAAATTAATCTGCTAATTTCTTAAAAAAATATAATTAAACTAAGGGATGGTTTTAATAGAATATTCCGGATTTTAATTGAAATGAATGAAATTAAAGAAAAGAAACACTCAAACAAGTTTTTCAAGAAAAGGCTAAACTTATTAGATTTATGAAGGTGTTATCTAAACTTTGATAAATTTCTTATTCATATGACATATTTTTAGAAATATTGAATTTTTTCATCTCATAGATTAAAACATATTTATAATTAAAATTTATTTAATAATAAAATGAAAAGTTAGGTATAAAAGATGTTTTTATAACAACTCAAGGATGTGTGTAATTTTATTGTGAATATATTATCTAGTTAAGGATATAAATAATATGATATTTCATTTTTTCTTACATAATTAAACAGTTTCAGATTAATACGAGATGGCTTCATCATGTAATTCTCTAATTTTTTTCAAATAATTTCTCATCGTATAATATTAATTTTTAAAAATTAAAATATTAAGATTTGTCTATATTTTTTGGATATTTTGTAATCATATTATCTATAAGATTAAAAGCTTCTTAATTTTTATTAATATCAATTATGAATTTTGCTTAAATATCTCTTTTCTTATGATATTTTGATAATATCTATTTTAAATAAAAATGCAAAAAAAAATAATCTGCTCTAAGCTTTTCTAATCTCAGCTTGTCTATAATAAAAAATAATCAAAAGGTTTGGATAGTATAGAGTAAGTAGTTTGGGAAATTTAACATATAGATAGAATCCAACCAATCAATTTGATATAACAAATAGCTTATGCATTCCTCATATCATTTAAATTTTATCTCTAAATAGAGTTACATTAAAAAAAAAGATTTTAAATCACAGTTATAAAAAATGACATTTTTTTTAAAGTAACCATTAATATAGACTACTTAAAATTCAGAATTAAATGAAAAATAATAAAAAAAAAGTGTTTGAAGCTAAAAGTTAATTATTATAGAGAAAATAATTCTTTAATTCTAAACAAAATTTGATTGCTAATGTAATAGAATTAGAAATGTCCATAAAATAAAAAACAAGATCTTACGTTATACCTATATTAAAGTTTGATAATCATTGAAAAGTATCGCTTATAATATCCTTAATCTTAATGATAGGAAATTTTATGATTTAAAAATATTTAAATAATTTACAATCTTTAAATTTAATAATATAATATTACCTTATGTACGATTCATAAATTCACATATTAATTGGACCAATTATTTCTTGAAGGATTGATATTTAAGAGAACAGCGTGATTTAGAATTAAATTTTATAATATAGATTAAAGGTCCTTTCAGTTTATGATTGAAAAGAGTCCTTTCAGAATAGTTAATAATAAAGTTGATGAAATTATTAGTAGGAAGATTAATGGCTCATAAATCGAATAAAAATTCTTCATCCAATATCATCTTAGTAAATTATAACATAAAATGATAATTCTTGAAGTAAAAGTGAGTATAAAGAAAAATAGTTGGATAAAAATTTTATTGTTTTATTTTTTTAAAGTTATTTTTTATATCAATATGTTTTTAAAGCTTTTCAGATTTAAAAGAAAGTCTTTGTTTATTTAGCTTTTTTTCTGTTATGGAAATTTTCTTTTACAATATTAATTCCTTAAGACTGGGTATTCATAATAATTTGATTGAAAAGGATCTCATAAATACATCACAAAAACTAAAAAATAATAGTTTAAGGAATAACCATCATGTTTCAATAATATTGTGAAATTGAATCTTTATTTTATGTTATTTTCATTCTCTATTTTAAAATAAATAAATAAAGGATTGATATAAATTCTTTTTCTAATTATGTATAAAAACTTTATGAAATATTAATTAAATAAAAAGTAATAAAAACAGTTTGCGGGAAAAAAATAATTCACGAAATAAGGTTATTTTAGTATCCTTGAGAATAAATTAGAAAAATATACTTTAATTTTCTTTGGTTATAAGTAAGCAATTAAAACATTTACAGAAGCTCAATGCCTTAGAAAATCAATTTCTTTACTTCTAATTCTCTTTATATAAAATTTAATTTTAAAGGTCTTCATAGATTATTCATAAACTAACTTTTAAATGGAACTAGTTTGAGTTTTTGATATTCTACTTATTTAATATCAATCATAATATGAAAATAATTATTTTATTTATTAATTTATTTATATATATATATTATTTCAAGATTTATCAAGTATTGAAGAAACGATATCGATAATTTTAGTGGCTTTGTATATATATACTGATAAATACTTACAAATTCCCTCTCAAGTAATATTGATTTTGTTAAAAATTTATTAATAAAGAATCAACTAATTAAAATAATATTTTATCTGTTATTTTAGATTTTAACAAATACTTTCTCTTAGAATAATTTGAACAAATAAATCAATACAGCAATTTTATTTTTAAAATAATTATTTATCAACTTTTTTTCTCTTAAATTATGAATTTTGATAGTAGAAATTTTCTCTATATAAATTCAATTAAATTTCACTTTGGCTATCATTCATTCATTTTTTATTGATAGGTTATTAATTAATTCCGAAAGAACTCTAAAGATTATTCTAATAGACAAATTTTTTTTAATAGCTCTATGGAACATATTATTTGAAATATATTTTTCTATAAAGCTCCATTTATAATTAAATCAAAATTTCTTTAAAAATTTAAGAAATGAATGAAATTTTGATACCATGCACTATTTCCGACCATAATGAATATATTTCTTTTGTATGTCTTAACGAATCCTGCCCTGATTCGATTAACCATTATGAGCAAATATATTCATTAATTAATACAAATTTAGAGAGAATAAACAAAACAATTTAAAGAAATCTACAATGATTTGATAAACTGTTTTGAATAGATTTTCAAAAAAATGGATCAAAACAATAAAATATTAGAGAGCATGAATCAAAAATTTTAAAGCAAAGAATACTTGTCCTTTAAGTCTTAAATATTTATATTGAAATAGTACTACTCAAAGGAAAATGAAAAATAAATATGTATTGATTATATTTATATATTAAAGATGAATAGATATCATAATTGAATAATATTCTTCATACAATCAAAACTATACTGAGAGATTTAATAAAATGTTATGATCTAATTATTTCTGGAAAGTTGAATAAAGCTAAAATTGAAGAAATAAATAAGATCAGTGAAGAGTAGAATAAATAAAAAATATAAGAAGCTAAAAGATTATTTGTTTAAGGTAAAAACAATTTAAATAAAAATTAGGGTAAAAATTAGTTAAAGAGGGTAAGTTAAAAGAAGCTTTGATTAAATTTGATGATTCAATAAAATAATTTAATAAGGATTACATTTTATATGTATGGAAAGGTAGTTTTATTAATTTTTAAGAGTATAGGATTTGCATTAGATAGTTTAAATCATTTCGAGGAGGCAATTTAGTGTTATGACAAAGCTATTGAAATAAATCCTAATCATGATAATGCGTGGAATAACAAAGGTTGTATATGTTTAATATGTTTTAGGTTGGGCATTAAATTCCTTAAACAAATTCTAAGAAGCTATTTAATGTTACGATAAAGCTATTGAAATAAATCCTAATCACGAATATGCATGGAATAATAAGGGTATTTTAATATTAAACTATATTATTTAGGCTTAGCACTAAACAACCTCAATAGATTTTAAGAGGCTATTGAGTGTTTAGACAAAGCTATATTAATTGATTCTTAAGATGATTATGCATGGAATAATAAGGGTAATACTTTATTTTTCTTAAATTGTTATTTAGGTTTTGCATTAAGGAAGTTAAATAGATTTTAAGAAGCTCTTGAATGCTATGAAAAAGCTAATGAAATTAATCCTAATCATGATAATGCATGGATGAATAAGGGTAGAAGATTCTTAAATATAATTATTTAGGATTTGCATTAAAAAAATTAAATAGATTCTAAGAGGCTGTTGAGTGTTATGATAAAGCTATTTAAATAAATTCTAAAAATGATATGGCTTGGAATAACAAAGGTACTAAAATGCTTAAATTATTGTTTAGGTTCAGTATTAAATAATCTAAATAAATTCTAAGAAGCTATTGAGTGTTTAGACTAATCTATTTAAATAAATTCTAAAAACAATTATGCATTTGAAAATAAAGGTTATGCACTACATCAATTAAAAGAATATTAAAAGGCAATAGAATGTTATAATCAAGATCTTTCTTTTCATGTAAAGCCTGTGACTTTGAAACTAAAAGGTAAAAACATCCTATAATATCAGCTGATGCATTATTTGAATTAGGAAGGAAATCAGAAGCAAAACAATTTTATCTAACTGCATTGTAAAAAGGACACAATGAGAAGGATTATATAAAGAAACAACTATCAAAATTATGAATGATTATAAATATTTTAAATCTCATCGCATTAATTAAATATTAAATTTATATTGTAGTAATAAGAATATGTTCATAAACCCAAAAGATGAAAAAAATTCTAAATTTTATTATTAAATATTATGAATTCCCTAAAAATGAGCAAGTATAAACAATATTCAATCATCTATTTAAGATGACCTATAAATTTAAAAGAATTGAAATAATGTTAATATCAATATTATTTAAAAGGTGAGATTGTGAAATTTTATCATTTATTTTTTTATTTATTATCGAGAACTTATAAAAATTTTTAAAATTAATTATATTAATAGAGGTAGAAAATAAGTAATGAGTTATAATTTATAAAATTTTATGAAATTTTAAATAATTTAAGATAAATTTTTTAATTTTAAATGAATTTCCAAGACTTTAAATTTTTGGCTTATTATATTTAAATATCTTAAAGTCAATTAAAATAAATTTATTTATTTCCATTAATTTTTCCAATAATTTTGGATGAGGCAATTAATTGTGATAAAAATGAATTGTGTTGATTAAAAGAATTTTAGAGTTTTGATTAATACCTTTTTGAAGAAGCCACTATTTATCATTTTTATGAGAATACAAAAATGCAAAGAAAAAAGGAAAAGGGGGGCACTCTTTTCTAAGATTTGATGATTCATAATATGAATAATTAAATGTTAAATTTAAATTTAGATTTTTTGGAGATTGTGTATAATAAAAATGAAAGCAAACAAGGTCAATGGATAAGAATTTTATAGTTAGAATTATATAATTTATTATAGAGCTAGAAGAACTATTTTTAAAGTAGAATATTTATTTTGAATTAGATAAAGATTTATATTAATTAAAGAATATGAAACTTTTTTATCCTATCTATCATTATTAAATAAATTTAAAAAAAAGTATAGAAATCAAATCAAGCATTTCATGAAATAGAATAATTTAATTATAATTTTATCAAAAGTTAAATCTTCCACCAGTCATATATAAGAATAAAGTTTAAAATTTCTCAAAATATTGTTGTTCTTGGTCTAGGAATTGTATTTTTTATTATTTATCTCATTCCAATTGTCTGAATTCTTAGTATTATTTTATTTTCAATTTTAGATTCCATAGATTTAACTCTAGTTAAATTAGAAATTAGACCAATAAACAGATAGTAAGTACATTAATTTGTTTTTATTTAACTTTCAAATAGGTCTTGTTTAAATTACAACCATTATATAAATTTACACTAGATATACTTGATTGAAATAATAGGTATATAAATTACAATGAATGTGATTTAATAATTATTTGTTTTAACAAAATTAATTTTTTTCATCCTAAACTTTTATACAAAGTTTATTTTATTATTCTTTCATTTCAAGATTTCTATCTTTATCAAATATTGTATCTCTTAAATTAAATTTATAATTATTCTCAATTTATTTTAATGATTTTTCTTTCAATTTATTTATCAAATTAGTTCTTCCTATACCTTTTTTTAATAAAAATTATGTCTTTAAGCTTGAAAAAAGAAAATACAGAATTCTAAATTTAACAATCATCATTTTTTGATGAATATAATTAATATTCTTCAAACTCATCAAAAATATGTTCAAACAAAGTTTTCATACGTTCTGTTTTACCTACTCCATAACTGCCTATGATTAAAACTATTGGATAAACTTTTTTAATTAATATTAAATCATAACTCAAAGGGTTCTAATTACATAATATATTTACTTTTTAAAAAATAGCATTTTTTATAATATGTTTTTTATATTTAGTTTGGTTTTATTCTATATTTACATATACAATCTTTTTTTGCTTTGTTTTAGCTTTTATGATTGCATTTTTATGATATCTTAACAGAAAGATTAGTTAGTTTCTTAATCTGATAAGTTAATTAAATTAGTTTATTTTTTCTACAAATTCTATATTTTTTGTTTATTAGATATTTCTTACTTTTTAATCATATATGAAATGAAAAGTATGAATTATTAATATTGTTGAGCAATATATTAATAAGTTTGTGCTTTGGTTATGGTTGTTGGATTTACTATTTTAATTTATTGTTTTCTTCGATTGCAGGTAAAAAAGTTGGTTTTCTATTATAAAATTAGTAAATTTAAAAATAAAAATAGTTATTGTTAATTCTAACTTTTCAAGTATTTATATTGATTTTACTAATTAAAATTTTTATTTAAAATCTAATAGAAATAAATTAATAAAAGTAAATACAATTCGATTATTTATTACAAATAAATTATTGTTGTATTTAAGCAAAAAATTATTGTATTTGAATATTGATCATTAAATTACATTTACATATTAAAAAGAAAATCATATAGATTTATAACTATAAATTGTTTTTATTTGAAATAAATAAAGATTAAATTTTCATTGTAAGAAATTATTTCTTCTATTTTGATTTCTTATTTACTACTGTTATTATTGATAAGTAATAAAACCATGTTAAATAAACTTTTGGATTTCAATAATATTGTTACTTTTTACATTCATAAAATTAGGAATATTAATGTTAAATCATTGATAAAAGATAGCGATGAAAAAAGGAATAATATATGATTTAATTTCAATTAACAATTAGTATTTATAAATTTAAGGAATTTTTTTTGAATTTATCATTTTTGATGTTAATTCTAATAAACATAAATAATTTAGAAAGGGTTTGTATAATATTAATTAAAAAAGAAATTCTCAAAAATTTTTAATTAGAATATAAACATATTTTATTAATAATGTATAATTATATTATCACAACCTCTTTTTTTTTCATAATAGTCTTCAAATTCATTTAATTTATTCAAGAAACTGCAAATTATATAAGAAGTTCTTTTAAACATTGATTTTTAAGGTTCTGGGCCTTTTCATTTGAATGGCTTGCTGTTAGTGATGGAAATATGTGCTCTAACTATTTATTCCAATTCTCTATAAATTTCCTTTCAAAAGAAGACATAAGGAGAAATAATTTATGAGTACCAATGATAAATTTCTGTTAAAATGAACTTCTTGTAGAATTTGCAAGTCTTTGTAAATATTTCTTGATCTTTGAAGACCATTATTTCAAATTCTTAAGCTTTTTGATTGCATATAATGTCCCAAAGTTGTTTTTAGCTGTGGGGCTTTAGTTAATGGTAATTTTAACTGAAAATTCAATATTATTTATTTAAAAAATGAGATTGATCTACTATTAAAACTAGGAATTTATAAATAATAATCTAGAAACCTGAGCAACAAATAGATTATTATTTAATGATAAAAATCATTGTATTTTTTACTCTTTTGTATAGTTTTTTAAGCAAAACAAGTTAAACTATCTGCTTTTGATTAATAATTTATCTCATTCACATTAAAAACAATATATTCGTAAAAAACTCAGATGTGAAATAATTACTTTAGATAGTTTTTTATATCTATAAATAGCTATGCAATTGATTCTTTTTGTGAACAATATCTATACAAATCAATAAATAGAAAAAGAAAGACAGTATTGTGAATATCATATAAAAATTTAGATATTATCTATTTAGTATTAAAATTATATTATAGTTTGAAAATGCTCAAATATAACTTCATATTTTAATAAAATTTAATCAATAAATTAAGAGAAATATAGGTATATATTAATTAATTAATAAATTCAATTAATTTATTTTTTATATATTATATTATTATCATAAACTTGAACTATTAAGTCATGAGTAAATATCTTAGTTTTTATCATTTTATTTGTAAGATTTTCTTTTTTAACTTCTTTATGAGTTCCTCTAATAAAATCAAAAACAATCCATTTTATAGTTTTTTCTACATCTTCTTCATTATCTTCACTAGGAGAATCTATTTCTAAATTTTCATCTTTATAAACCTTATATGGAATCATAGACATGAGATATGATTATTTAGAAGAATATTAATATATTGAATTTAATTAGTTCTCCTGTTTGATTGATCTTATTAATTTGCCACTAGATAAATTAATTAATTAAAATTAATTCTAATAATAATTAGAAATAACAGCAAAAGCTTTATTAAATACAAATTATGAAAAATAATATTCTTCATAATTATATTACTTAATAATTTTGGATTTGTTTCGAATATTAATAACAATTAATTGACCAAATTCATCTGCAATAAGTGCATATTGATCACCAAGAATAGCAAGTTAAATTTTAACAGGATAATAGTCTTCAGGTATCTATAAATTAACTTCATATATTTAAATGTTTGATTTATCAATAGTAAAATCTTTTAGATTAAATGGTACTTAGTAAATTTAACCTTATTAATTTATATAAAATAAGCATCCAGATTAAATATCATATACCATAGAGTCAATTTGAATATCATCAAATTAGATGATTTCTTCATTTTATATTCCATTTTGTAGATTTAAAAAAAGGAATCTTGATATATCAGTATCTTTTGTAATATTAATAATACCTAAATTACCATCCTTAGAAAAATAAGGTTTTTAACATCCAATAAAATGAGTTCTATAAAATACTTTCTTAATATTTTGATTAATAAGATCAATTATTATTATTCTTTATGTTTAATACTTTCCTAAAATACTTACTTCTATACATATAATTAAGAACTTTCCACCTGGACTAATAGTAACATATGGAACATAAAACTTTGAACTACCTTCAACTTAAGATTAAAGAGAATCATCATAATCAGATATATCACTCAAATAATAGTCCTATACATCACATTTTATTTCTTCATCTTTTTCATTTTTATAATAATAATCAATATTTAGATCAATTGGTCGAATAAAAAGTTAAATTTCTCCATCTTGTAAATAATGATTTTCTATTCGGCATTATTCCTAATTGTATTCTAATTCAAAGTTTTAATTAAATTCAAAATTTAAAGTGACTCTTCCATATATTGATTCATCTCTATACTATTACTCTATTTATATTCTCCAATCATCTTTATCATTTTTATTCATCAAGAAATTCTTTTTATTATTTTAATATAATCTTTAAATTTTTTAAACTTTAAATTAAAGGAGGTAAAATGTTCTATATAGATGTCAAAAAAATTATGTAATTAAAAACTATATCAATTAAAATTTCAAATCAGAATGTTCACTCTATATACTAAAATTCAAAATTAATCAGTTTTAAATCAGAATTATATAAAATATCAGAATTATCAATTTTGTCTTAAAATTATATAATCATAATTTATTATATTTTTTAAATCTTTATAATTTACATTTATTATTTTATATTGATCATTTTATTAAAAATATCTTATCATAAATTACTGATTTAGACAAAAATTTTTATGCACATTAATATTACAGGTTTCTTTTCTAAGTTTTTCTAATTGGTAACATTAATTAAATTAAATAATAATAAAATTGTTAATATTATAAAGCTTTTTGATTAATCACTTATTAATAGTAAACATATTTTAAATGTTTTAAATAATGTTAGAAGAAAAGTTTTGTTGAGAATAAAAATAAAGTATTTATTAATATATCATTTCATATGTTGGGGTTTATTTTTTTGTTGTTGAAATTAACAAAATATGGAATTATGATATGGAAATAATTTCTGAGTTTTCAAACTAATAAATAAGCACATTTTAATTTTTTAAATTGTTAAATATTTTATAGAATATATCAAATATAAATTATTTAGATTAGAAATGTATATTATGATAGTTTATTATTTCATTTTTAAGTTTTTAATTATATAATAATATCTGTAGATGAATATCCTAATTGTTACATATAGTATTTAAACATAGGATATCTATTCAATATAAGTAAAGAAATAGCTATGAATAATAATTATATGAACCTTTTTGTCTGTAGAACTAATGATTTTGTGTTAGATTTAATGCTAGATCAAAATAAGTTATTGCTTATTAGTGCAATTTTTAAGATTATAATGTAATACCTAATATTAAAAATTATTATGATAACCTTTGTTAAAGTAAGCCTCAGCATATTTAGGATTTATTGAAATGGCTTTATTAAAGCATTCTTCAGCTTCTTTAAAATATAATAATTTATTTAGCAAAACACCTAAAATAAATAAATTATCACCTTTATTTAAATATGCTTTATCATAATTTGGATTAAGTTCTAATGCTTTTTCAAATTATTATTTTGCTTATTCATAATGAAATTCTTTAAATAAAGCCAATCCTAATGGAATTATAATAATTTACCTTTGTTAAGTGTAGCTTTCTCATTTTTTGGATTTAATTATAAAGCATAATCAAAAAATAGAATAGCTTAATCAAATTAATTTAATTTTATTAAAGTTAAACCTTAAATTGATACTTAAAAAACCTTTGTTTATTAATGCAATATCATTTTTTGGGTTAATTTCAATTGCCTTATTTAAGAATTCTAATGCCTCTGTGTTTCTGTCTAACTTTCTTAATAAGGAACCTTTTTATTAATTATTTAATATAAACCTTTGTTATTCAAAGCTTAATCAGCTTTTGGATTTAGTTCAATAGCTTAGGTATAACATTCTAATGATTAATCATATTATTTCAAATCATATAAAGCACAACCTAATAATTACAATAAAAATTTTCCTTTATTAAGAAATGATTTCCAATTTTTAGGATTAATCTTAAGAGCTTAATTAAAACAATTTATTGCTTCATCATACTTTTTTTGTTTATTTAAAACAATCCCTATGTTTCTTTATTCATATATATACCTAAGTTATTATAAGCTTGATCATTATTTGGTTATAACAAAATAGTTTATTTTAATAATTCTAGAGCTTCCTCAAATTAGTTTAATCTTGATAACAATAAACCTTAATTTAATAGAAAATATTAACCTTTATTATTTAAAGCAGGATAATAAGTAGGATTCATAATGATGACTTTTTCATACATTTCAATAGCTCCCAAATAATTTTTTTATCTTGTTAATTACAAACCTAATTAATAATATTTGTATACCTTGATGAAAATAACTTTAAGAATCTCTATCTTGTAATTTAGAATTTTAGTTATTTTTTATTATATCTACTTATTTATTCTAAATTGATTTATTTTTTCTTAATTCTACAATCTCAGATTGTTAATTGTAATATCTTTCCTCTAATTCAAAATTTCTAATCTATTCTTATTCATTTTATTATTTTTTGAAATCAATTTTAAGTTTTTCTAAAGAATTATAGCATACATTTACTTTTATCATTAATTTTATAATCCATTTATAAAGTTTTTTATTTTTTTATTATCTTTTTATCTAAACTTTTGTTTTCTAATTTGATATTTTAAGTTTTTTAAAACTTATATATTTATGAGTGAATCAGTTTGTTATTAAATCAAGTTTTTTATTTTATCTAATTATTTAGATTTGAATGATTCATAACTTATTTGTTATTAGAAACATTGTGTTAATTTTTAATATATATTGATTTATATTTATTTAAATCCTTCTAAAATGAGAATTAGAAATTTACAGAATTAAACCATGCAAGATTCTGTATAATTTTTCAAATAAATATCTTCATCTTTGCTATTTTTTTTTAATCATAATCAAAATAATAGTTGGGTTACTATTCTAATTATAATTTAAGGCAAAATCTCAACGATAAGTAATATATATAAATCAGTAAAGATCTCAATAAAATTATTTGCAACCATAAATTAATAGAATATTAATAACCTAAAGTTAAATTTGAATATTTATGATAAACTTTAAAATAGAAGGAATGTTTTAATTACCTGAAACTTATTTTATATAAATATTTTTTTTGGATTAATTTAAATAAAATTAGAATAGATGTGAAATTTCTAAACTAATTAAGAAATTGATAAATAGTTAATACGACAATGAAATGTAAATTCAAATAATTTATTTATAATTCTTTTATCCTTGAATATAACTGGAACTATAGTATTTATGTATATATAAGAATAATTAACAATTAAAAATTAATGATTATATAGTTCCTCTATACATTTGATTTTCGGTTTATTCTTTTATCAAGGTAACTCTATTTATATAGATAAAAGTTGCTATTTTTCATAAACTTAAAAAGTATAATTATTTAATTATATATAAGTGCAAAATTAATTTCTAATTGAATTAAATATATAAAAAATAATTTAATTATTTAATTTATAAACTTTAATAATTAATAATTAATAAATAATTATGGAAAGATGGAAAAGAATCAACACACAAAACTATTTTTGATGAGTAGTCAAAAGTGTAATGTTTTGATTTTAAAATATCGAGATTAACATAAATTATTTTTTATTTATATATAAAATTGAATAAGACAAAAATTTATTAAATTAACGATTCCACATAATTGTATTTACTTTTAATAATTATCTATAATCGAAAATGATTATTCAATAGATAGATATGAAGTGATGTAATGTATTTTTTTTAATGAAATCAATTATAAATGTATTTAGGTATATTGAAATATGTCTTTGATTAATAATTTCCATATTATTTTTTAATTGATTTTAATCATGTTTCATATAAGTTAATTTATCCTACTGGGATATTGTTATGGTTAGATTTTGTACTTAGAGAATTTTGTAGGTGATGACTTTATTGATTCTTAAGGTAATTACTTAATTTAAGTTAGGATGGTTTGTAAGTGGAGAAAATAAATAAATTTCTTATTGTGGTTTAACAAAATTATTTGGAGGTTATAAAGCATTTGGAATAGATGCAAAGATTACAAAATTAATTTAATTACCTCCTCATTATGCAGTAAAGATTGAATTTGAATTATGGAAGTAATATTAAGAAATAAAATATAGAATAGATTATTGGAATTTGGATGATTATTATTTCCTATATTTAGATTAAAAGTTAGTTATCTAAAGCAATTTTTAATCTATAAGTACATCATAAATTATGTGTGGAGCTCCTTTTGCAGGTCCAAATTGGAAAGAAAAAAAGTAAGCAATAAGTATTAATGAGTATCACAATTAAGAAACAATTGTAATTTTAATGACTACAAATATAGATGAACCATCTGATATAGTATATATGTTATATATTAAAGAAATCTTGGGGTATTAGAGATTTTAGATTATACATATTTAAATGTCCATCTGGATGTATTACATGTATATAAAGTGATTCTAGAACAGAATGCATTTATTGGATTATGATTAATAATAGTTTATCAAGAGATGATAATAGTCAATTGAAAATAGAAGGTTGGATAATTAATTATGGATTCAAATAATAGAGTACATGTCTATGTATTTAATAATGTTATAATTTATGATAGCTATTCCAATTTTAGGTGGATACAATTTAGTAGGTAGAAATAGTATAATTATGAAGTAAATTGATTTACCAGTTCATAGTTTAGTAAAAATAAAATATCGGTTTATTTTTATTGATTAATGGAATTCAGAATATGCATAATTATATATTGATAATTAATTAATGTGGAATTATGTTCATACATCTATGAATAAAGATACTAATTTATGTGGGGATTAATTATATGGTGAAACTTTCTTAAATCATGAAATTACTATAAAACATATAAATCCATAAATAGAAATTAAATTTACATCTACATTATTAAATGAATATTCAATATCATCTTTTGGAATAAGAGATTTCTAATTATTTATATGTATAATTATATATATAATATTTAGCTTGTTAATTTGGATATTCTTTCGATTAATCATGTGGAAGTTAATGTGGTAATGGATATAAAGAAGGATTTGAATAATGTGATGATGGTAATATATATCCATTTGATGGATGTTTTAATTGTTAATATTAATGTGTTCAAGGTTGTTCTAATTGTATAGATGGTATTTGTATTGAATGTTAAATTGGATGGATTTTTAATATTATTTAATTTTAATGCGAACCTTTATGTGGAGATAATATAATAACACAAATAGAAGAATGTGATAATTATTTAGATTCATCAAATTTATAATAATATGGATGCAATTAGTGCAAATTCTCATGTTAACAACAATGTAAAGATTGTTAATTTGGTAAGTGTTATGATTGTCATTCTGGATGGATATTAGATATTGATTAATGTGTTTATTCTGAAAATCAAACATCTGAATCTAATAAAGATTATTAATATCAATGTTAATTTGGTTATTAATATATTAATTATTAATGTGAACCAGTTTGTGGTGATGGTATTTTAATACCTGATGAAATTTGTGAATTACATTTATAATATCAAAATTAAGAATGCTACAATTGTTTATATCTATGCTCATCTAATTGTGAAATTTGTATTTAAGGAATATGTCATTAATGTCAATATGGATATTAATTAGATATAAGTAATTAATTATGTCTTGAAATTTGTGGTAATGGTATTGTAACCAAAAATGAAGAATGTGATGATTTTAATAATCAAAATTCTGATGGATGTTCAAATAACTGTCTTATTGAATCCAATTAAATATGCAAAAATTTTGATTATTCATTTACTGAATGTAGTTATGAAAAATATCCATCATTCAAACTGTCATTAATTAAAACATATTATTAATTTCAGTATGTTTCAATACATTTTGATTAACAACTCTAATATTATAAATCAAATTAATATTCACAAAAAATAATAATTAATCTATTAAATGTAGAATAAGGACTCTTTAATTTAAATTTAATTCCTATTTAAGAACCATTCTCAACAATCTCAGATGTTAAATATGAAATTGAAATTTAAATAAATACAATATAAACTACACCACCTCTACTTGAAATCATCCTTGAAGATTAACTTTATAATTAAAATGGGGCTCCTCTTTTAAATTTAAAAAATAGCATTAAACTTAATCCCCCTGAGTACATAGATGATCACACAAAATAAACTGCTACATTACTATAAAATATTGCTAAATATACAATCATTTCTATGGCAAGCTCAGGAATTATTACTTTTTGCTTTTGTAGTTCCTCTTTACTTTCAGAAACTATTTAAACATTACAATAATAATCATATCATCGGTTTATTAATGTTATATTCCCTCTTAATTTATTTATTTTCTTTGAATCTACTAATTTGATATCTCTCGATTTCATTTTAGATAAAATTCAATTTAAATCATATCTATTTTACCTAATTTAAGAAGATTACATAGAATCTTATCAAAAATTTTAATTCTATCAAATTAACTCTAATATTCTAAGTAATATCTAAACACAAATATTCTTAATTCTTATACTCATGTTTACCTATTATTCAAGTATTTTTATCATAAACTTTCTTTAAAAATTAAACCAATCAAAATATTTTTATTTTGGTTTCTCTTTTGCCATATTTTTAATCAAAACCTAAAAGTCCCTTTTAAAGTACAAAAAACAAATCTAAAATAAAGGATTTTAAGAATTTTTAAATACTAATAGTTGGGATATGCTATTTATGGCTTTTCTTTAAATACAAAAATAAACTTAAAATATTTTTACTAATCTTATTTCTTACCTAATATTTTACTTAATCTTATTGTTTTCATCAAATATTTTTAATAAAACTGGTAGATCATTTAAAAAATCATGGATTTCAAGAAATTAAAATATTTTATTAATCAAAAAAACCTTTTTTATTGGAATATTAGTCTTATTTCAGCATAATTAATAAATTTAAACAATATTATTGACATTTGTTTGCTAATTTTATCTAATTTATCTTTTTATTTTTAAACCTTTTGAGAATAAATATCATTGTATCAACACTTTTGCCCTAGAAATTGCATCATTTATATTTTGTTTTTCCTCTTTCATCTATTGGAATGAGTTTTATGCTAAAATTAATTACAACATTCTTATAATATTTGCTTGGTTTCAAATTGGAATTTTATTGTCAGTCTTATTTATAAATTTTGTATTATAATTAATCATTATCTGCTTTGATATTCAAAAAATTGTATAGAAAAAATTTGCTAAATAAAGTTCAAAGAATACTCATTCAAATTTATTTTATAAAGTCTGATGTAATTAATTCATTTATATTTTAATCATTGATTATCTGATATTTTAAAATTATATATAAAAAAAAATATTAGTAATATTTCTCTAATTACAAAAGTCTATTAATATCATTTTCAATTAATTATGGTTAAAATATTTATCGAATTTAGTTCAGATCTGAATGGAGTTTTTTATATTCCAAATCGATTTGATAAGAATCTGAAAATTTTATTTTAAATTATTAGTTGATTTCTGATTTATTTCTCAAAAAGAATAAGTTTATTTTAATATATAATATTTTTTTTGTTTGAATATAAAAAGGTAAATTATTTGTTTAATATTATAATAAAAACTTATTTCTTAATAAGAATGAATCAGTTAGATTTATTTATAAATTAACAATTTTTTGAATAATTAAATATTACCATACTCTTTACAATGATGTGATAAAATATTTATGAATTCCTTATTAATTAGTAATAAATAAAATATAAAATAATACTTTAATAAATAATATATTTTCTTTATTACTTTTGAATAAATTTTAATATTGAAGTTATCTTTAATTTAATGAATTATATATCCTCAAGTTTTAAGAAATTAGATATTTTTGGGCAAGAAATAAGATTCTTAGCAAATGGTCAATCAGCATATAGAACTAAGATTGGTGCTTTCATGACTTTAATTTTATTTTCTATTTTAGCATATTCTAGTAATTCCTTTATTTTAGATATGAACAGAGGAAAGAATGCTGTTCTTAATTCTAAAGATGCTATTATTTCTGCTTAGGAAGTATAAATTTTTTTGAAATCATAGGGTTATACATTTGATCCTACTGAACTGCTATTTGCTGTTGGATTAGTAGATTAAATGGGTTAGCCTATTAAAAATGATAATAATAGAATATTTACAATCAGTTTTTACTATTGCAGTAAATAATATGGTGAAACTAATTGTGTAAATATACCAAGTATTATTTGTGGTAATCTCAACTCCAATATGTCTTTAGTAATATTTTTTATGATTAAAATAGATAGAAATACCTAAAAAATATCTAGACATCACTTACTGTATAGACGAATAATATTTAAAAGAAAATCCAAACATAAGAATTTAAGGATCCCCAAAATTAGAAAATTTTACATAAATTGGAGCGTT
Organism: Paramecium sonneborni; assembly: GCA_905182985.1. Lineage (NCBI taxonomy): Eukaryota > Ciliophora > Oligohymenophorea > Peniculida > Parameciidae > Paramecium > Paramecium sonneborni. Next base: position 775,915 of record CAJJDN010000017.1, on the reverse strand, counting down.
AGTATAAAGATGTTAAAATAACACATATAATTAAAGTATATCTAATAAAAATATTAGATTGTGCTCCAATAGACGAAATTGATAGATATATCACTAATTCGAATCTTTATTATTCTTATTCATTCCATTATTTTAATAAAGAATAAAATAATTCTCCATATGAAAAAGCCTAAAGTATAGACTCTACTCCTATTTTTAATAAAGTTGGGAAATACATTAGGATATATTTCAAATATTCTTAGAGTTTTATAGAATATAATCCTTTTTACTTCTTTCCTTAGGTTGAAAAGCTTGAAGGAATAGAATATGAAAATACAGCAATAGACAGTACATTAAATTATGAAGACAATAATAATATAGCTTTATTTGAATTAAACTTAGATGCAAAAAAAAAAGTACATTTTATTACTTATTAAACATTAATGGACGTTGCAGCTAAAATTGGAGGTCTCTTTACAATCTTAAGAGTTATTTTTGATATTATTCTGTATCCTTTTTAACTCTTAAGTTATAGACTTTATTTAACAAATTCTTTAATAAAATAATAAAATCATTTAATAAATAATAATAATAAGTCTAACTTTAAAAATGAATTAAATTTTTATAAATTAATAACTTCATCTGCTTCAAGATAGTTCTATTAAACATAATCCATAATGATCAATTAATTCCTTGATATTACTGAAATACTTATTAATCCTTTACGAATTACTCGGAAAATGGAGGATTTATAAGGATCAATTAAAAAAGTTGATATTTTAAATTCTCGGAATAGAAATGTACCTTCAGAATTAGAGGATTAAGTATATGATAATAATAATGGATTTGTAAGTTTTAAATTTTTAAGTCATTTATCAATCAATGAAGAGATTAAGTTAGGAAGTGAAACTAATATTAAAATTCCTTAGCTTCGGAGAAATTGATTGGATATAAATCATATAATATTTAATAAATAATTTAATTAGTATATATATATGTTCTCTATTTTTTAAATTTAAGATTTTAAATATTTAATAATCCTTCTTGGCTTTTGAGAGTATAATTATTATTTATAATTGTGAGAAATTTAAGACAATATTTATTCATATGTTAAATTGTTTAACATAAGATTATGCTATAAGCAAACTAAAATCTTTTTAAAATGGAGTTCACTAAGGCTCTCTCATAATGCAAATGTTGTTCAATCTATATTTTAATGAACTAATAAATGAATGGAGTACAAAGACTCTAATAATTGCTATAAAAATGAATAGATAAAATAAAAAAAGAATCTAAAGATAACTCTAACATGTCCAATGATATAGTTTATATTGACTAATAGAGGAACATCAAAATATATAATAGAAACCTTAAAGGGAACTCTGGAGATATTCAATATGAAAATGAATATAAAGAAAATGTGCCTAAATAATTTTAACAAGGATCATTTGATGGAACATTTGGAATGTTTGAATCATAAAAGATAAAAGTGGATACAAAAGAATACAGCTATCTTTTATAATAATGATATCTCTAAATCTACTAGTCTAGTGTTTGGTAGAATTGTCTAGCTTATTATTAAAAAGCACTTGCTAATCAAAAATGTTTATATAAAAATATCATTAAGATAAATTAATATANAGTCTAACTTTAAAAATGAATTAAATTTTTATAAATTAATAACTTCATCTGCTTCAAGATAGTTCTATTAAACATAATCCATAATGATCAATTAATTCCTTGATATTACTGAAATACTTATTAATCCTTTACGAATTACTCGGAAAATGGAGGATTTATAAGGATCAATTAAAAAAGTTGATATTTTAAATTCTCGGAATAGAAATGTACCTTCAGAATTAGAGGATTAAGTATATGATAATAATAATGGATTTGTAAGTTTTAAATTTTTAAGTCATTTATCAATCAATGAAGAGATTAAGTTAGGAAGTGAAACTAATATTAAAATTCCTTAGCTTCGGAGAAATTGATTGGATATAAATCATATAATATTTAATAAATAATTTAATTAGTATATATATATGTTCTCTATTTTTTAAATTTAAGATTTTAAATATTTAATAATCCTTCTTGGCTTTTGAGAGTATAATTATTATTTATAATTGTGAGAAATTTAAGACAATATTTATTCATATGTTAAATTGTTTAACATAAGATTATGCTATAAGCAAACTAAAATCTTTTTAAAATGGAGTTCACTAAGGCTCTCTCATAATGCAAATGTTGTTCAATCTATATTTTAATGAACTAATAAATGAATGGAGTACAAAGACTCTAATAATTGCTATAAAAATGAATAGATAAAATAAAAAAAGAATCTAAAGATAACTCTAACATGTCCAATGATATAGTTTATATTGACTAATAGAGGAACATCAAAATATATAATAGAAACCTTAAAGGGAACTCTGGAGATATTCAATATGAAAATGAATATAAAGAAAATGTGCCTAAATAATTTTAACAAGGATCATTTGATGGAACATTTGGAATGTTTGAATCATAAAAGATAAAAGTGGATACAAAAGAATACAGCTATCTTTTATAATAATGATATCTCTAAATCTACTAGTCTAGTGTTTGGTAGAATTGTCTAGCTTATTATTAAAAAGCACTTGCTAATCAAAAATGTTTATATAAAAATATCATTAAGATAAATTAATATATACTGATATATTATTTATGTCATATTCAAGTACAAACTATTTTACACTTTTAAACAATAATATTTTAAGAAATTAGAAAGTATTTTTAAATTAATCGCACTAAAGTTAAAATTAATAATAAAATTAACTGTTAGTTTCCCAATATATATATCTGCTATCATGCTTTCAACATCATTTTAATTTTGGCTACATAATCTGAAAGATGATAAGTTTTATTAATAATCAAAATGCTTTAAATGAAACCAGTATATATCTTAGATATATATTTTGACATACTCCATTAACCTTTTTCAATACTATATAAACTGATAAACTTCTAAATAAATTTCTCTATACAGTGACTCTGAAACAAATAAATATAGTCTAACAAAATCTTATAAATATATGAAATATAAATAACTTAAATATAAATTTATAAATTACTTTTTTGTAATAGATTGGGGACATAAAAGATTATTAGAATATTTTTGTATCTTATATATTCAGTTTATAAAATAAATAACTTTAAATAATTAATAATATTTATAAATCAAATAAAATTACATATAATAAAAAACATTTAATTCGAGATATAATTTTTATTATTTACATGATCTGATTGAATATAATATAAATTATGATTAAAATGTGTTATTGAAATGCGAATGGTTTGGTTCTAATAATTTGAAATAAATAAAGTATTAAAAATGCTTAAAAACATAACGAAATTAGCATTCTGCTTAGGATTGGTTAATGGGACATTTGTAGTATGTTCTTAATAAAAAAATAATAATGTCCTAAATAGAAATGAGCAATACAATTTTCTTAGTGAAAACGAATTACATAACTTAATGAAGAAACATAAAAATTTATCGATTTTAAATAGAAAGTAAACTGAGCATATTCTTTCTTTGATAAGAGATACAAATGCTGATATAGTGGTAATAAAAAAATAAGAAATTTATAGAGTTTTCGAAAGAATGCTGACAGATTAATAAGAATTCTAATGGAATAAGCTTTGTGTTAAATAGAAAAAAAGAAATATGTAAAGTAATCTCCTTTAGGATTATATGAAGCAAATGAAGTGAAATATGATGATGAAGAGTAGATATAATATATAAATATATATTTAGGATATGTATAGTGAGTATACTTAGATCAGGTAATGCATTTTTGAATGAAGGTTTAAAAGTGATATGTGGAGCATCAATAGGATAAATATTGATACAAAGAAATGAAGAAACATCAATGCCTAAATATTATTTTGAAAAGCTTCCTGAGGATATAAATTAATAATAAATTATATTAGTAGATCCAATGTTAGCATCAGGGGGAAGTGCAAGCATGGCATTATAATTATTATTAAATAAAGGTGTAAAACAAGAAAATATCATATTTTTAACTTTGGTTAGTTGTGAATAAGGATTGAATAAAGTATTTTAACAATTTCCAAATATCAAAATTATTACAGCTCAAGTAGATCCAATATTGTTAAAAGATATTAATTACTTAGCACCTGGAATTGGAGATTTTGGAGATAGGTATTTTGGAACTATTAAAAAAAATACACACCCAATTAAAGTTTGAAAATTTATTTTATATTATTATTAATACAATATAAATGTTTTTTTAATAATATGCTATTCTATTTATTTCAATTAAAATTACCATTCAGAAAATTTATTATCATTTTTAAACAATTCTAATCTATATATATATACATACATACATATTATTTATTTTATAGTTATATTAAATCTTTATTTATTTTATCTTTTGATTAATAATCAATATATTAACGTAATCTGATATCTTAGTGGTAATGATACTTAAATTTATGAAGGAATTAATATAAATGAATTTATAAAGAAATTAATTGATCATCATATATAATATAAAAGAATTTATTAATTTCATTCAATTACATCCATGCCTTTCCGAAAATTTAGACTTTAAAATTATAGATATAGTTTATTAGATGAATAGCAATTCTGTTAATAGGATTAGTCAATTTTAAGAAAATTAGATAATTAAATATCAATTGGTTTATTCAAATTAAGAATGAAAACACTTTATTAAAAAGAAATATAAGATTACATGTCTAATATACAATATCAGACTTATATATTATTAGAAGACAAATATCAATCTTAAAATAAGAATTATATAAACTAATAAAACTTAAAAATTAAACAAACTTTATTTATTCAATCTTATTAAAAGATGTTCAATATTATTATCAGTTATTCTTTCATTTGTAGCTTTTTTTCAGAAAAAAAGTTAAGCCTTTAAATATTAAAAATTACTAATTCATAATCAATGAAACAGTGTCTTAAAAATGAATTTTAATCACAATTATTGAGGGCACTATTATATTTCTACTTAAGGGCTCTTAGTTTTTAGAATACTTTTCTTAATACCTAAGGATTTTAGGAAGATAAGGTTGAATAACACATTAATTCCTTAGAAAGTTTAGTAATATTAAGTTAAAAGGATACTGATTATATTATAATTTATATTTAAATGAATTATTTTGAATTTTATTATATAAATATAGATTTAAACTTCAAAAATTGATTTAACAAATATTGTCAGCTAATTTTTTATCAAATCAGAAAAAATGACAATTTATATTAATAACTTTGAATAATTTATGATTTCATAAAGAAGAATTTATTTTTCCTTATTGGCTTAAATTGTATTANCTTTCTTTGATAAGAGATACAAATGCTGATATAGTGGTAATAAAAAAATAAGAAATTTATAGAGTTTTCGAAAGAATGCTGACAGATTAATAAGAATTCTAATGGAATAAGCTTTGTGTTAAATAGAAAAAAAGAAATATGTAAAGTAATCTCCTTTAGGATTATATGAAGCAAATGAAGTGAAATATGATGATGAAGAGTAGATATAATATATAAATATATATTTAGGATATGTATAGTGAGTATACTTAGATCAGGTAATGCATTTTTGAATGAAGGTTTAAAAGTGATATGTGGAGCATCAATAGGATAAATATTGATACAAAGAAATGAAGAAACATCAATGCCTAAATATTATTTTGAAAAGCTTCCTGAGGATATAAATTAATAATAAATTATATTAGTAGATCCAATGTTAGCATCAGGGGGAAGTGCAAGCATGGCATTATAATTATTATTAAATAAAGGTGTAAAACAAGAAAATATCATATTTTTAACTTTGGTTAGTTGTGAATAAGGATTGAATAAAGTATTTTAACAATTTCCAAATATCAAAATTATTACAGCTCAAGTAGATCCAATATTGTTAAAAGATATTAATTACTTAGCACCTGGAATTGGAGATTTTGGAGATAGGTATTTTGGAACTATTAAAAAAAATACACACCCAATTAAAGTTTGAAAATTTATTTTATATTATTATTAATACAATATAAATGTTTTTTTAATAATATGCTATTCTATTTATTTCAATTAAAATTACCATTCAGAAAATTTATTATCATTTTTAAACAATTCTAATCTATATATATATACATACATACATATTATTTATTTTATAGTTATATTAAATCTTTATTTATTTTATCTTTTGATTAATAATCAATATATTAACGTAATCTGATATCTTAGTGGTAATGATACTTAAATTTATGAAGGAATTAATATAAATGAATTTATAAAGAAATTAATTGATCATCATATATAATATAAAAGAATTTATTAATTTCATTCAATTACATCCATGCCTTTCCGAAAATTTAGACTTTAAAATTATAGATATAGTTTATTAGATGAATAGCAATTCTGTTAATAGGATTAGTCAATTTTAAGAAAATTAGATAATTAAATATCAATTGGTTTATTCAAATTAAGAATGAAAACACTTTATTAAAAAGAAATATAAGATTACATGTCTAATATACAATATCAGACTTATATATTATTAGAAGACAAATATCAATCTTAAAATAAGAATTATATAAACTAATAAAACTTAAAAATTAAACAAACTTTATTTATTCAATCTTATTAAAAGATGTTCAATATTATTATCAGTTATTCTTTCATTTGTAGCTTTTTTTCAGAAAAAAAGTTAAGCCTTTAAATATTAAAAATTACTAATTCATAATCAATGAAACAGTGTCTTAAAAATGAATTTTAATCACAATTATTGAGGGCACTATTATATTTCTACTTAAGGGCTCTTAGTTTTTAGAATACTTTTCTTAATACCTAAGGATTTTAGGAAGATAAGGTTGAATAACACATTAATTCCTTAGAAAGTTTAGTAATATTAAGTTAAAAGGATACTGATTATATTATAATTTATATTTAAATGAATTATTTTGAATTTTATTATATAAATATAGATTTAAACTTCAAAAATTGATTTAACAAATATTGTCAGCTAATTTTTTATCAAATCAGAAAAAATGACAATTTATATTAATAACTTTGAATAATTTATGATTTCATAAAGAAGAATTTATTTTTCCTTATTGGCTTAAATTGTATTACAGCTGTTTCGAGGAAATTTTTTGTAAAGTTCTAAAATTTTTGCTTGGTTAGAATTGATTTAAAATTGAAGAATAATCATAAATTTCACAGTTTGAGAAATCCTTATTAAATGAATAATTAATATAATGAAAAAATAAAAATATTGATTTTGAGGATGGATTAATTTCTTAGATTTTAGTGAATGTTAAGAAATTTTTTTTGTTTTAATAGTCTTTAAAAATTATATTTATTCTTGCATCGACAAGATCTCTAAATAAGTCAACTTTTGTTTCCCAAGTTAAAAAAAACTGATTCTAAACGAATAAATATAATTTTTAAAGAACTATTAATTCTAAAAAATTTTCTTTGACTTTCACTAAAATCCAAGAAATTTTTTCTTGGATTAATCTATCCTGAAAATCAATATTTTTATTTTTTCATTATATTAATTATGTCAAATTTATGATTATTCTTTAAGAAAAAATTAGAACTTTAGAAAAATTTCCTCAAACAGCTGTGACATTGTGAATAAGAATATAAAATGTTGAAAAGGGTGCAATATTTAAATAAATATATATGAATGTTCTTAAAGTTAATTATTACTTTAACACAGTTGAGTTAAAATTTATAATTTTAGCTCTTCTCCTAAATTTTTTTTTTTTATAATAAATTAAATTTTTTGAAAGAAAATTAAGAAGTATTAGAAATTTATGATTTGGAATTACATGGAAACCCTAGCAATGTTAGTTCTTATATAAAAGTTAATTTCAATTTTTAATTAGATGAAATTTTTAAACAATTTAAACCCTGATTTGAAGTTTTTGCTAATTTATTTATTTAATTTTGATTAAGATTCATAAATTAACTAGATAAAATAAATGAAATTTAAGAGTAAGTGAAGCTTCTCTGAATGATAAATTTCCTGAAGAATCAGAATAGTATAATTTAGATTCTTCAATATTGAAATTTGGTTAATTTTGCTTACTAAATTTGAAATAATAAAAAAGTCAGATAATGCTGCCTAATATAAATATAATAGATAATCTATTTATTCCTTCTTAGCAATTACACTATTAACATTAAAATGTACTATGCATTATAGGTGATAATTTAATTTTTATTTTTTTAGCTAGAGCATTGCATAAATTAAATAGATTCATAAAAGCTTTTAATTTTTACAATATTTTAATGATATTAAATTCTGAACATTGCCTTTTGTTAGTAAAAAGGGAAGGCAGTTTAATTATACCAAAAGATAGATATCATTATAAGACTAATAAATCCGTTTCAGAAGGGGCTCTAGATTATTTAACTATATAATTTTAAAAGATGCTTAAAACCTCTAAATTAATCAACAAATTATTAAAATTCTTTGCATTGACAAAGCAAATTTATTCATTTTTCTCAAAATTTTGTCACCATTATAAGCTTAAAATCATAAAGCTCTGTCTCTTTGATTTTTTTACTATTATTAATTAGGTTTTTATATTAAATTTTATTTAATATAACTATATTATACTATTCACATATATTAATGTAATTCTGCAAAAAATAATTAATTAATATTTGTTGAAATTTTTATTAGATATTTGTCTAATTATTCTGTTACTTTTCAAACTAAATTGATACATTTTAGAACATAATTAAGTAAATTTAATAGGTTTCACATGTACTTAAATCANTTATGTCAAATTTATGATTATTCTTTAAGAAAAAATTAGAACTTTAGAAAAATTTCCTCAAACAGCTGTGACATTGTGAATAAGAATATAAAATGTTGAAAAGGGTGCAATATTTAAATAAATATATATGAATGTTCTTAAAGTTAATTATTACTTTAACACAGTTGAGTTAAAATTTATAATTTTAGCTCTTCTCCTAAATTTTTTTTTTTTATAATAAATTAAATTTTTTGAAAGAAAATTAAGAAGTATTAGAAATTTATGATTTGGAATTACATGGAAACCCTAGCAATGTTAGTTCTTATATAAAAGTTAATTTCAATTTTTAATTAGATGAAATTTTTAAACAATTTAAACCCTGATTTGAAGTTTTTGCTAATTTATTTATTTAATTTTGATTAAGATTCATAAATTAACTAGATAAAATAAATGAAATTTAAGAGTAAGTGAAGCTTCTCTGAATGATAAATTTCCTGAAGAATCAGAATAGTATAATTTAGATTCTTCAATATTGAAATTTGGTTAATTTTGCTTACTAAATTTGAAATAATAAAAAAGTCAGATAATGCTGCCTAATATAAATATAATAGATAATCTATTTATTCCTTCTTAGCAATTACACTATTAACATTAAAATGTACTATGCATTATAGGTGATAATTTAATTTTTATTTTTTTAGCTAGAGCATTGCATAAATTAAATAGATTCATAAAAGCTTTTAATTTTTACAATATTTTAATGATATTAAATTCTGAACATTGCCTTTTGTTAGTAAAAAGGGAAGGCAGTTTAATTATACCAAAAGATAGATATCATTATAAGACTAATAAATCCGTTTCAGAAGGGGCTCTAGATTATTTAACTATATAATTTTAAAAGATGCTTAAAACCTCTAAATTAATCAACAAATTATTAAAATTCTTTGCATTGACAAAGCAAATTTATTCATTTTTCTCAAAATTTTGTCACCATTATAAGCTTAAAATCATAAAGCTCTGTCTCTTTGATTTTTTTACTATTATTAATTAGGTTTTTATATTAAATTTTATTTAATATAACTATATTATACTATTCACATATATTAATGTAATTCTGCAAAAAATAATTAATTAATATTTGTTGAAATTTTTATTAGATATTTGTCTAATTATTCTGTTACTTTTCAAACTAAATTGATACATTTTAGAACATAATTAAGTAAATTTAATAGGTTTCACATGTACTTAAATCATTATATTAAATAGAATTGTTTTAATAAAATTAGTATTTTAAGTCTTTATTAGAGAATAAACTAAATATTAAAAGTTTGATGTAAAACAATAGTAATACAAATCAATCAATTGATAATGAAGAACAAGCTATAAAGCATAAGGATTTAAGTTATGTAGAATATTTTGTTATTGAAGGAATTATATGAATAAAATAAATTGGAAGAGGCAATTTAAGAAGTAAATAAGGCGTTAAAGTTAATGCCAAATTTAGCTTCTGGATATTTGTATAGAGGTAATCAATTTAGTAAAAACATAGCATGGTTTGTTACTGATAAAAAATTGATAGATGAAGCAGTGACAGATTTTTCAAAGGCATTAGAACTAGATCCAAAATTAATATAAGCATATTTTTTTAGAGGTAAAATAAATTGATCAATAAAAATAGGAAATTTGTATTTGGATTTAAAAAAGGATGAAGAGGCAATAAGAGATTATAGCAAAGTTATAGAACTCGACTCAAAATACAAGAGTGCATATTATAATAGATTTATAATACTAAAGAATTAGAAACAATTTGAAGATGCTATTAAGGATTTGAATAAATTTATAGAATTAGATTTATCAAATTCGAATGCTTACTATTAAAGAGGTTAAAATTTAATTAATTATCAATAGGTCTTATTCATTCAGAATTGAGTCAAAATGAAGAATGTTTAAGAGATTACAATAAAGCAATTGAACTAAATCCTTAATTTGAGAATTGTTATTTTAAAAGAGGTAAAAATATAAAATAATAATAGCATTTAAATTAAAAATTTTGGGAAAATTAGAAGATGCTTAAAAGGATTATGAGAAAGTATTGAACTTAAATTCAAAAAATGAAGATGCATACAATAATCTAGGTATTAATTTTAGATTAAATTAGCTAATATCTTTAATGAATTAGGAAAATTAAATTAATCTATTGATTGTTATTAAAAACTAATTGAATTGAATCCTTAAAATTTAGATGCTTATGAAAATAAAGGTATTTTGTATTTATATAAGTTTAGCTATATAATTGAGGAATTTAGGTAAAATTGATGAGTCTATAATATGTTACAATAAACTAATAGAATTAAATCCTAAAAATGCAGACATATATTATAGTAGGGGAGTTCTAACAATGAATAAGAATATAAATGATTCATTAAATGATTTTACTAAAGCAACTTAGCTTGATCCAACAAATAAGAATGCATTTTATAATAGAGGTAGTATAAATGTAATGATATTTTAGCAATATTATTGGGTAAGTTAGAGAGAAATGAAGAAGCTGTTTAATGCTATCATTAGTTGATAGATATTGATCCTTAAAATAGCGATGCTTATTATAATTAAGGTATTTTAAAAATATTTTGGTAGCCATTCTCTTGAACGAACTTGGTAAAAAGGAAGAAGCTCTATATTCATATAATAAAGCAATTCAGATAAATCCAAAAGAATCAAATTCATATTATAATAGAGGTATCAATCTATAAAATGATTAAAGCTTTAATACTGAATGAAAAAGGAGAAAAAGAATTAGCTTTAAAAGACTATAATAAGACAATAGAATTAAATCCATCTTATGTTAGTGCTCATTATAATAGAGGTAACAGATTTATTTATATAATTTTAGGAATATTATTAAAAGAACTAGGAAAGTAAGAAGATGCTTTAGAGAGTTATAAAAAAGTAATCTAATTAGATGATAATTACACTTAAGCCTATTATTGCAGAGGTAGGAAGATTCTTAAAATTAGCTAATTTATTGGATGATATGGGTAAATCCTAAGAAGCATTGAAAGATTATTAAAAAGTTCTAGATTTAGATCCTAATTATACAAATGCTTATTATAATCGAGGTAATTTTAATCATTAATTAATTATAGCAATATTATATAATAAATTAAATAAAACTGAAGAAGCATTGAAGGATTATTAAAAGGTTCTGGATCTAGATCCTAATTACACAGATGCTTATTATAATCGAGGTAATTATCAAAAACATTTATAGCATTATTATATAGTAAAATTAAAAAAAATTAAGAGGCTTTGAATGATTTTAATAAAGTAATTGAATTAGATCCTAAGAATGCTGAAGCTTTTAATTCCAGAGGTATATAATTCAGTTTTAATTTTATAGGTAGTGTGTATCATGAGTTGGAATAAGATTAAGAAGCAATGACTGATTATTCTACATCTATAATGTTAAATCCAATTAATTCAAATGCTTATAACAACAGAGGTAAATACATTCCTAATATATAGCTAATCTTTATAGTGATTAAGATTTAAAAAAAGAATCACTTGATGATTACAATATGTCTATATAGCTTAATCCTTTAAAATCAAATACATTTTGTAACAGAGGTACCTATTTAATAAATTATAATAGGAATTTTGTTGACAAAAATCTAAAGAAATGAAGAGGCTTTAGCAGATTTTAATAAAGCAATTGAACTCAACTAAAATAATGCTGAGGCTTATAATAGTAGAGGTAATGGAATTATTAAATTTAGGAATCTTGTATAAAGACTTAAATAAATTTGATTTAGCATTTAAAGATTATTTCAAGGCTGCTGAATTAGATCCAAATAATTTAAATTCTCTTTATAATAGAGGTTAAATATTCTCATTAAATTATTAGGCAATTTATATAATGAATAAGGTTAAAAAGAAAAGGCTCTTAAAGATTTCAAAATCATATTAGAACGTAATCCATCCCATGCAGAAACATATAATACAAGAGGTTTTTTATTTTATCATTATATTTTAGGTATATTATATAAGAGAGAAGGATAAATAGATAATGCTTTAGCAGATTATAATAAAGCTATAGATATTAATCCTCGAAATCCTTTATATCTTACTAATCTTGGTAGTTTATATTACTCTCAAAAGGATTACAATAAAGCTAAAAATTTCTTCTCATTAGCCTAGGGTTGCTTAGAATCAATTATTCACTCTAAATTTAAATGTAGACATCTTTCACCAGAAAATATTGAGTTTATTTAGAATTAATTAAAATTGATAGCAGATATTGATAGTCAACTTTAAGTTGCAAGAAATAATATTAATGCTTTAACAAATGCAGGTTCAATTGATGGATAATAAAAAAAAGCAGCCTTCCTTGAAGAATTCATTTAGATTTAAGAATAGGTAGCAATTGGTTTGAAACCTACTAATGAATAATTTAATTAATAATAGCATTAATAAATTTTAGATTTTCTATCTAAAATTGATTAATAGATTAAAATTCTTACAATTAAAGTTGAAGAATCACAGAATAAGAATGAAGAAAAAATTAATTCATTAGAATCTAAAGTTTTATAATTATAAGAATAAGACTCAAATATATTACAATAAGAATTGCAATTTTTATAAAGACCTGAAAACTTGAACCTCTTCTTGTATTATAAATCATTATTTTGGCGTTTATATAATTATTTACATGCTATGTAATTAATGTCAACTAAGTTTATTGCCTTAAATAGTGATGAAATGATTGAATCTAATTCTGAGAAAGTTGTAGAAATTCTTAAAAATATATCAAATACTAGTTCATTTATTATAGGATCGGTTCCAGTTGTAGGAACAATATTTACTGCCATTAATGCAGCTTTAGACTATGCTGTAGAAAGAGTTAAAGAAAAAAAGTTTTAAAATAGATTAGAAGCTTTAACTCAAATTTAAAAGAAATATTTTGTGTCACCTTCAGACTAAGAAAAAGAGATTCAATTTGCAGCTATATTTCTAGCAAAAAAACAAATTTCAAATAATATATAATATGATGATGGGGCATTAAATCCTTTTACATCTAAATTATCAATTTTGGAAAATAATTATGAAACAAATTCACAATCAGAATATTGGAAAAGAGGAATCTAAGATACTTTGATTATATTATAATATCTAGAATTTCATAGCGCTACTATTTTAAAATAATAAGAAAACAAAAAATTTAGATAGGTACTTCAAGATGCATTTCAATTTCGAAATAAATAAGAAATGGATGATTAAAATAATTAATGCCATTTAGTTTAAGTTTCAAATAGCAGTCGTTGTTGTTAACTTATTTGAAAATTTTTAGCTTAAATAATTTTAAATGATATTTAAATTTTATATATTTAATATTTAAATATATAAATTGACTCATTCTATATATTATCTGATCTAAATAGAACCTGACCTATCATCCCATGTTATTAAATATTCTCCATCATCTGTCATTCTACCAAATATAGCTTTAGTTTAGAAATCTATAGATTATATAGTAACAAAGTCATTATTTTAATCTTTTTTAATTAAATTAACGCAACATCCATTTTTATTTAAAATTATCTATTTAGATTAGACATATTATTAAGGAAAAAACCAAAAACAACTTCTATTCTTTTTTCTTTCACTCCCTACTCCTACTAAAATTTCTTATGATTTTATAAACAATTATTCAACATTATCTAAATGATAAATATGCATTTATTCTTTTTTTTCAGGTTAAAAAGCAATCATAATATCGTTAATAAAACATAATCGTCTTCCCCATTATTTTATACGTATTGTTTATCCTAGAATCCACATCTTTTATATTTAATCATATTGATGTATCAATAATTAATTGTCCTTTGAACATGAGACCAATTAATTTCCTGTTTCATTTAAACTAATACAACTAACAAAGCTAGAATGTCCTCCAATTGTTTATTAACATTCCCATTATTCATTCTCTTTTCTCCAAAATTTTATTAACATATCATCACTACTAGTTATTAATAAATCTTCATCATTATTCATTACTATACAATTGATTCCTCCTTAGTGTCCTTCTAATCTTTATTTCAAATCCCATTTTTAATTATTATTTTAATAACAAATTGAAATACTCTTATCACAACTACCTGATAAAAATTCATTTGTTTTTTTCATAAAATATTGACAATATATGCTTTTCTTATGTAAGTTTAATTATTAAATTAATTTTATTTCACCCTTCTTAAATTAAAAAACTTATATTTTGCTTGACTCATACCCTCCTACCAATATAGAAGCATCCTAATTAAAAATAAATGAGTTTATTTATTCATCCTATATTGAATTAATCATATCAAACTTCTAAGTTTTCATCTCTTATTTTACTTTCTTTCCTGGACAATCAAATTATATTTATGAGAACTCATTTAGTCCTGTATAAATTGTTTCTATCAAACTATCTGCATTCTTTTATATTGTTTGTATTAAATATTGTTTCTCTTTGCGAAACTTAATCTTAGAACAAATCAAATCATTTAATTGAATTAAATTTAATCCATTTAATTCTTCTTCACTAATCTAATTACCGCATTTCAATTCTTCTTTTAGTGTAAAAAATATTTAATTAATATGATCAATCATTTTCTCAAGTTCTAAAACTAAATCTTCGTCATTTCTATTTATTTATTCTCTCCCATAATCCTTTATTTTCTAAACATCTCTAATATGAGTGCTGTGTTTCTCATTTTACAAACATTTGAAACAAAATATTCTAAAATCTTTACAATATTCATTTGTACAAAGAAATTCCACATCCGTCTCATGATCTGGAATATTACAATTCTAATACATTATTTTTTATTATTACTATCATTATTCTTAATCATAATACTTTCCTTCATGAATCCTAAAAATTTGTAAACATGGATGGTATTATTTTACATTTATATAATTTTTATTCTTTACAATATTTAACTGTTATCTATTACTAATAAATGATATACTTCATGTTAGATTTATTTAATAAAAAAAAAATAGTTGATGAAAAACAGTTTAATAACTTTTCTAATCATTTCTCTTTAAAAATTAATCTTTTAATATTAAATACTTATTCTTCATTTGATTTTTTAATTCTTATAATTGAATAATTTTTTTATTTTGTAATTACTAATAATTTGATGTTTTATTTATAAACTCCAAAGGGTTCGAAATTATTAATAAAAAACTTTTTCTTCATATTTTATCCCTATTCTTATTGAAATAGATTAATTTGTTTGGGGAAAATAAATTTTAAATCTTACATAAAGTTAATCCAAAATTTTTAACATTTTATGTTTTATCCAAGCATTTGCTAAATAATAATTCTATTTACCTAGAATTCTATAATTTTTAAATTTAATTATTGAATTTAAGATAAATTAAAATTTTCTTTTAAAAATTGTATTTTCAATTAATATAGCCATTTAGTAAATCTAATTTTAAAGGAAAAAATTGGAATTATTATTCTCTTCTCGAAATATGTTGATAAATTTAATCAAACTTCAGAATGAAAAATGCTAATTTGGAAATAATTTCTTTTTTATTTATTATAAAATAAATTATAATATTAAT
>CAJJDN010000017.1:745954-758744 GCA_905182985.1 Paramecium sonneborni | reverse complement strand
TATATAATATTCAAAAAAATATTAGTATTATATTATATTTATAGATAAAATTTATATATTTCAAATAAAAATTTAATAAAAGTACAAACATGTAAAGATTCTTAATGTATTTTACAAATTAATATATTGTTATTTATTAAAAAAATAATTATACAAATTTATTTAAAATTTTCTAAATTATAAATTTCAAAATATTATGAATTTAAATTCAACTTTTAAATTTTGAATATAAAATATTCATAAAAATATATATATGATAGCTAGAGATAAAATTTAAATATTTTAAATATAAAATCAATAAAAGATTAAAAAGTGTTAAGATTTTTTATTTTTTTTTACAAATTAATAATTTTTATTTTATGAAAAAAATAATTAAAACAAATTGGATTC
Source organism: Paramecium sonneborni (assembly GCA_905182985.1). NCBI lineage: Eukaryota > Ciliophora > Oligohymenophorea > Peniculida > Parameciidae > Paramecium > Paramecium sonneborni. The sequence goes on along the minus strand of CAJJDN010000017.1, from coordinate 758,354 downwards.
ACATAAATATTGAATTAAGAGCTGTCATGTTTTCACCTTCCACAATGATGAATAAAATGAATACATGTAGTTTAAGAAAATATATTTTATAATTAGAAGAAATTTATATTATTGTGATATTTAGATTGATCTATCATTCTCAAATAATAAATATGTGAATTTTGTTTATAATGTGAATATATTCTTTATTTATAATAGATTAATCTGAAATTTGTTACTTATATTTAAAGAATTTATTTTAATAAAATTACCAATTTAAAAACAATAAAAAAATATAAAAAAATTCTAATCAATTTTTGTTGATTTACCCTAATTATAATGTAAACGACTAGAAAATAAATGTTCAAAGTAAATATTTTAATTAATTGCAATTGATAAAAATATAAATATAAAATCAATAATCATGGATTTTCATTAATTTAGTAGAAAAGGATATATGCTGCTTACAGGAGCACTTATTTTTTGGTAGCTGCTTTGACAGTTTCATCATTAAATAAAAACCATTAATGATATCTTTTAGCAAAAGTAAAATAGTGACCCGATTATAAATTGCCAGTGTGCACAATGACTGCCCGAAGTCTAAATGTTCGATTAGCAAAATTTAGAATATCAATAGGATATGTTATATTTTTGTTATTTTTATGACATTATGGCATAAATTAGAATCTTTTTAAATGCAATACAAGTATTTATGGAATAGATACAACTTATAAGGTCTTAATACACAATGATTAACATTTTGCACATTAGTAATCTCGAAGTGTCTCTTCTTTTAAAAATTCATCCAAACATTAATCAAGAGTTTTAGATTAAGAGATGGCTAATGATAAGGTTAAAAATGGTTCAATTTATTTGACTTTATTTTTACACAGTTGACATAGAATTGTAGTCTAAATTTTTCCTATTAAATATAAAGTTTGCTACCTTTAAAGATTTACTCAATAAAATTTATATATGTAGATTTAGTTTCTTTATTAAAATTTAAAATTTCATCTTCTATATGCCCCAACAAATAAAGTAAGAATTCATGACAATCATGTTAATTTTTAGGATGAAACTGATTAATTATAAATGTTTTAATTGGATTAATTTTAATAGGAAAAGTATTAGATTTGATTTAATCAATTAAATCAAAATAGGCTTTGGTAAATGAAAGAGTATTAAACTTTCTTTTATCAAAGATTTATTATTTAGAAATTCTTTGAATATATTTAATAATAAAGTAGTTAAGATCTGCAATACTTAATAAAGATTATAATCCTGAATGCATATAACAATAGTAGGAATCATTTTTCATTCCAATAAGTGGCAATTCATAAGTTGATTAAGAAGTAGAGACAGATTAAGGATTTACAATAGGTTCAACTGTTTTCGATCTTTTATCATTAGTTCTTGAATGTTTTTATTTACAAATTATATCTGGATGAGCTTAATATTCTTATTTAAAAAATATCCAGATGGCCTCATTTACTATAATATATTAAGTACAGTTATTATTATCTAAAATACCTGGTCTTTGACCATTTTGATATAAATATTATTTATATTATGTAATCCAATTATCTTGCACAGCATAGAATTAAGTTGATCGTTTATCTTTCATAAGTTCTTTAATTATTGTTACTTCCAATTCTCTTTTCTCATTAGAATTTTACAGACTTCTAAACTAAGTAAGCATTTATGTTGATTATGATGTAGATTAAGAATTTATTTAATTAGATCCTATGGATGGTTTCTTTCTCATAGGAAATAAAGGTACATATAATTATCTAATATATCCCTTTTTACTTCATACTTATCTTCAGATTCATCTTCTATATTTTCGTTTTCCTTCATTTATTAATCCAATATGATCATAAAAATTAATTATATATTATAATAAAATAATAAGGTTATGCAAAATAACATATCATTCTTAATTCTAATATTTGATTGATTAATATTCATCAAACAAAGATTGAATTTAGAATCCTTAATTTGTTTCAAATTTAAACTTTTTACCTTTATATGCTATTTCAATAAATCCTGGAAATACATTAAAAGATTAAGGTTAATCAATTTTTTCCCATATTCTATCTTTAGAGCTACTATATAGTCTAATTCCTTGGTAACTAATACCCAATACTAAATTTTATTCACCAAACTATTATAATGCTTCTTTGCAAACAACTTGAAATAATTATTATATGCAAAAATCATTTTTCAAACATTCTGAAATAAATTAAATCATTGGGTTTTTTTAATCACTATCCAGATTTTCAACTTTAGAGAATTGAGTTTAAGTAGATTAGATGAAAGATGAAAATAAACCCTTTTGTTTAGCTTTAACGATCTCTTAAGGCTCATTTATTTCGACTTTCGTAGATTTTTAATTATCCATACTACTTTTAAAATCTTTAAATTCTTAGTTTACCACACAATTCCAATATTCTCTTTATTTAAGTTATAAAATTGTGGCTGGAATTATTTATTGAATAACATCATATGAAAGATTGCATTTTTATAAATACAAATGAATTGCAGCTAATTTTATATATTAATTTTGAGTTGGAAATGGCAATGTAGATATTTATATATCCCTTACTAATTAGTAATATAAAAGTTTCATTCTAGTATTATCAGATTATAGTAGGCTTTTCTCATTATCCAAATCTTAATATAAAAGTTTTTTAAACCAAAGCTCTTTTTTTTTTTTAGCAAAAATAAAACTATCTCCAAATAAATCACAGATATTTTCATCATTTTGCAATATTTTCACTCTAGATTTATTATCAAATATGTATAATTTAAAATCATAAATCTCTTTTAATTACAATATCTTTTAAATCTAATCTAATACATGTAAAACTTTAGTATTATTTTATATATTAAATTCCCATGGTTTTTCTTGAGGGATTGCATGATTAACAATTATTTAAATTGTATCCTTTTCTTTTTTATTTTTCTTTTCTTCCACTAATGTAATATTTCTACTTATTAAAGAAGATGCGCTTAATAATCTTCTATTACATTAATTATTTTAAAAAGATTGTGAATCATTTCCATAATCTACTGTTTTAATTAGAGTTCTAGTAGGAGAAACATAACTAAATCTATCAGGACCTTTTTAAGGGCCATTTCTTTAATTTCTAAACTCATTTGCTTTAGATGGCAATTCATAAAAATTTTCAGGCAAACCAAGGTCTTTTAAAATTTATAAATCCTATCTTGGTATATCTGAAATAAGAATTGATTAAACAAAAAGAGGTATTGCAATCATTCTTGATTCAATTTCCTTTTAATCATTTAATAAACTTATTGTTGTATTTTATTTTAAGTAATGAAATTAATGTTTTGGGTATTTCTTTTTTATATATTCTTAAATCTTTATACATTAACTAAACCTTAAAAATAATTTCTAAAAAACTTCATCTATCCCAACCTCAATTATATATACTTTATAACTACTTAAATTTTCTTGTCTTTCATCTAGACCTAAAGCAGTTACTTTTATTTTGTTTAATTAAAAGTTTACCTCAGACCCTTAACGTGATGCTAGTCTTTAAAATGTATATTTAGATTATACCTTACATTCTTGAATTATATTCTATAACTTAGCCATTTTTTCAATTTTATCCTATGGTGTTTATTCAATGAAGGTAATAGATTATCCATTAATTCCTTATAAAATATAAATATTTTAGAGATGTTATTGATTTTCAACATCTAAACATCCACTTCTTTCATCTAAAAATACACTTTAAACATATTAATATTGATTATCTTATCTCTCTCCAATAATTACTAAATCGCTTAGAATAAAAGCTGTAACATTAATAACTTTATTATGCTAATCTAAAGTCGAAGTTAAGAGTTCAGTAATATATTTTCTTTTAGAATTCACTAATTTCTAGTTGAGTTTAGTTCCAAACCATTTATCTATATCAAATAGTTTACTTGATAAAAATCTATCCATATTTTAGTTATTATCGTCATTAATTTTTTTAAATAATTCCAAACATTCAGATAAATTTTTATAATCTGGATGAATTTTATCAGTGTGTTTTAAGAGATCCAATAAGAGTAAATTATATTTAGGAATTCTTTAAACTGGTTTAATCAAAAAACTCTCAATATCTTAATTATTATAATCCTTTATTTGAGACATATTTTTAAGATATTTTCTAAAATCTTCTTTTTCATTAATACATTATTTAAGGGTTGTCATTGCTTTATTAAATCCCTCATAATATGTAAAATAAACTTTAAAAAATGGGGCCAATCCTTTAATTATTGGACCTAATAATTTGTATCTCTTATATGGAAGAAATCCTTCTAAATCTTAAAGAAAAGGGCTATTCAAATCATACAATTATTGTAGATTATTAAATATCATTTCAATTTATTGTTTATTTAACCATTGTCTTACTTAACTTTATATGACTATCAGAATTTTTAAATCATGAACATAATTTCTTTCTGTATTTATAAGCTCGTCAATAATAAATTTTCTATATCTATGTTATTTTTCTTTTCTATAAACAAAATATTAAACAAATAATACTATTTATAAATTTTATACAAAAATCTATATATCTTTTTTGCTGCAATCTCTTTCTTCTTCTATAAATTAGTTTATGCCAATTAATTTTTATTTTAGGATGGCTAATCTATTAGCTGAATTTAGAATTCTTTCTTTTTTGTTTTATTGCCAGTGTTATCAAGAGCACCTCTTCCTCCGACTTTCATAATTTGCTTGTTATTAAGTTACACTTATCCATATTTATTTTTCATCCAAATAAAAATAATATTAAAAAAACTTTTTGACTAAGTTAATAATAATTTTAAATATCTAGCTTAACATATATATAATGTTATTTAGATGTATTTAATATGATACAATTATATTATAGATATAAATAAATTATATAAATAAATATATATTGCTTTTATAAAAAATAATGATTATTAGTGATGAAGTTAAACGAATACTGTAAAATAACGACTTTACAAGAACCAATAATTCATCATTATCTACAAATAAATAGATGAGTTCAAAAGAATTATCAAGAAATTAATCTCCATTAAAAAGAAAGGTATTGAAACTAAAAAATACCTTAATTAATAGAGATGATCATTATGATGTAAAATAGTCATATTTTCCATAAGAAAATTAATTATTGCTTTCTCTTAATAACTCTATTTTAGAAGATAAAAAAATGAATGCAATATAATTTCCATTAATAAACTCATCTGACTAATAAAGTGTTGATAATAATAACAAAACTTTATATTAAGCAGTGATTGAAATATTCCCAATTGAACATGAAATTTGGAAAGATTTAGTTGAATAAAATTAAACTATAGAAGAAGTTGTTAATAATAATTCAGAATATTTTTAAGGGTTACTTAAAGTTTGCTTGTGTAAATTAGAATTAACATAACAAGATTAGCAAAACAAGAATATTAATTTGAATGAAATAAAATATTATTAACCAAAAAAATAAACATCTTAATATTCAAGAGATTATTCAGGATCAAAACATAACCCTGATTAACCATTATTGAATTAATCTAAAGCATATGAATAATATTATGCTCCAAATTTGGCCTATCTACAAAAAAAGAGTGTTTATAATGTATTATTTTCTAATTCTTATATTTTAGCAATAATTTGTACCTTAAACTACAGAGAAAGTTGATAGTTTTAAGCCAGAGTACAATCCCAATTTAAATCAATCAACATTTTTATCTACATATAATTCAAATTTTATGAATTGGAAGGGTTAATACCCTGGTAAAATAACTTAATAACTATCCCCTAAATAACAATCAACTTTACCTTTTATTGCTGAAACTAATTATTCAAAAAACTTTAAATAAATTAAAACTGATAAAGTCGAATTACAAAAACATATAAAATTGTATTTTTATTTATGCATCTAGAGGTCCCTTTTATGAGAATGCCTAATCTTTAATAAAGGAAACAACTTCATAACATTTTTATTAATCTCATTATTCAGTTCCATCAAAATTGATTAGACCTGTTAGTCCAAGATTATTTAGTACTAAACAAAGTTTTGAAGGATAATATAGAACATCTTTTAATAAGTATATTTTAATAGTATTAGATCTTACATGTCTAAGAATATAAACACTGAATCATAATAATCCTCATTTGCAGAAAAGTTTTATGATAGTAATGCAGTTAAGGGATTGATTGATAAAAAAATAAAAGCTAGAATTTTTTGATTATTTTCCTTATTTTAATATGTAAGATAATTATATACAAATTTGTTTAAATTCTAATTTTAAATTTATCTTGTAAATTATTGTTAAATTCCCATGAATATTGATTATTCTATAATGTTCTCTTTTATGTTGATAATATTTTGACATTATAAGAAGATTGGTAAATATTAAATCTAACAGAAATAAGTTAAAATAAGATTTAGATTAAATATTATAAATACTTGATTTAATTATCAGATTGTTAGTTTAAATCAAGAAAGAAACTTTTATTATTTTTTTATGATAATTTATAGATTTGATGGTTAAAGAAATATATAGTAGAAAATTCAAATTGGTAAAAGTTAAAATGTTGCTACAACAATTAGACAATATGAGAGATTCTATAATACCTATTATCCGTTCAATTTGATAATTAAATAATAATTCATTGAATCAATAATTATTAAAGAAGTTGATGAATAGTTAATTATCTAATCTGCAATAAATAAATTTTAGAGAAATCAGAAACATTGTTATTAATAAAATGTATTTAAAAGTTAATAATAAACTTAATAATTATGTAAGTAAAAGACTTAATAAAAAATAAGAAATAAAGAAAAGAATATTGATTAATTACAATAATAGGAGTATATATTTACATCATAAATCATCCTTTTGTTATTTTTTATTTTATTATTCTTTAAATTGCTTATATTGTTAATCATGATCAAATTTAAGATTTCCTTCTTATTTTTATTTCATCTTCTATCTTAACTCTTCAACATCTTGAACATTCAATCTTCTATTAGGGGAATCAAAATTAGGTTTGAATCTGTTGCATTTTGCTTTTGGTATATTCTGACTTTCTAGAATTGGAGCTAAAGGATTTGGACACATTAATTTTGCATCCCATTCATCATATGTAAATTTTTAGATATTCTGACAAGTATCCTTTTTATTATAGCCATACACTAAAACCATCATAACAATCAATATCACTCTAAAACGCATTTAATTAATATTTATTAATAAAATCAAAAATATTATTTATCAAAGTTTTTATACAAATTTTATCAAATTTTCTTTATTGTTTTTTATTCCTAATAGTATAGAAATGATAGAAAACATCCCATAATTAAAAATTTCATAAGAATATACTATATTTACTATTGATATAATGAGATTATTAAATAAGGAGAGAATATTAATTCATTTCTATAAAAAAATTGTTGATATATAACCATTTTATAGAATTAGATAATCTAATATAAAATTAATTTAGTAAACTGGATTAGAGAAATAGTTTTCTTATAACTTGAATTTTATAATTTATTATTATAATTAATATATCAATCTAAAAATAAATGTACAGCTATTTATCTAATTTGTCTATATGCAGGCACTATAAAAATTGGTAATTTAGATTCGACAAAATAATCAATTTACACCCAAGCAACTTTAGATCTATTATTTGTATGGTATTTCATTTTAAGGAAAACAAGATATAAAATTACTAAAACCCAATTTCCAATTTCAAAAAAAAGTTTTGCAAACAAAAGCACAGGAAATAAAGTTATTTCTACTTTTTATTTTTGTATCAGAATAAGTTCCTTATTTTGTTTAGTTTTATCTATATACCTTTACATTCCTATACTATATATAATACAAATTTTCTACTTTCATAGATTGATTTATGATGAAGAAATAAAAATTCTGATATTCCTACCCATGAGTGCATGAGAATAGGACTGTACATTAATATATTGTGCATTCTTTCAAAAAAATGAAATAAGAATAAATACACCAAGTTATGAAAGAATTCATTATTTATCAATAGTTTTACATATTATCTCTTTTATTAAATTTTAGTATTTCTTATTTGTCTTTACAAAGCTAAAAAATTGAAAAGATATCCAAATATCTATGCTACACCTTACATGAATAATAAAAGCATAAATGACATTTTAAATATATTCTCAGTACTGTATATGTAATATGGCAATTTAGATTCTTCTTTAACATTTGATATTTTATTATTGTCTATTGAATGTTTTTTATTCACATTTTCTTTATACCAAATTTATTTTAAATATTCCAATCTGTCCTTAGATCTAATATATAATATTTATATTACATAGATTCATCAACCTATTAAATAAATTGATTCCACTTTTCATCCTTAGAAAAATCATAATCTTCATACATGATTAATTTAATATAATTTAATATCAATGAATAAAAATTAGATTCTTAATAAAAAATATGTAATATGCTATGGTGGTCAATTGAAATATTACAAAAAGAAGTCTAAAAGATTAGCAAATAAAACAGAAGATTATAGCGATTAAGTTTCTTAACCCTTACCTCCAATACTATAGGCTGCTAGAATCAATACATAATTAGAAAATATTAATATCAAATACAGAAGCAAGCCTCATTCTTATTACACTACCTCGACTCCTAATAATAAAAATACATCATTACCACTTCTTAAAATATTACCAAATGATAATCAAGAATAAATTAAACAAAAAATCAATTCATGCTTTCTTTCATCAAATTAAGCAAAAGTTATTATCAAAAATGATTTTCTTAAACAAAATATGATTGGATATAGTAAAGTGAGCACTATTATGATTATTTGATATCAAATTGCTAAAATTTATATTTTATAACTTATAAATATAACAAATTAATTTCAACCTAATTTTATTGAAATTTGTTTGATATTTATTTCCTTATTTTCTAAAATTTATTCTTAATTATAATTGAGTATATTTCCCAATAAATAATCATATTTTATTAAATAGATTATAATTTAAATCATTTCTTAATTATAATAAGTAATCTCACATAATTAAATTAATAAATAATTCTTATACTTCTTCAACATAATTATTAGGGTAATATTTTTAAGAAATTAGTAAGGTATTGATAATTTTATAAATAATTTTAAAATTGTTAAAAAATAAAATGTTTCAATTTTCTTGTTGAAGTTAGAAGTTGTTTTTAAATATTGAAACAAACAATACTTAAATTAGTATATCATAAAAATATATAAATAAGTTAAGTAAAATTTATTCGTTAAAATGAAAGTATCTAATTCCAAAGAAAACAGACATCATAATAGTTAAAGAAAGATGTCTGATTTTATAAAAAGCACATTAGGAAGTAATTAATAATTAGGTCAACCATCATTGAACAAAAAGAATGCTTTAAATGAGTTAGAAAATCAATTGTAATAGAAGGTAAAAACAAAGAGTCAATTTTAATAAGTTCGTATAGTGAAAGAGAATTAAGATATGAGATAGAGTTAAGAAAATAGGGAAATGGTTTAATAAATTTAATAATAGTAAAACATTGATAGATAAGCATATTTAGTATAGGTATATATAATGAATGTATATAATGAAGACAGGTAATTTTGATCATCCTGAATCTTAATTATCACATAGAATAAGTACATAAAGAACTTTGGCAGCCTTTGAAATTCATGAGTAGATTCCAACAATTGATGATTTAAGAAGATTATAAAATTAGATATTAGATTTGAATAGTTTTAGTGTAGAGTAGATGGATGAACTTAAAAAATTATCTTCAATTATACTATTTAGAATGAGGAATATAAAAAAATAAAGATTCATAATTTATATAAAAATATTATATATTTAAATGGACAAGAAATACTAAGACTTATTTGAAAAGAAAGGTATACTAGAGAATGATCTTAAAAATTTGGAGAAGAGTATTTTTGATGAAGAAACAAGATATTTGGAAGAGACAGGTCATATTGGAAATGTGATTAAAGGTTGGGAAGGATATTTGAGTATGAAGAATTAAAAATTGAATGGAAATTTGTAAAGAAAAGGAAAGATCAATCCATAAGATAGAATATTTTCATAAAGTAGCAAAAATTCAACTTTTGTTTAAGAGATTTTACAACCAATTTAGACAACAGGAACATAAAAATAAAATTTTAATGAAGGAAGTGCAGAAGAAAAAAAAGAATATCATTTTAGAAGAACTAAGATAAAAAACAAATATGTGAGATTTCAAAAAGGAAGGTAAATAATATAAAAAATAAGTTAGTGAAGGAGGCTATCATTCTCCAATGACTTCAAGCGATGAATATCATGAAAAGAAGGGCAAGGTACCAAAAAAATTTTGAATTTTAAAAGATATATAAAAAATATATTTACTATTGTAGATATTTAAGTGAAACGAATAGGTATAGTTAGTTATTATTAATTTTTTTGTTAAAAATTACAGATGGTATTTATAACATCATATCTTTTTACAGCCACAACCATTAGTTTGGGTATAAGTGAAGCAATCTGGACAGATTCCAGCATCTAGATCAGGTCACACTTTTGTAACTGTTGGAAGAACTCATATTCTTTTTGGAGGATTAGATAGTGAGAAAAAGCCAGATGCCGAAAAGAAGAATACAAAGATAGCACCAAATAATTAAGGTAAATAGTATAATTAACTTATAAGTATATTCATTAAGAGTAGCACCAAATGTTTGTGAATGGAAGTTAGTATAATGTTCAGGTGATCCACCTTTGCCAAGAACGAATCATGCAGCATGTGCTATAGCTCCAGATAAGATGCTTATATTTGGTGGATTTTACACATCAAATTTACGTTTTAATGATACATTCATTTTAAGAACGAGTAATTTTTAATGGGCTTAGCCACCTAATTAAAAAGTAACTGGTGAACCTAAAAATGCTGAATCAAAAATAGGTGCACCAGAACCTAGAGGAAATCATTCAGCAACATTTCATAAGAACAAAGTATATGTATTTGGAGGACATGGAGGTGTAGGATATGCAACAAAATCATTTAATGATTTGTATGTATTAGATTGTGAAAGCTTTGAATGGTCATAACTAGAACCAAGTGGTACACCACCTGATCCAAGAGGAGGTCATAATTCTTAAATAATGGGATAGAATGATTTGTTAATGATTTTTGGCGGATGGAATCAAATATCATAATTTTAAAATGTCATTATATATGACATAAATAATAATAGTTGGGTAGATCCAGAAATATCACATGAAATACCAAAATGGAATATGGCTGGTATTATGGTACCATCTATTCCATCATGGAAGTATTTCATTTTTGGAGGATAAGTTGGAAATTTTGAAGAAGGTGGAAATAGAACAGCAAGTAGATTAGTAGATGATACATTTGTATTGGATGTAGATGCTAAGAAATGGTCACCTGTTTAATTAGAAGAAGAAAAACCAGTTAAACCTAAAACAAGAGAATCAACTACATTAATTTATGATCCATAAGATTCTAGAATATTAATGTTTGGAGGATGGTCTAATGCATGGATGAATGATATGTATGCATTAAATGTATCATCTATTGTTGGACCTCCATATGCTATCTATTCTATTAAACCATGTTTAGGTCCATTAACTGGAAGAACTAAAGTTACAATCTTAGGAGATGGATTTAAAGATTCATAAAATATTGTTGTTAGATTCTTTTCTGGTAAAGCTTAAGAAGATGTTCCAGGAGTATTTATTAGTCCAACTGAATTAACTTGTGAAACACCATCATATGAAAAACATGGAGCTAGAAAATCTGAAGTTAAAGTTAGTATTGATAGATAAGATTTTACTATTATGAGTCAATTCTACTCATACTTCTTAAATTCTAAAGCTGATAAAACTTTAATGTTTGGACCTGGAGTTCTAAGAGAAAATGCTATAAAAAATGAAACTATGTTTTATATTTAAACTAGAAATTTGAATAATTAAAATAGAGAAAGTGGTGCAGATGAATTCTATATTGAAATTACTAGACCAGATATTATGGCTGAATTAGAAGAAGAAAAATAAAGAGAAGCTATTAGATTATAATAATTAGAATAAATGGATCCAGAAGAAAGAGAAAGAATTGAATAAGAATAAAATAAAAAAAGAATTGTTAGAAGAAAAAAAGTTAAAATATAATAAGAAGGAGAAGAAGGTGAAAATTAAGAGTCAGAATATGAAGAAGTTGAAGAAGATGTACCTTAAGAAAAAAGTAAATTGTAATTGTTAGAAGAAAAAGCTAACATTAAATATTCAATTAATGATAATGATGATGGATCATATACAGTTAAATATTAAATTGATGAACCATGTGAAGTCATTGTTAATGTTAAATTAAAGAATGAAAGAGG
>CAJJDN010000017.1:690441-745892 GCA_905182985.1 Paramecium sonneborni | reverse complement strand
ATGGAAGTATTTCATTTTTGGAGGATAAGTTGGAAATTTTGAAGAAGGTGGAAATAGAACAGCAAGTAGATTAGTAGATGATACATTTGTATTGGATGTAGATGCTAAGAAATGGTCACCTGTTTAATTAGAAGAAGAAAAACCAGTTAAACCTAAAACAAGAGAATCAACTACATTAATTTATGATCCATAAGATTCTAGAATATTAATGTTTGGAGGATGGTCTAATGCATGGATGAATGATATGTATGCATTAAATGTATCATCTATTGTTGGACCTCCATATGCTATCTATTCTATTAAACCATGTTTAGGTCCATTAACTGGAAGAACTAAAGTTACAATCTTAGGAGATGGATTTAAAGATTCATAAAATATTGTTGTTAGATTCTTTTCTGGTAAAGCTTAAGAAGATGTTCCAGGAGTATTTATTAGTCCAACTGAATTAACTTGTGAAACACCATCATATGAAAAACATGGAGCTAGAAAATCTGAAGTTAAAGTTAGTATTGATAGATAAGATTTTACTATTATGAGTCAATTCTACTCATACTTCTTAAATTCTAAAGCTGATAAAACTTTAATGTTTGGACCTGGAGTTCTAAGAGAAAATGCTATAAAAAATGAAACTATGTTTTATATTTAAACTAGAAATTTGAATAATTAAAATAGAGAAAGTGGTGCAGATGAATTCTATATTGAAATTACTAGACCAGATATTATGGCTGAATTAGAAGAAGAAAAATAAAGAGAAGCTATTAGATTATAATAATTAGAATAAATGGATCCAGAAGAAAGAGAAAGAATTGAATAAGAATAAAATAAAAAAAGAATTGTTAGAAGAAAAAAAGTTAAAATATAATAAGAAGGAGAAGAAGGTGAAAATTAAGAGTCAGAATATGAAGAAGTTGAAGAAGATGTACCTTAAGAAAAAAGTAAATTGTAATTGTTAGAAGAAAAAGCTAACATTAAATATTCAATTAATGATAATGATGATGGATCATATACAGTTAAATATTAAATTGATGAACCATGCGAAGTCATTGTTAATGTTAAATTAAAGAATGAAAGAGGAGAATATAATGAAATTAGAGGTGCTCCTAAAAAAGCATAATTTTTAGAAAATCTTGGACCAAAAAATAATCAGTATACAGGTCCATAATTAGTTAATTATGTCACTCATAAAAATGAAGAAATCAATAAACTTATTGATACATCTAGAGATAATATTAATATTAAAGATAAAAATATATAAGAAGATGTAAATAGTCTATTAGAAGTTATGGAAAATCTTAAAAAAATTTCAGATGAAAAAGAAAATATTCTTTTATTGTTAGATGAAAATGAATAAATATTAAAAACATTAGAAAAACATGATATGAAAAAAGAAACTGAAATTAAAAAAGTTAATAAAATGTAAGAAGAATGGAAGAACTTATTAAAAATATCATAAACTGTTGAAAAGGATATCAGTGGTCCAGTTAAATAAGAAGCTGATAAAACAAAAGAAAAAATTAAAAAATTTGAAGAACAATTAAAAGAATATTTACAAGGACTCAAAAAAGAGACATTTTATTAATACAAAACAGGTATTAAGGATTCTTAAGAGAGATTTGCAGAAGTTTAAGCTTAAATTGATAAATTTTCAAAAACACTTCAAAACTATGAATATTATTCTAAAATGTTTAATTTCCCAGATGAAGTTGTTGGTTGCTAAAAAAATTTAGATGCCATTAAATAAGAAGTTGCAGCTGTTTAATTATTATGGGAACACATTAAGAAATGTGAATAAAAATTCTAAGATTATAAGAGATACAAATGGGCAACCATAGATCCAAATGAAATGGAAGATGAAGTTAAAAAACTTCGTAAATTCTTAATTGATATGAAGGGTATTGATAAAAGATCAAATGTCTTCACAGGTATTAATGAAGATTTACGTAAATGGGGTACATTCATTCCATTATTAACTGAATTGAAAGATCCAGCAATGAATACAAGTGATAGTAGACATTGGAAAGAAGTTAAAGTTGTTGTCAATTAAGATTTTGCTATTGGTGATGATATGGAATTGGATGTTATTTGGAATCTTAAATTATTTGATTACAGAGAAAAAATAGAAGATATTTCTGAATAAGCAAAATAAGAATTAAAAATGGAGAAAGGTATTATTAAAGTTGATACTTTTTGGAAAGATGTCTAATTTGAATTAATAAAACATAAAGATACTGATATTAGAACATTAAAGATGTTAGATGAACATTTTGAAACTTTAGAAGAACATCAATTATAAATAAATAATATGTTATTAAGTAAATATGTGAAATTCTTTGAAAAAGATGTTGAAAAATGGAAATAAGATTTAGGAGCTATTTATGATGTCATATAATTATTATCAGAAGTACAAAAGACATGGTCTTTCTTGGAAAATTTATTTATTTAATCAGAAGAAGTGAAGAAAGAATTACCAAAAGAATCTGAATAATTTGTTTCAATTGATAAAAGCATGAAAGAAATCATGGAATCTGGTTGTTAAATTAAAATTATATTGAAATTCTGTACCTAACCAAATATGTTGAAATAATTAGAAAAGATTTAAGCTGATTTGAAAGTTTGTGAAAAAGCTTTGAATGAATTTTTAGATTCAAAGAGAAGAGCATTCCCTAGATTCTATTTCGTTAGTGTTAATGATTTATTAGATATACTTTCAAATGGTAATTCACCTGCTAAAATTAACAGACATATGTCAAAAATCTTTTAAGCTATTGATAAATTGGAATTATAAGAAAATGATAATGAAAGGCCATTTGCTAAAAAAATGATTACATGTGTTGGTCAAGAAGATGTAACATTAGTTAAACCATTGTAATTATTGAATAAAGTAGAAATCTATTTATAAGCTATGATTGATTCAATGATTGATACATTAAGAGAATTAGCCAAAAAATCATTTGGATGTTATGATTCTAAGACATGCCAATTATAAATGGATAGAAAAACTTGGATTGATTAAGATCCAGCTTAAATTGCTTTATTAGTTAATAATATTATGTGGTCAGTTTAAGTAGAAGAAGCATTTGGTAAAATTGCAAATGGAGATATGAATGCACTTAAAGATTATCATAAGAGAAGTATAGAAGCTCTTACTGAATTGATTAGATTTGTCAGAGGTGATTTAACTCGATCTTTAAGATAAAAATTAATGTGTTTGATTACTATGGATGCCCACTCCAGAGATACTATTGGAAAATTGATTGATGAACATGTTCGTAAACCAGATGAATTTTAATGGTAATCACAATTAAAATTCTATTGGGTTAATAATGATGCTCTTATTAGAATTGCTGATGCATCATTTAATTATTCATATGAATATTTGGGTAATGGTCCAAGATTGGTTATTACTCCATTAACAGATCGTATTTACGTTACAGCTACTTAAGCATTACATTTAAAGATGGGTTGTGCACCAGCTGGTCCTGCAGGAACTGGTAAAACTGAAACTACTAAAGATTTGGCAAATGCATTAGCTAAAGCATGTTACGTATTTAATTGCAGTTCAGAAATGAATTATGAATCAATGGGTAATATCTATAAAGGACTTGCTAGTTCTGGATGTTGGGGTTGTTTTGATGAATTTAATCGTTTATTACCAGAAGTCTTATCAGTTTGCTCTGTATAATTTAAGGCAGTTACTGATGCTATCAAATAATAAAAGAAAACATTTTTATTCCCAGGAGGTGGTGAGATTTCTTTAGATCCAACTTGTGGTGTTTTTATTACAATGAATCCAGGATATTTAGGTAGAGCAGAATTACCAGAAGGATTAAAAGCATTATTTAGACCAATAACAGTGGTAGTTCCAGATTTAGAATTGATTTGTGAAAACATGCTGATGGCTGAAGGATTTGAGGAAGCAAAAACATTAGCACATAAATTCGTTACATTATATATGTTATGTAGAGATTTATTATCAAAATAATTGCATTATGATTGGGGACTTAGAGCTATAAAATCTGTGTTGGTTGTTGCTGGTGGTTTCAAGAGAGCAGAACCAAATATAGCAGAATAGGCTTTATTGATGAGAGCATTGAGAGATTTCAATATTCCAAAGATAGCATTTTAAGATTTGGATGTATTTTCTGGATTGTTGTCAGATTTATTCCCAAATATAAATATTCCAAGAAAGAGAGATATGGCATTTGAAGGAATAATTGAATAAGTGACAGCAGAGAATAGATTAGATCCAGATCCTGATTATATATTAAAGATAGTATAAGCATCAGAATTGTTAGAAATTAGACATTGTATTTTCGTAATGGGTCCACCAGGAGCAGGTAAATCAACAACATGGAAGATGTTAGCAAAAGCTTAAGATAAGGCAGGTAAGAAAACTACAGTTGTAGATTTGGATCCAAAGGTTGTTAGTACCAGAGATTTATATGGATACAATTTACCTACAAAGGAATGGAAAGATGGTTTAGTTTCAAAAGTTATGAGATCATTAAGTGAAATTCAAGATGTCAATCCTAAATGGATATTATTAGATGGAGATTTAGATGCAAATTGGATTGAATCAATGAATTCAGTTATGGATGATAATAAAATATTGACATTAGCAAACAATGAAAGAATTCCATTAAAACCACATATGAGAATGCTTTTTGAAATTAGAGATCTTAGATTTGCTACTCCAGCTACAGTATCAAGAGCTGGTATTTTATATATTTCAGATGATAAAGGATATTAATGGAGAGCATATGTAAAATCATGGGTAAAGAATAATTTCAATGATGATAAATTCAAATAAGATTTATAGAAATTATTTGATAGATATATAGAAGGTACATTATTGTTTTTAAAGAAACATTGTAAAACATTGATTCCAGTTAATCCAATTTCAATGATTATTTCATTGTGTAAAGCTTTATTGCCATTATTATAAGGAGAAGTTAAAAATATGGAATATCATTTTGTTTATTGTTGTGTTTGGGCTATTGGTGGAGTTTTATCTGAAAAAGATTCAATTGATTATCGTAAAGATTTCTCAAATTGGTGGAAAGGAGAATGGAAAACGTCTGTTAAATTCCCAAGTAAAGGAACTGTATTTGATTATTTTGTTGAATAAAATACAGAAAATGTTAAATTTGATGAATGGGCTAAGAGATTAACAGCTATAGATTTTGATCCTACATAAGGAATGGTTATGGGAAATATTACAGTACCAACTAAAGAAACTCTAGCAACAAGTGAATTAGTTAAATAATTTATTTATGTTTAATAACCAGTTCTTATGATTGGTTAATCAGGTTGCGGTAAAACATAATTAGCCAAAGGTATTTTAAGAGATATTGTAAAAGCATAACCAGATAACTTTACTTTCTAATTAATCAATTTCAATTATTATACAGATTCTACATATTTATAAGCATAATTAGAATAATAATTAGAAAAGAAAGCAGGTAGATAATTTGGACCTTAAGGAAAAGGTAAATTAATTTATTTCATTGATGATTTAAATATGCCTTAATTAGATCCATATGATACTTAAACAGCAATAGCATTATTAAGATAACATGCAGATTATGGTCATTGGTATGATCTTGGTAAATTAAGTTTGAAAGATATCATTAATACATAAACAATTGCAGCTATGAATCCCTCTGCTGGTTCATTCTTTGTTAATCCAAGATATTAAAGACATTTTTGGACTGTTTCTATTCCTATTCCTGATAATGAAAGTTTATTCTTAATATACAATACATTCTTATCAGGACATCTTAAAAGATTCAAACCAGCAGTATCTGAAAATGGACCTGCTATTATTAAAGCAGCATTATAATTACATACAAGTGTTATCTAGAATTTTAGAAAGACTGCCATAAATTTCCATTATGAATTCAATCTTAGACATATTTCTAATGTAATCTAAGGATTACTTTTGGCAGATCCTCTAAAATTCATTGATTCAGATAAATTGATTAGATTATGGGTTCATGAATCTGAAAGAACATATGGAGATAGATTAGTATCAATGGATAATCTTAATACATATAAAGCTTTAATGTTTGATCTCTTAAAAAAACAATTCACAAAATTCAATTTCAGTAGATTCTTTGCTAAAGATAATCCTGAAAATTTAATCTTTTGTAATTTCTTAGCTGGTATTGGTGGTGATAGATATTATGATTAAATGCCTAATGATAAATTGGAACCAGTTATTACTGAAGCACTCAAAGAATATAATGATAATTTTGCATATATGGGATTAGTATTATTTGAAGATGCTCTTAAACATGTTTGTAGAATAACTAGAATAGTATTACCACCAGGAGGACATTCTCTTTTAGTAGGAGTTGGTGGTAGTGGTAAATAATCATTAACTAAATTGGCTGCATTCATTATGACATATACACTCTTTATGATTACTATCTCTAGTAATTATGGTATGAATGATCTCAGAACTGATTTATAATTATTATATTAGAAATCTGGTGTTAGAGATGAAGCTATTATGTTCTTATTTAATGAAGGTTAAATCACTAATGAAAGATTCTTAACTTATATCAATGATTTATTATCTTCAGGAGAAGTAGCAGAATTATATAACTCAGATGAAAAAGAAGTCTTAATCAATTAAATTAGACCTAAAGTTAAAGCTGATGGTAGACCAGATACAAGAGATTCATGTTGGGGTTGGTTTATAGATAAAGTTAGATAAAATTTACATATGACTTTATGTTTCTCACCAGTTGGAGAATCTTTACGTAAAAGAGCTCGTCAATTCCCTGCTCTTGTCAATTCTACTGTTATTGATTGGTTCTAACCATGGCCATAAGACGCTCTTTATAATGTGGCTTAACAATTCTTAAAAGATATTGATGTTCCAACTGATCAAGTTAGAGAAGCTATTGTTAAATTTATGCCATTCTCATTCAAATTAGTTAATGATTTATCTGTCAAATTATTAGAATAAGAAAGAAGATATGTCTATACTACACCTAAATCATTCTTAGAATTAATCAAATTATATATATTCATGTTGAAAACTAAAAAAGGAATGCTTGAAAAAAACAAAGAAAGATATGAAAATGGTCTTATAAAACTTAGATCTACTTAAGCATTAGTTGCTGAAATCGAAATTCAAGTAAAAGAAAAATAACAAGAAGCTGAATAAATCAAAAATGAAGCTAATCAAGTTGCTGAAGTCGTTGGTAAAGAAAAAGCAAAAGCAGAAATCGAAAATGCAAAAGCTGCTGATGAAGAAGCTAAATGTTCAACCATTAAACAAGATGTAGAATAGAAAAAAACATCTACTTAAGCTGATTTAGATGCTGCCATTCCCTTAGTAGAATAAGCTAAGGCTGCCTTGAATGGATTGAGTGAAAAAGATTTCTAAGTTGCTAAGAACTTTGCAACTCCTCCATCTGGTGTACCTGATGTCTTCTCAGCCACCATTTTCTTATTAGCTGGTTTCTATAATGAACAAATTGAAGTTGATCCTAAATCTAAAAAACCAAAAACATTTGATTGGAAGAGTGCATAAAAAATGATGCAAAAGCCAAAAGAATTATTGAATAAATTAATGGGTTTCAAAGATATTGTTGATGCTAATTAAGTACCACCAACAAATGTTGATTTTGTTAAGAAAAATTATTTGAATTTAGAACATTTCAATGCATAAACAATGGCTAATAAATCATCTGCTGCTAGAGGTTTATGTGATTGGGTTATTAACATAGTTAAATATTATGATGTAATTCAAGTAGTTGAACCAAAAAGACAAGCTTTGAAAGAAGCAATTCAATAGTTAGATGATGCAAATGCAAAATTAGCTAAAGTTTAGGAACAAGTGAAAGAATTAAATGATAAATTAGCTGTTTTGACTGCTGATTACAATAAAGCTATGGCATAATTATAAGCTGCATTAGATTAAGCAGCCAAATGTGAAAAGAGACTTAATTCAGCAAATCGTTTAGTTAAAGCTTTGGGTAGTGAAAATGAACGTTGGGATTAAGCAATAAAAATGTTGGAAGGATAAATTTAATTATTAAGTGGAGATGTATTGGTATCTGCTGCTTTTGTTTCTTATGCTGGTCCATTCAACAAGAGATTTAGAGATGTAATGATAAAAGACTACTTTTTGAAATTCATAATAGAGAATAAGGTCCCATTAAGTAATAATGCTGATCCAGTAAAATTATTGACCGATGAAAGTACAATAGCTAAATGGAATTAATAATTGTTACCAAGTGATGCAGTCAGTACTGAGAATGGTACAATATTGACAAATTCTGAGAGATATCCATTAATAATAGATCCTTAATTATAAGGAATAAAATGGATAAAAGAGAAGGAATCAGCAAATAATATGAAAATATTGCGTATTGGATAGAAGAATACAAATAGATAGATAGAATTTTCAATATAAGCAGGAAATCCATGTTTAATTGAAAATATGGATGAGAGAATTGATGCTGTATTAATGCCAGTGATAGCAAGACAATTTATAATAAAGAGTTCAGGATAAAAGAAGATCAAATTTGCAGGTTAAGAATTAGATGTACATCCTAAATTCTAATTGTTCTTACACACATAATTGAGTAATCCTCACTATCCTCCTGAAATATAAGCAGAAGCAACTTTGATAAATTTCACAGTTACTGAAGATGGTTTAAGTGATTAATTGTTAGCATTGGTGGTTGGAAGAGAGAGACCAGATTTAGCATAAAAGAAAGTTGAATTGATATAACAATAAAATTCATTTAAGATTAAATTAAAGGAATTAGAAGATGAATTATTATACAAGTTGGCTAATGCTGAAGGTGATATTTTGGAAGATATTGCATTAATAGAAAATTTAGAATATTCAAAGAAGATTTCAACAGAAATAGCTGAGAAAGTAGAGATTGCAAAAGCTACAGAAGCTAAAATAAATGAAACATCAGAATAATATAGAAATGCTGCTGCAAGAGGTGCATTAATTTATTTCTTATTAACAGATTTATCTAAGATTCACTCTTTCTATAAATATTCATTAGAATCTTATTTAGTAGTTGTACATAGAGCAATAGATTTGATTTCTGAACATAAGCATGTTTAAACAGGAGTAATGTTAGATGAGAAAGCAGCAGCTTAAATTGATGTAGGAAAGAAAAAGGAAGGAGGAGAAGGAGAAGAAGAAAAAGCTGGTGAAGGTGAAGAAGGATAAGAATAATAAGAATAAGAAGAATAATAATAAGAAGAATAATAATAATAATAAGGAGAATAATAAGAAGGTGAATAATAAGAAGGAGAATAAGGAGGAGAAGGTTAATAAGGTGAAGGTGAAGAAGGAGAACCTAAAGAAGGTGAAGAAGGAGAATAGAAAAAAGAAGAATAAGCAGAAGAACCCAAGAGACCAGCAGATGATGATCAATTAACTCCATAATCGTTGAAGAAGAGAGTTAATTAATTAATTGAAAGTATTACTTATACTTCATTCTAATATGCTAGAAGAGGATTATTCGAAAGACATAAGTTGATAGTATCAACCATGCTTACATTAAGAATTAATCTTAAAGCTGGTAAATTACCAAAAGAATAAGTTGATCATTTGATTATAGGTAAAATTGAATTGAACCCTCCTCCTATGCCTGAATCATTAAAATCATTCTTAAATGATACCATTTGGGCATGTTGTAAGGCTTTAGAATCAATCCCTGACTTTAATGGTCTTGGACAAAGTCTTGAAGTAGATAATCTTTAATGGAAGAAATGGTATAATGAAGAAAAAGCTGAAATAAGTGATCTACCTAAAGCATTCAGTCATCTTAAGAAATTCCATAGATTATTATTATTAAGAACTATGAGACCTGATAGATTAACATCAGCTATGGCTAATTATGTTGCTGAAGAAATGGGAGACAAATATGTTGAATAACCTCCATTCTCTATATTTGAAACATTCAACGAAATGGCTCCAACAACACCAATATTCTTTGTCTTATTCCCTGGAGTGGATCCTACTCCTGAAGTTGAAAGAGTTGCTGCCTAATATGATATAACATCATTCAATGGTAAATTCATTAATATTTCAATGGGTTAAGGACAAGAAGAAATTGCTAGAAAAGCTTTACTTGATTGTGCTGTTCAAGGACATTGGATTATGTTATAAAATGTACATCTTATGTAAAATTGGTTAACAGGACTTAATGGTTTGGAAGGATATCTTGAAACTGTCTATGCTAAACATCATCCTAACTTTAGAGTCTTCATTTCATCTGAACCACCCCCCTTACCTGAAATGAAAATTATACCAGAATCTATTTTATAAGCATCTGTAAAGGTTGCTAATGAAGCACCTTAAGATTTAAAGGCAAATCTTAGAAGAGCTTATGCTCACTTTGACTAAGAATTCTTAAATAAATGTTAGAAAAAACCACAAGAATTTAAAGCCTGTTTGTTTGCTTTATGTCATTTCCATTCCTTAGTCTTAGGTAGAAAGAAATTTGGTGCTTAAGGATGGTCTAGAGTTTATAACTTTAATGATGGTGATCTTACAATTTGTGCTAATGTCTTGTATAATTATTTATCTAAATATGATGTTGTTCCTTGGGATGATTTGAAATATATTTTTGGTGAAATTATGTATGGTGGACATATTACAGATGATTGGGACAGAAGAACTAATGCTACTTATTTAAGAGTGTTAATTAAACCTGAATTATTATAACCAGGTTTCAATTTAGGTCCAGGATTTAAATCACCAGATCCTTCAAAATTCGAATATGAATAATACAAAGAATATATTGAAAAGAAATTACCAATAGAATCTCCATAAATGTTTGGTATGCATCCAAATGCTGAAATTGGTTATTTAACATAATAATGTGAAACTCTATTCAGTACAATATTAGATGTCTAAGGAGGAGCAAGCAGTGGTGGTGGAGGTAAAAAAGATGATGGAGTTATGACTTAATTAACATTATTAAAATCAACAACTCCTGCTGATACCAATTTAATGGATGTAACAGCTAAAGCATCAGAAAAGACACCTGATTAGATAGTATGTTTATAAGAATGTGAAAGAATGAATATTCTATTAGGTGAAATTAGAAGATCACTTGAAGATCTTAGACTAGGTTTAACTGGTGCATTGAATATTACTGATTAAATGGAAGCCTTATCACTATCATTATAATTCAATAAAGTACCTGCAAGTTGGGAGAAATTTGCATATTTCTCAAGAAAAGGTTTGGCTGCTTGGTTCAATGATTTAATTGAAAGAACCAATTAATTAGCTGCATGGACATAAGAAATGGTTACTCCACCTTCATTATGCATTAGTTATTTATTTAATCCAATGTCATTCTTGACTGCCATCATGTAAAAGACTGCCAGAGAATAAGGTTTACCTTTAGATGATGTATTATATTCTTATTTATATTTTTTAGATGGTTTTATAAACCAATGTAACAGCTGTCAAAGGACATGAAGAAGTTGTTGCTTCAGCTGAAAATGGTGCCTTTATCCATGGTCTATACTTAGAAGGAGCTGCTTGGGAATTAGGAGGATAAGGATAAGAAGGATATCTTATTGAATAGAAATAAAAAGAATTACATCCAAAATTACCAGTTGTTAATGTGATTGCTGTTACTGCAGATAAAAAGAAGAAAATTGGATAATATTCTTGTCCTGTTTATGTTACATCTATGAGAGGACCTACATTTGTATTTACAGCCAATCTAAATATGGAAAATGAAGATTCAGACGTATCCAAATGGATTCTCAGCGGAACTTGTTTATTGATGAGTGACGATTGAGCTACATTTGAAATTTATTATATATTATATATATTCAAATTTATATAATTTCTCCTTTCTATTTTGTATTATCATCATTTTTAATTCATTTACGACCAACTAATGAAAAACTATCAAGAGTTAATATCTCAAATTTAAACGCTCTCTTTTATCTAGAAAACAATTAATGGTCTTTATCTAATCTCCAAACTTTAAAAAATTTCTTATGAAGGGAAAGATCTTTCTATTCTTCATATCGTTCTTGTAAATTTGGTTTATATAAATTTATTAATAGATTATAATGTTCTTAATAGTGATATGTCTTTTTTCAATATCTTAAATAAATTAAAAAAAAATTTAATATTTAAATTAACTTCTCTCTTAATTTCTTTGGTCAAATCTTTTAATTTTTTGCAATTTTCACCATTAGTAATTCTATTTCATCTTTTTAATCCATATTTATACATATTCATAAAGCAAAAGATTGTAGATTCTAAATTAATCTATTTATGAGCACATTTAATTGTTTGATTTTATTTATAATATATTAATAATTATCAATATTATGTTTTTGAGTTTAACTCATTTATTTATATTTAAATAAGGTTTTATGCATATTAAACTAAAAAATTATACTAAAAATGGTTTATTATCTAAAAAATAAACTTTAAGTAACTCTTTAATATGTGTGAATATTTTTAATATTTAATATATAATGTATTTTTTTTATATATATTATAAAGAAATTCAACCAAGAATTGTAACTTAGTTGTTAAATATATATTTTAGAATTTTATCATAAGATGAAATTAAATCACTGATTTCATTTTCTCTGTATTTAGATCGCTTAAAAGATAATATTAAGTTTTTTGGACTTGATTTTAAAATTAGTTATTTTTATTCAGAAGGATTAATTAGAAAAACGGTTCGTCTAAAATTGTAAATAAAACTATTTTAAAGAGACTATCCTGTATATGGAATCAATTATTATGATTTATGCGATATTAAATGTGAATATAAAACGTTTTTATTTTTTAATATTAAAGGATTATTTAATAAATTTAAGCAAAGAATTTAAAGATGAAAAAAAGTCTAAAAATAACTTAAACAGTTTAATAAAATATCATCTAGAAATTTTAGGTCAAAAATATATTCCCATAAAATTTTAATTTTGTTTATCAAGTCTTCCTTGAGAATATAGAAAAAATAGGATTATAAAATTTTAATCATAAAATGCGGGAAGTTAAACTTATCAAAACAGATTTTAGCAAATAATTGATAAAATAGAACAGGGTTTTTCGGTTGTAATATCATTATTTGGGTGAGATTTAAACTAATATAAGAATTCATGTTTATTAATTGATTATAAAAAAATGCTGCAATTGTGGATGCTATCATCTTAAAGTTTTATTTGAAATTAAAAATAAATATGGAAGTAATAGATAAGAATGGAAAAATATATTTAAAAATGGGTGGGCGGGTATATCTAAAAGGTTTAAAATTTAAAATCTGTTGTACGAAATTTAATATGAGATATGAAAAGCTCACAAACTTGAGTATATAACTTAAATTATATATTATAATATATATTTAATATTATAGTTTAAAAATAGTTTATGTTGAAAATAATTTTTCTATTAGGATTAGCATTATCATTCTGCTATTGCGAATGTAATATCTATTCATATGATCCAATTGGTTGTGTTTAATTAACAACAGAAGATAATTGTAATTATATTATTTCCGATGAAAGGCATATACAATGAATTTTTAAATTAATGTTAAGAGACTAGGAATTAAAATTTAGGTTGCTCAAATTTTCTTAATAGCAATGCTTGTATTAATTAATTAACGTTTGGTGGGGATGTTGAGACTAAATGTAGAATATTTCTTTAAATATAAGGCATATTTCAAAATAGATGCAGAGAAGCCAATAAATTTCATCTGGAAAAACTAGGTTGCCACAAATTATATTCAAAATATGCATGCTTAAATGTGTCAAACAAAGATTGCTTTTGGAATGGAAAATGTGAAGATTCATCAAAAATTATTCTTTCACCTGATTCTGAAGAATTAATATATCCCTTCTCTGTCACTCCATAGTTATGTGCTAAATATTAAAAACATCCATGTAAAGATATTTATAAATTAAGGTATGAATAATGGAATTAAACGAGATTATTTATGTGTCACAATATATGAAATTTAATTTAAAGAATTAAAATGTTCTACTTTGGGGTTGAATGAAATAGGTTGCAGATCAATTTTGACAGAATAAGAAATGTGTAATGTTTTTCCTTTATATTTAGGTTTATTTGATAATTATTAATGCAAATATATAAAACCTTATGAAATAATAAGTTGCTCTTTAACATTAAACAAATTAGCTTGTTTATCTATTTCAAAACCTAATCTAATGTGTGAATGGTAAAAATAAGAATGCAGAACGTATGTTATTAATGAAAATAAATAATGCCAAGATATTTTTAATGTAAATATCTATGTTTGTGCTAATTAAGACAGTCTTTGTATGTTTGATGTTAATAATTTCAGATGTACAGAAGTAACTTTGAAGTAGTTAGAAGATTTAGATTGTAATACTCCTGGAATAACAAGACTTACATGCTTGTCTATTAAAAATAAATAATGCACTTTTTATAAAGGATTTTGTTAAACTTTATAAGATAAAGAGTTAAGTGAATATCATTGTTCAATGTAATTAAATTAAGCAGCTTGTATTAATATTACAACTATAGGCTAATTTTGTTTATGGGATGGTAAAGGATGTTAAAATGTTGAAATAAATCAAGATTTAGATTGTCATATGTTTGATAAATTTTAAGTAAATGGTAATGTTTGCTAAGCAATAATAAAACCGAATTAAATGTGTAAATATAATGAAATAACTAAAATTTGTATTTAAAGTTCATCAAATGATTACTGTATAACACCATATTTAAATTTATTTGGATGTGTTGGTATCTTTAGAGAAGGTTAAACTTGTAAATGGATAGATTCAAGTTGTTAAGAGATTTTGATAATACCATTTGAAACAACTTGCAGCAGCTTAAAATATGCAAATTATTAAGCATGTTCTTAAGTCTTTGAAAGTATTTAGTTAGGTTGTTATTTTGATGAAATTGCATCGTAATGTGTAACTTTATAAATTAACAACAATAATAATTTAGAAGATAAAAAAAGAGTTGATGAATTCTTAAAATCAGTGACTTGTGCTAATAAATCTTTAGGATTAAATAAAACCATTTGCGGAGCTATAACTACAGAAAATAGTTTTTGCAGATGGTAATATTAAAGGTGCAATTTAGTAGATAAAGATGATATTGCAAAGCTTCCTTGTATTGATTTAAACTTTGCAAATTAAAACATTTGTGCTTTAGTAAAATACAATAATGAATTTTGCAGATACTTTGAAGAAGAAAAAGGATGTATCAATTAATTAGAAGGTGATATGTTTTGCGATGATCCTGGACTTAATGCAGTTAATTGTAAATAAGCTTAAGAAAACTGTTACTTTGAAAATAATAAATGTAAAAGTCTAGGAGATATTAAATTTTATATAAGTCTTGCTGACTTAATCGTTTTACAGAAATTACAGTGTTTAGCTAACTCTCCTACAAAACTTGTTTGTTTAGAAATCTTAACTAAAGGTTAATTATGTTAATGGTCAAATAAAAATCAATAATGTTATGAAGTTGTTGTGATTCCAAATAAGAGATGTGCTGATTACTCTTCTTTTTAAGTTAATGCTAATGTTTGTGCTTCAATCATAATGGATAAACCAAATAATATCATAGAAGGTAAGGAATAATCTTTTGAAGAGTAAAATCCTGGTTATTGTGAATATGATAGATTATTTAAAATTTGTCAGGTAAAAAAATCTGTATGTAATGATAAATGTTGTACATCAAATGAAGAATTAGGAATAAATGCTCATTCATGTAGTAGATTTTCCAGTTAAGAACCAGGAGTATATTGTTATTTTAAAGATCTAAGATGTTAAGAGCTTACAAATTTAGATGTAGATATATCTAATCCTGAAAGTGTTAAGATTTACTATAATATAAATCAATTCACTTGTTCTCAAATGAATAAGAACTCTTGTCATATGATAGAATGGTCAACTACTTAAACTTGTTATTATAATGGATTTGCTTGTGTAAATTTGAACATGAAAGATTAAACAAACTTTATAGAATTTACTAAACCATCATCAATTTTAAATAAAAATGCTTGTTTGGCTATTGAAGCAAACAATAGTATTAATTATGCACTTAAATATTTTGAGTATGATTCAGAACGTAAAAATTGTAAGCTTTTAATATAACCATATCCAAAATACACAAGTTGTGAAAGTGTAAAAGGAAATTCTAATATTTGTTTAGGTCTTACATAGGATTTATATTGTAAATGGGATAGATTTAATTTAAAATGTGTTACAATAACTAAAGATTAATAGTAAGAAATTATAAATTGCAATTCGTATCAAAACAAACGATCTTGTATAGAAAATCCATATTCAGCTTGTTAATTTTCTCTTGCTTTAGATAAATGTATTGATGCACCTTTGGATCAAGAATGCTCCTATTACAATACAACAGGTTAAATTAGTCAGAAAACATGCTCTTTAATTACTAAACAAGGTTAAATATGTGAATTTCAGAATAACTATTGTGTAAGTTCTAATAAGATTGTTGATGGATGTAATCTAGATGGAATAAACAAAAGAGGTTGTTATAAAAATACTAAAGGGTTATGTAGATGGGATGATGTGTCTGGCTCATGTTATGAGAATAGAACAGCTTTAGAAGAATTAGAATGCACAAGTAATCTTAATTAAATTTTATGTATGAAAGTGACTAAATAACCTTGTATGTGGAATTATAGTCAATTATAATGTGTTTATTTTAATTAGATGACTAATGATCAATATTAAGAATAAAATTCTAATAATTAATATAATGAATGGGCTTGCACTCTAATCATTGGTGCAGGTTATACTTTTGATGCTTAACATCATAAATGTAAATTATTAGAAAATACATAAAATTATGGATGTTAAGATATTTAAATGAATAATTATGCTTGTTAATTTTTAACAAAAGGTAATAAGTGTTATTTTGATAATAATGAAATTCCTCCAAAAAAGAAATGTAAGATATTTGATATGGATTAAAGTGTTTGTACAACTAATATTGCTATAAATATTGATGTTTGTATGGATATACCAAAAACATGTAAATTTTCATTGGAAAATTTGTCTTGCTAAAAATTATCTATAAAGTAAAATGATACATGTTTAGATCTTTAAGATTTATAAAGTAGAGGAGAATATGTTAATAAACTTGGATGCTCTTCGATATCTGAATTCTTAAACTAAAATGATGGGGAATATTAATGTTATTAGGATAAAGAATTTTTGCAATAATGTAATTATTAAAAATTTTGTTTTTGGAATAATTATACTTGTAAAGTGAGCAAATAATTAACTTATTATTTTGATAGAGAACATTATACATCAACCTAAATATCAAATTGGGTTTTTTAAATAAATAATTGTACTGATAGCATTTAATGCAATTAATTTGTAACAAAGAAAGAATTCCTGGAAGATAATGTACTTTTTCCAGGTTTACGTAATGATTCAGTATGTGGTTTAGGAAGGTGTGACTATACAAATGAACCATGTAGTTAACATATTGATTGTGAACCAATTAATATAGAAAACTTATTAATTAATGATGATGGATCAATTAAACCACCAATTATTTAGAATTAAACTTGCTAATAATATTGTTAAATGTCTAATGATGAATATTCTTGCAAAAATTCTGATGTTGCTCCTCAGGAAATTTTAGAACCTGAAATCTAATAAGAATAATAATGTTCAGGAAGATGTAATGTGACTAAAAGTCTTTGTAAAACATTTATAAATTGTCCACATTTTTAATATCAAATTAATCAGACTGTAATAGAAGATAATAAAACTATCATTAAAGAAGTTGATGTTGAGGGGACTTAATTTTGTAGTGAATATAGTTGTTCTCAATAGGAAGCTAAACTATGTAACTCATCTACTGAATGCTTACCATTTGTATAAAAATCTTGGAAAATTAAAGATGCTTTATGCCAAAAATAAAATGTATATTCTAAGTCTTCACTCTGTAAAATTTTTTATTTTCTTAAATTAAAATGTGAAAAAATATTATCTAAAGGGCTTTGCTTATAAATGACAAATTAAAACTGCTTCTTTGATTTGAAATAAGGGGGTTGCATATAATTAGAAGGTAATGAACATAAAGTTCCTAGTTGTGATTGCATATTAGATACACGAAAACCTACAATATAATGTGATTAATTTTAAAATATTTGTAAATTCAGTGGATAACCTTTAAACGAATATAGAAATACTTGTTAAATAGTATCTTCTAAATCAATAAAGTGTAAGAGTGGCAATCAATAAAATGTTGCAGATACTAATTGTCATTCTATAAATCATCAATATAAAACTTGTGTAGAATAGTAAATATACTAAACTTCATACTCATGTTTAAATGTTCCTAATCCATCAATATTTAATTGTGCTGCAGCTGTAGATTTTTGTAGATATTCAAATGAGAGGTGTATATCTGATTAATTAACATATCCATGCGAAAAATTCGATAAAAGTTTTAGTAAATCCTGGTGTGAATTTTGCAAATACAATTATGATTTACTGGGATTCTGTCAACGAGAGTAAAATCCTCCTCCACTTTTAGCAGATAAATCAAATCAATATTACTTATGTTATGAAGTAACATTATTAACAGCTGATAAAGAGAATAAAAAAATTGCTTGTGGAATGGTTAAATAAGCTTGTAGATATTCTATTTAATGTGAGGATGCAACTCATTTTACATGTGATAAACTATTAAATTTTATTGTCTCTGAAAAGGCTTGTGTTAGATGTTAGGGAATGGCTGTTTAATATAATACTGAGAAGTAATTTTGTAATATTACCGAAGATTAAATTTTTTCTTGCAATCTCTTAAATTAATAAGCATGTTTATAAAAAACATAAAAAATAATGTGTAAATGGGAAGATTATGAATGTAAAATGATAGAAAGAATAATAGGATCCGATAAAAGAGAATGTTCAATTTATAATAGAGATGCTTGTATATAATTCTAATATGATTGTTGGTTTGATTTGAATATTAAATAATGTATAAAGTTTGATCCAAAGTTGGGATCTTGTGATTTACTTTTAAATAAAGATCTTTGTATGTATTCATTAAAAGAATCTTGTTTATGGGATTAAAATAATGAAATTTGTAATAAAAACGATCAAGAAATTACAGGATGTTAAGGTTTAAATAAATTTGGATGTTTAAATTAATCAATTTTATTATGTGTTTGGTCAGATATATATGGATGTTAATTGGCTGATTTTAATAATAATTCTTAATCATGTGATTCTCCTATAGGAAATTCTTAAAAATCATACATTACTCATTTTAGTAAAAAAGTTTGTTCATCAATTAATATAAATTTAAATTGTTTTTAAGATAATTATTATCGATGCAGATAAACAATTATTACAGATATAATTAAATGTGATAGTAATGGATTAAATAAATTTGGTTGTATAAATAGATCATATGGAAAATGTTAGTATTTAGATGAACAAAAAGCATGTATAGAAATCTAAAATGATTAGATTGGATGTATAGATTCTTTGAATAAAGAAGCTTGTATCTCTTAAAAGTAAACTTGTAAATTTGAAAATAATACTTGTTCTCTTCATTAAGTGAATAAAATTACTGATATCATTAATTAGATTGAAAATTTTCCTTATTCCAATAGTGTATGTAGTTATTTAGATAAATAAATTTAATAAAGTTTTCTTTATAGTTAAGTATAAAATAGATGTATTGATGTGTCTAATAGAAATCCATTTATTGATAATTGTTCAATGGTAGGAATCAATCGGTATGCTTGCTAATAAAAGACTATTTTAGCATGTGAATATGATTCTGATGAAAACATTTGTTTAAAAACAGAGTAATCAATATTGAAAACAATAAATACTTGTTTTAGTGATAAATATTTGAATTGGGTCTCTTGCATTAGTTTAAGTTCCGAATGTAAATTTATTTAAAATAAATGCTTACCAATTGAATCAAAAGATAATTGTTAATATCTTTAAGATTAATAAATAATTGTGAAAAGTTCTATTTGTGCAACTAGAAAAGATAAAGGTTGTAAATTAAACATTACTTCAAACACTTGTGAGATTTTGAATAAAGGAGATAACTTTTAATGTACAACTTCTGGTTTGAATAAAATTGGCTGTTTATTTCAAACAAAAGGATATCTTTGCAAATTTTAATAAGATCAATGCGTCTTTGATTTTCAAGAATCAGTCTGTGAAGATTTAATTAATGAAGATAAGTGTTATTCAATCAAAACTAAAGGACAATATTGTAGATTTGACTAAAATAAAGGGTGCTATTAAATTGATAATTCTAAAAATGAACTACTTAAATGTTAGCACTCATTTAAAACCAATCCTATTACATGTTCAATTAGTATAGATGTACCCTGTTATTATGATAAATAAAAAAAAATCTGCATTGAATTCCTAGCAAGTAATTTGAATTAAGAAACCTTAACAAATAATCAAAATTGGGACAATAAAATTTCGTTTAACGCTTTAACATGCTAAAGATACAATATAAATAATTAATAGGTATTTTGGAAATTTTAAGATGATTAAAAGAAATTAGTTAACGAATGCTATGAAATCTCTGATACAGATTTAGCCATATTAAAATGCACTAATTTTTTAAATAAATTAGCTTGCATTAATCTATAAACTCCTTTTTAATATTGCAAATATGAAAATTTTGTTTGTAATTCATATAGTATTTAAACTATTAAATAATAACCTTATTGTTTAAATTATAAATTGGTCAATACTGGAGCATTTTGTGAATTGACAACTGATGTTCCTTGTGAATATAGTGTTACAGATAAGGAGTGTAAATAAATAATAGTAAATACGTAAATAAAAAATTACTAAATTTTTTGTGAATATAATCACACTTATAAACGAGGATACAATTATCAAGCTTGTTAATTAGATAAAAATAATTGTACTTTTTCTGGAGCTTGTTATAGGAATATAGATTAATCAGTAGCTTTTTGTAAAGATGTAAGTGCAGAAAAGATTGGACTTTGCAAAGAAATTATTACGTAAGGTTGTTCTTAAATATAAAATCGTTGTTTAGCTTTGTAGGAAAGTGATTATTAATCAATTACGTGTTCATAAGCATAAAATGCTATAGGATGTGTTTTAATTTAAACTTATGGATAAACTTGCTATTATGATTAATACAAAAAGGAATGTAAGTTCTAAGACTTATAGAAAGATTTTAAATGGAATTGTTCAGACCTAAATGAAATTAATTCTTATTTATTTTGTGAATAAACGATAGACAAACCTTGTAAATATAATTTAGACATGAAAAAATGTGATATTGCAAATGGAAATAATTACGATTGTATTCGTGGATTAAATAAGCTTGCATGTTTTAGTTTAACAGAAAAATCATAAAAATGCAAATTTCTAAAGTATTGCTATGGACCGAATGATAGATTATTGGAATGTAATTCTGATCTTGTCAGTGATTGTTGTCAATAGGCAAAAAATAAAGAGGTCTGCTTATTTTAAAAGAAATTTTAATGTTAATGGAATATGTAATGTTATGCTTATGAAAAAATTGAAGAGATTGAATGTAATAAAATTCATAATGCTTCAGTGAATGTTTGTTCCTCAATCAAAAATTAATTTTGTATATTCGATTCAGAAAATTTTGTTTGTAAATAAATTATTCCTTAAAGTTGTGATGAAGTTTAAACTTCCTATCATTGTAATTAAATAAATGATTTTCCTTGCGTATGGGATGAAATGTATGAAGCATGTATTTACAAAGAAAAGAACAGTTTAGATGGATGTAAAAAAATTTAAGAAAAATTTGGTAATTTGAAAGCATGTACAATGATTGAAGGATTAGGTTAAAAGTGTATATTTGAAAATAATTAATGTTAAACCTTTTATTAAAAAGAAGGTTTCAATAATTGTACTAGTAATATTAATATTTTTTCTTGTTTATAATAAACTGTTAGCTAATGTGAATGGGTTATAAAAACAATATAAGTGAAAAAGAGTTAATAAAATAATTACTTTGAAAATTAGGAAATTGGTGAATGCAAAGAATTCACATAATTTGATACAAGTAATTGTGATATTTTTCTGAGTTTTAAATCATGTCTATCAGTTAGAAAAATTGGAGCATTTTGTATTTGGAAAAATAATTAATGTAAAAGATTCTATATATCTGATTAAATAAGTAATTAGAATAAAACACCTTAATTAGCTTAAAATGTTAATCCAATTGTATGTGGATTGTATTATGATGAAAGATTAATTTCATACTCTTAAGAATCATATTCTTGCATTGAAGTATTGGATGTTAAACTTTTATCATGTGCTACATCAAAATTTGGTTTAAACTCTTTAGCTTGTTTAAATATTTAAAATGAATTATGTAAATGGGATAATATATAAAAAACTTGTGAATTAGTCAGAAAAGAAAATACAAACCTTAAAATAAGTTGTAATTTATCTGGTCTTAGTTCAAGAGCATGTACATTAATTGAAATAGATGAAAGTTGTGGATTTATTGGTAATGGTTGTGGTAAAGTTGATAGTAATGTTAATTGCAAACATTAAGGATTGAACAAATTTGGTTGCTTAAAAATTACAAATTATCCATGTGCTTGGATTAAGAATGAAGAAGATGAATATTATCATTGTGATGATTTTTAACCTTATGATTCTTGTAATGAAATTAAACTATAAGTCAATTCTATGGTATGCGCTTTGGTTTAAGTTGATGCTTGCATTTATAATTAAGAAACTTTTAGTTGTTAGATTCCTTAAAATACTTTATTTAATTGTGAAACAGAAGGTTTAAATTACATTGGATGTTCTCAAATTAAAGGATGTTATTATGAGAATAATAAGTGTTAGCCTATTTAATAATCCAGTTATAGTTGCCTCTAATTTCCTTTAGCTAATGAAGATATTTGTAAAAATGCTCAAGATTCATGTAAATATAGCCCATTAAATTATGGGTGTATTATTTCAAAATCAAATGAAATTTGTAAAGAACCAGGTTTGAGTCAATAAGGATGCATTTAATAAAAAAACGATTGCTATTGGAATAATAATAATTGTTAATGTTTAAGCTTTTTAAATGTTTTTCCAGATTGCAAAAATATTATCTCTTCCGAGAAATGCGAATAATTCATCTAATGTTAATATAATTATGAGATAACACATAATTTTAAGGCTAATTAATTAATTAAAAGTTAAAATTAAGGAAGATGTGAAAGGAAATTTTGTAAAGACTTTAAAGTACACTCTTGTAATAATAAATAATTATAAAATGATTTTTGTTATTTAGACTAGTAAAAGAAATGCTAGTAGGCAAATACTTGTAATGATATTCGAAATTCAGAAACAAATTGTTCAAATCTAATTGTAAATGGTATTCCTTGTGTTGAAAATCCTAATTAATCTACATGTAGAGCATTAATATGTTCAGAATTTGATGAAAAAATGTGCGATTAATTTAATGTCTATTGTATTTATAATGATACTTGTTAATCTAAATTATGTGAAGATTTATATAATTAATAAGCTTGTAGGTATAATAAATGTGAATGGGACAAATGGAATTAAAAATGTAAAAATAACTTACCTTGTGAAAAATATTTAACCAAATTTGAATGCCATTAAAACTCATATAATAATATTTAATGTACTTGGGTAAGTAATAGCGAAAAGAGTTTTTGCACTAGTAAAGGATGTAGATATTTAAAAAAAGGTTTGGAATGCGAAAATGCAATTATGATTAGAAATGTTTGTGTACGACTTCATAATCAATAATGTGTTTAATGTGAAGAAATTTAAGATATATGTTTATGTCTAAATTAAAATTTTTGTAGCTACAATCAAATTTAAATGAGATGCGAATCAATCAATTGTAATTAACAAAATTATAACTGTTAAGACTTTAAATTTTGTTAATTCAATGAAAATAAAAAAGTATTATTTAAATAATATTAAGACTTGCTATTTCAAGTGTGATAATCATAAAAACTAAATCGATTGCAATGGAGATTCTGTAAATTGTGAATGGGATGTAAAAAAATAAAGTTGCTTAGAATTAGTCATATAAACTTAACCTCCTCTTGATCCTCCTATCATAACAACTATTGCTTATCATATTTATTTGTGTTTCATAATTTGGTTGCATTTGTGATTTTATTTTAAATCATATTCAATGAATATAATTATAATTAAATTATATTTATAATAATCAAAAACATAATATATAAATGAGGCTTAATATTTTTAAAACCAATTCTTAATTATTTTTAATTTTGATTATTAAAGGTCTATTTAAACTCTTGGATACTTTAATTTAGAGACATATTTATTTATCATTATCCCAATAACAGCTAAAATCATAAATATTGCATTATTTACGACTGTAATTATTTTAACAAAATGGAATGCATATCTAAAAGATGATTTAATAAAATACTTGTTTGTCCAAATCAAATTAACATCTAGTAGAGGGACATGTTTCTTAATTCAAACTTTCACATTCAATAGATTTACAAATATTATGAAATCGATCATATTCACATGAATCTTGAAATAACAAACAAATACAAGGATCTATAATTTCTTAACAACTTACACAAGTTGAATCTGGTAAAGCAACACAAGCATCCTCCCCTATTTAAGCTCCATTACATAAAGAATATTTTATTTACAAATATCTACAACCAATATCTGTACAAAATTGATTCTCTTCATCCTCCCCTATTAAAACACATTATTTTCCATTTTATTTACTATTCATACAAACCTCTTTATCAAGAGAAGCACATTTTTTTGAATTGATACAACTTTTATTTTATTTTTACCATTCACATTTTTTTTCAACACATTTCCTTTCTGTTCTAAAATATTTGCAATCTAATGTTTTACATACAGACTCAAAAATACAATCATCTGTAAATTATAAACACATATTATAATCCAAGCTTTCACATTCTGGTGAAGCTACACAATTATTATTAACTTAGCTAATCAAACATTGTTTATTTTTTATAATGTACTTCTAACAATCTTTCAAAGGTGAAATAATTTCTTCACATTTACTAGCTTATTTACATTCTTTATTAGTATTTAAATAACATATTTAAGTATCAATTTATTGACCATCACATTAGTCTATATTATAATAATCACATGTCTTTCTTTTACATTTTGCTAAATTTGAATTTATTAACTACTAAGTAATATCAATAGCATATTAAGAATTAGATGCATCAATTATGCAGTAATTTAAACTTTAACATTTTTTTGAAACAGTAATTAAATCACATTCAGGATATTTATTTATCATAGATTTACACTAACATTAAGATTGATTCCATTAACATTCATTTAATTCATTACATCCAATCTAATTAATACCTTTTGCAGAACATATATCCTACAATTCTGATGATATGCAACCATATCCCAAAATATTGTATTTGCATCTATTTTTTTCTATTTATGAGCAAACCTTATAATTTGAAAATAAAGCATCTTCACAGCTTAAAT
The DNA here is from genome assembly GCA_905182985.1 of Paramecium sonneborni. NCBI lineage: Eukaryota > Ciliophora > Oligohymenophorea > Peniculida > Parameciidae > Paramecium > Paramecium sonneborni. The sequence goes on along the minus strand of CAJJDN010000017.1, from coordinate 720,356 downwards.
TCATATTTTTATCATATTTAACACAATTTCCTTTTACAAAAACACAATTATCTATTAAAGAACATCCTATGCTATTTATTCCAATTAAGTTACATTAATTTTATTTTTACTAAAATAAAACACAATTTTTTTAATTTTAATTATAAAAACATGGTTCATGAGTAACTTATGTACATACAAAAGGGTTAACAAAATAATTATATCCTAAACATGCATCAAAATCTTAGATAAATTTGCATTCATAATTTTTTTGTATATCATCATAAATCCATCCACAAGGATGATTTTTAATTTTAAGACATGCATATTAATTTAATCCTGGATAATCACAAGATATTTAATTAAGATCAACCTAATCACAGGAACTTTCAAAAAATCCACAAGGAAGTGGTATATATAATTAAGAACACACTTAAACATTAACATCGAATAATTTGCAACTATCTTATGAATTAAATTTTTTTTAATTAAGAGGTTCATTTTATTTTAGACATCTTTTTATTGTATCATCCCATTTACATGGTTAACCTTAAACATAAAAACAAGCTTCTCGATTCATACCTGGTAAATCACATAAAATATTCTTTTATAATCTTGCATTCTAACATTTAAAATTTTTAGTATCACATATAGCATGAGAACCATCATTTATGATACCACATGTATTACAATTTACTTAAGAAAAAGATTTTAAAGTAAATATTTGATTATTTTTAACCTCTTTGCATTCATTATCTTCCCATTTACAAAAAATATTAGGTGTATTAATGTTTAAACAAGTTAAATAGCTAAGATTAGAATTACATTGAAAATCTGATTCTTAATTATACTCATGACAAATACCAAATTCAATTTTATCTTTTGATTTACTTTGACTAGTTTTTTTAATATCAACTTTATAAATATTCCAAAAACATTAATGGAATACTTACTTTAAGCAAGATTATTTATTTAATTATTTCGAACAACCAATTTCTTAAGTTTATACATATGCACCACATTTTTAATCATATTTACACATTTACCCTTATTTTTCAACATCCAAGCAAGCTCTTTAACTTCCCCATTAATTTTATATTTCTTAACATCCATCATTAAGATTTTTATCTTTAAATAAACATTATAATTCTACAAAATTCCAATAACATGGCAAATCTTACAATTTATTACATTACTCTTTTGTTTAAACTTAATCACATGTTTCTGGAGTAATTTCTATACATCCTAATTGATCTATATTGAAAACACAAACAGAGTCTTCTTTTTCATAACAAACTTATCTTGAGACATTAGTTAACATTTCACAAGATTACTTCTTTAAATTCTATTCTGAATATTTAGAACACTATTGATTTTGCCATTAACATTTAAACTAATCCTAAAATAAACAACTCTCTATAGTAGTTGCTTAAATGCAACAATTATTGGTGGAGTTAGGTTTACAATTTAGGATATCGTAATTAGGTCCATAACAATAATTATAGAATTAACATTATAAAGATTATTTTGTAAGATTCAAACAAGCCCTTTAATTTAATCCTCTAATACACTAAAATTCTATCTCTGCTTCTGCATTTTCGCATTTATATTATTAAGAGTTATATTTACAAGGAATATCAATAGTATTCTCACAAAATACAGGACTATTAATTGATGAAAATTCCAAACAATAATTTTCTTTTTCTTTTAGTGAAATTAATTCACATTTTTCTTCAATATATTGACAAAATTATTTTTCAGTTTTAATGTTTAAGCAACCTAATTTATTTGCTGCTTCATTACAATTTATTGTTGAGTATTCAGTTAAATTTATTGCCATACATTTTTTTTGATATATCTTGCATCCTTCTCTCTTCGGTTTATAACATTAATCTATAGAAAATTCATTACAATATTTAATATTTTCAGTTGCTTTTAATTAATAACATCCATTAGAAAATGTACATTCACGATTTAAATTACATGCTTTCTTACTAAATCCTAAAACTTCTGGATTATCATCAACACAATAAATTTGGTTACTCGAAATAACAGTTTCACATGAATTTGTATTTTTATTAAATTAGCAAGCATAATCTTGATTTACTTAACAAAACATTCCTGAATTGATTTTTGAGATATTTTAGCATTACAGTTTTTTAAAATTTTCAAGATTTGATAATTTGCATTGTTAATTAGTAAATTAACAATATTAAAAAGGAGTTTATATGGATATACAGCTTTGTTCATTCAATTTATCGTTGCACTTTAAAGTATTTAAATTTACTTCAAATATTTCAACACATTCACCTATCCATTAAGTTTTTAATTTTCCAGAAATAGTTATAGAATCAAATCTCGCAATACTATTTATTTAGCAAGCTTGAGAATTGAAAGATTGCAAGTTAAAAATAAAATAATCTTGATTTGTCAATTAAATTTCACCTTGAGGATTTTAATATTTTATACAAGTTTTAGAACTTATATTATAAAAGCAAGGTANAGGATATCGTAATTAGGTCCATAACAATAATTATAGAATTAACATTATAAAGATTATTTTGTAAGATTCAAACAAGCCCTTTAATTTAATCCTCTAATACACTAAAATTCTATCTCTGCTTCTGCATTTTCGCATTTATATTATTAAGAGTTATATTTACAAGGAATATCAATAGTATTCTCACAAAATACAGGACTATTAATTGATGAAAATTCCAAACAATAATTTTCTTTTTCTTTTAGTGAAATTAATTCACATTTTTCTTCAATATATTGACAAAATTATTTTTCAGTTTTAATGTTTAAGCAACCTAATTTATTTGCTGCTTCATTACAATTTATTGTTGAGTATTCAGTTAAATTTATTGCCATACATTTTTTTTGATATATCTTGCATCCTTCTCTCTTCGGTTTATAACATTAATCTATAGAAAATTCATTACAATATTTAATATTTTCAGTTGCTTTTAATTAATAACATCCATTAGAAAATGTACATTCACGATTTAAATTACATGCTTTCTTACTAAATCCTAAAACTTCTGGATTATCATCAACACAATAAATTTGGTTACTCGAAATAACAGTTTCACATGAATTTGTATTTTTATTAAATTAGCAAGCATAATCTTGATTTACTTAACAAAACATTCCTGAATTGATTTTTGAGATATTTTAGCATTACAGTTTTTTAAAATTTTCAAGATTTGATAATTTGCATTGTTAATTAGTAAATTAACAATATTAAAAAGGAGTTTATATGGATATACAGCTTTGTTCATTCAATTTATCGTTGCACTTTAAAGTATTTAAATTTACTTCAAATATTTCAACACATTCACCTATCCATTAAGTTTTTAATTTTCCAGAAATAGTTATAGAATCAAATCTCGCAATACTATTTATTTAGCAAGCTTGAGAATTGAAAGATTGCAAGTTAAAAATAAAATAATCTTGATTTGTCAATTAAATTTCACCTTGAGGATTTTAATATTTTATACAAGTTTTAGAACTTATATTATAAAAGCAAGGTACATCTATACTAATTGAACATGTAATAGGATTGGTTTTAAATGAGTGCTAACATTTAAGTAGTTCATTTTTAGAATTATCAATTTAATAGCACCCTTTATTTTAGTCAAATCTACAATATTGTCCTTTAGTTTTGATTGAATAACACTTATCTTCATTAATTAAATCTTCACAGACTGTTTCTTGAAAATCAAAGAAGCATTGATCTTATTAAAATTTGCAAAGATATCCTTTTGTTTAAAATAAACAGCCAATTTTATTCAAACCAGAAGTTGTACATTAAAAGTTATCTCCTTTATTCAAAATCTCACAAGTGTTTGAAGTAATGTTTAATTTACAACCTTTATCATTTCTAGTTGCACAAATAGAACTTTTCACAATTATTTATTAATCTTAAAGATATTAACAATTATCTTTTGATTCAATTGGTAAGCATTTATTTTAAATAAATTTACATTAGGAACTTAAACTAATGCAAGAGACCCAATTCAAATATTTATCACTAAAACAAGTATTTATTGTTTTCAATATTGATTACTCTGTTTTTAAACAAATGTTTTCATCAGAATCATATTCACATGCTAAAATAGTCTTTTATTAGCAAGCATACCGATTGATTCCTACCATTGAACAATTATCAATAAATGGATTTCTATTAGACACATCAATACATCTATTTTACACTTAACTATAAAGAAAACTTTATTAAATTTATTTATCTAAATAACTACATACACTATTGGAATAAGGAAAATTTTCAATCTAATTAATGATATCAGTAATTTTATTCACTTAATGAAAAGAACACGTATTATTTTCAAATTTACAAGTTTACTTTTAAGAGATACAAGCTTCTTTATTCAAAGAATCTATACATCCAATCTAATCATTTTAGATTTCTATACATTCTTTTTGTTCATCTAAATACTAACATTTTCCATATGATCTATTTATACAACCAAATTTATTTAATCCATTACTATCACATTTAATCATATCTGTAATAATTATTTTTCTGCATCGATAATAATTATCTTAAAAACAATTTAAATTTATATTAATTGATGAACAAACTTTTTTACTAAAATGAGTGATGTATGATTTTTAAGAATTTCCTATAGGAGAATCACATGATTAAGAATTATTATTAAAATCAGCCAATTAACATCCATATATATCTGACCAAACACATTATAAAATTGATTAATTTAAACATCCAAATTTATTTAAACCTTAACATCCTGTAATTTCTTGATCGTTTTTAATACAAATTTCATTATTTTAATCCCATAAACAAGATTCTTTTAATGAATACATACAAAGATCTTTATTTAAAAGTAAATCACAAGATCCCAACTTTGGATCAAACTTTATACATTATTTAATATTTAAATCAAACCAACAATCATATTAGAATTATATACAAGCATCTCTATTATAAATTGAACATTCTCTTTTATCAGATCCTGTTATTGTTTTTATCTCTTTACATTCATAATCTTCCCATTTACACATTATTTTTTATGTTTTTTATAAACATGCTTATTAATTTAAAAAATAGCAATTTGAAATATTTCCTAATCCTAAGTAGGTACATATATTATTAGAAATATCATATTAAGTACTAGCTCCTTAACAGCGAATGCAAGCTTTGACTGTTGTGTAATATCCCTTTAATTACTCACAATTATAATGTGTTGCATCTTCGCACTTTTTATTAATAAATTTGCATGCTTATTCTACCTAAACACAAACATTTAATTTATTTTCAATATTCAACTGATTAACTTCATGGCATAAATAATATTTGTTTGACATGTTTGTATTTAGTTAAGGAGGTAATGGTTTTTGCTAACAATATCCAATAAATTCAAAAAAACAATTACATTTTTCGCAAAGAGATTTACTAAAACTTTTATCACAAATATATTCATTTTCTATCATTTTGGGCATTGTACTAACACAATAATTATTTTCATAACGGCAATTATCATTAGCTAAAGCACATAAAGATGGGGAAACATCCCCTATCATCATTTGACATGATAGATCTTCAGGTATACTTTTACGAGGTTCACATTATTAAATTTCTCTTTACAAAGAAAAGCATGTCTCTTAATTAGGTATAATCTTTGTTTATCCAGCTTTACATAATACTCTTTAGTTAGAACTTGCTAAACAAGAATTTAAGAACTCTTTCAAGCAATGAGTACTATTCTTACATACTGGTTTCTCAGGATCACATGCCAAAGCTAAATTCGAAGGTTAACATCTACTCGATATTGCAGAACAGTCAGGTATTTTATTTTCATTTCCTTCTAATTACATGCATCCTCCTTGATTTAAATCAAACATGCATTCTTCTAATACCCCATACAAACATAATACTTTAGAGAAAGTATTTTTACATTTTAATTCAATATAACCAAATCCTTTACATTTTGGAGTAATTATGTAATTAGGTTTTTCAACACATTAAGCAGTCTTTGTTTCCCATCTTTTCTAAACATAATCAGGACAATCATTTTTATTATTATTATTACAATTATTTCTACCTTACGTACACTAATATTTTTCACAAATATTTTAAATTAAGATTTCAGAAGTAACATTATTAGAATCTTAAACTTACAAAGTCTTATATCCACACTCAAAATCTTCAAAACAAGATGTTTTCTAAGTATTATTACATTTTCCTTAACATTTTTAAATATTCATTTCAGCATTTTTAAGAATTTCTTCAGGTTTCTATTGGTTTTATTTATCACAAACGATATCACCTTTTTTCTAACATTTTTTTGTGCATAACTAACTTTATTTTGTACCGTTATTAATTGAACCATCATCATTAATTGAAATAGGTATTGTATAAATTATTGGACAATCTAAATTACTTAAGCATATTTTATCCTGGTAATCACATGTTTTATTTTAACCACAAATCAAAGGACTTGAACTTCCTGGTAGAAGAACATTATAAGTATTTGAAAAAATTTCTTAGGTTTTTACATATGAATTACATTAATTTGTACAATTATCAATTTCATATCTGTATTCAAAAACTGAACTTTTTTCTGTGTGTTCTTTATCAAAAATAAGATTATTTAATTTTTTAACTTAACATCCATAAATTTAATCATGCCATTCACAATAATTTTCATAATTACACTTCTATTTTTTCTCTTCTGATTAATAGCATTAATCATCTTAATAAGTTTAAGTTAAAGATTGATCAATAGATGAACAAGATAATTTATTATAATGGTTTCCAAATTTTAATTATACATTTAATGAAGAGCAAGTCTAAGATTTTGGAATTTCTGCTATTAAACATTATAATTTGGATTTAGAAAAGTAACATTACTTTGGAATCTTCATGCAAACCTCTATGCTGATACTTTTTGAAGTTGTACATAAAGATTAATCATCAGTAAATACCTAACATGGAGGCATTTAGTTTGTATCATAAACACAGTTTTATCCCCTAGTCAAATATAAACAAGCATAATCATTTATCATTTATTTACAACTATTTCGATTGATCGAATCTTAAATTAAAATGCATTTATTATTTTTTTCATCATATTTATACCCTGCTCCTGTAATGTTTAGACATGCTAATCCATTATAAAAGTTTTTTTAATCTAAAAATATGAAATCATTATGATGAGTATATGGGAATCTTACGCATTCATACATAGTTTCATCCCACATACAAGATTCTTTTTTAACTAATTTACATAAAACTTAATTTAAATTATCATCACACCCTAATTCATCTATTTCTAATATTGTTGCAATCTCATAACAAGTTGAGGTTTCGTTACTCCATCTACATTTTCCTTAAGTATTTTTGTAACAAGTATATTTATTTGCTCCTTTTACATCACAATTTGATGAAGTTTTTACTGATATTTAACAGCTATAATTAGACCATTCACACTATTATTAAGGAAGATCTATTTAAGCACATACCTTTTATGATACCAACCCTTATGAATCAAAATAACTACATGGAACATAAGTTACTGCAGAGATACATTTATCTAAATCAAATGAGAAAAAACATGCTTCATGAGGATTTTCAGAACATGCCTTTATATTTTAATTTTAATAACAAGTTGTCATATCTAAAAATTCATCCAAAGGTATTGTAACGCATTTCAATTATTATTTATCCCATTTACAATAATTATTACTAGTAAATCTCAAACATATATTAGAATTTCCTTGAACATCTTCACAACTAGCATAAAAAGGAGGAGATATTTAATATTATTAACTAATACATCGATGATTAATAGGATCATATTCAAAATATTTATCTATATTATAAACAGTTGTAGAAGCTTCAATTGCTAAACAAGCATATTTATTTAAAATTGAAGGTTCTTCTGTAAAGATTTTAAAATTAGATTGATTCTCAAAATTGACATTTTAGCATGCTATTCCATTAAAATAACACCATTATTAAGTTGACCATTCAATCAAATGACATGATTTCTTTCCCATCTATGAACAATTGAATTCATTAGCATTGAAGTATTACTTGACTGCTTCTTTATTTGTAACATCAACCAAATTTTATGTCAATTCCTTACATCTGTAATTATCAAAATAACAATAAACATCTGCTTTATTTGTTAAACGACTACATGTATGCCGATTTATTCCTATAAATCTATTTTCTGTGCAACAATTTGTGTCACAAATTTCACTTCCATCCAAAACTTAACATGAAGAAGTTCCAGTGTTATATTTACAATATCCAACTGATTATTTTTCATTATAAGGAATAAAATCTGGATTTTCCATGAACACTGATGCACAGACATTACTATTTACATTTTTGAAACTCGTGCATTTTTAGTTTAAAGTAACTATTACTTCACCACATTTATCTAATTTATCTTTCCATTAGCATAGTTAGCCTGGTTTAGTTATAAGCAAGCATATTATTTTAGTTGGTGAACTTTCTATACAATTTAAAGAATTTTAACCCTCATAGATTTTTTAATTATTATTTGAATTATTATTTTAATCTTAATCTTAGGGAGTAGTTTGCGAAGAATCTGAGGTCTTAAAAACTTGACATTAAAATTTGTTTGTATTAAAGTAACAAGCATTATCTAATTAACTACATGCAAATGAATTTAAACCAGGAGAATCACAACTAAATTTTGATTTAACAGAATTAATGCATCCTTTAGCAGATTCTTCAAATCTGCAAGGTTCTTGATTAAATTAAGTCATGGCACAACTAATTGAATTTGAAAATAACATTTCTTGACATGAAACATCTGAAATTTCTTTTGGATTATTAATTTTAACACATTCATTTTAATGCCATCTACAAGCGGTTTATGGTTTTATTACACTTGCACAAAGTATTCTATTTAAACCTAATGATTTATTTTCACAATCAATGGATACCAAAAATAATTTTTGATTTATTGATAAATCTACCTTTTTGCATTTATATAAAGATTTTTCATAATAACAACCAGATGAAAGATTTTCTATTACTTAAGCACATGAATTATAATTTGCATATCCTAGACTTTCACAAGTAGTTTTAAATGGAAATACTGTAATCAGTGTACAACCCTTAGTTGTCCATTAACAGGTTTATTTATGTGCAGTTATACTTAAACAGCCAAAAAAATTTAAATAAGGGGAATTACATTCATCCTCTATCAAGCTTGGTACACATTATTTTGAAGATAAATCATATTTGCAAGCAACCTCTTTAGATATATGTTAGCAAAAGAGACCATTATATTTAATAGAATTATCAATTTTTTCTTTACAATCCTGATCTTAATTCATAAAAGTTCTCTCACATTTCATTCCATCCCATTTACAATATTAAAATTAAGTTTTAATATTTGTACAAGAGTCTTCATTTAAAAACATATCGCATTTATATATATATAAATCTTCTTCTGATAAAGTTTCACAAAATCCCTTATAAAAAGTACAATAATTATTTTTTATCAGTAAACATGCCGCCTGACTCAAACCTAAGGTGGAGCAAGGCAGTTTATTTAATTATGATAGAGATACCTCTTCACAGCCTTAGGTTTAAATATTATATGAGCAGATGCCCTCAAAATTTTAACAAACAGAAGGATTTACATCTGCTAGTTAATTACATGAATAGTTGTTATTTTTGAATATTGTACATCTTTATTAAGTCCATTAACATTATAGATTATTCATTTTAGGTAATAAGCAAGCTTGCTTGTTCAAAAATTCACAAGAATCGAGACTGCCAATATCTATATATTGACATTGATTATTTTTAAAGATACCTAAAATACATAATACTTGATACAAGTTTCATTTTTAGTTGTAATTAAAATGCATCCATTTTTATTTATCCCTTTTTGAGAACATTTCATTTCTGAAAGTTGGCTGTCTATGATTGTAATACATTTATAATCCATAGTTATACCTCCATGAAAACCTACCATTTAAAAAAGCATTTACATTAAAATTTTTGAATCTTTGCACACATTCTAGGTGATACAGATTAAGAATAATATTCTTCACAACTCTAATAATGTTATTAAGGTTTTTAAGATTTATAATCTAAACATTAAGCTTACCAGACACAATCCATTTAATTAACATTTAAGCAGGAAAATTTAGAAAAATTAGTATTACATTCTAAAGTTTTCAGATGATAACTAGTTGCCTAAATACATTTCTCATGAAATAAACCTATTTCAATAAAAACATTTTTTACATCTTAATTCATTATTAAATGAATCTACCAATTGTGAAATACAAGAATTTCTGTTTAAATTATTCATACAGCCATAATCGGTGTTGTAGAATTCAATGCATTTATTTTCAACATAATTGTATTAACCTTGATTAAAGCCATAATTTACATTTGATGTCTGACGTCTTTTCAATACATGATTATGGGTCTAATGGATACAAACTGCAAATATTTCCAGCTTTGCAACAAATTTGAATTATTAGAATGATCCAAATCGATTATTACATTTATTTTATATTAATAGTATTGATTATTGATAAGTGGATCCTTTTTTTTATATAAATAAAGTAATAGACTATTTATCAATGTTGTTTTTGTATTTTTTTATTTTACAATAGTAGAAGAGTCGAAGCCAATAATTTTGGAAAATAACTATAGGGTCCACATATTTCTTTAGTCACTCTATATAATTTGTTAATTTTTCAATGTTTAAATTTGGTCAGGTAAACTCACTTTTAAATCAAAATTATTATTAAAAAAAAAGAAAATTTAATACTTTATTAATTGTTTCAAATATTTTTTTTCCCTAAAAATTAATCAATATATTTTTCGAGGTTAGTAATTTTCTCATTTTTGTTTCAGTTCCTTATTAGATAAATTATTAGTTAATTGTTTTTCTTTAATATAATTTTTGAAATTTTCATTTACAAATATTATTAACTAGATTTAAATAAGATATATTAATTAATATGATATATTTCTCACAATAAATTCTTTATAATCACTTTTTAAGGAAATTTTATAATTAATAATGAGTATAATAAAATCTAAATATAAGCAAGGAGGAGATTTATATTTACAAAAGATAAAATATTTCTGAAATCTTTTCAATAAGTAAAAATATTAATTTTTAAGTAAAAATAAAGTAGATATATCTGAAGAACAAAAATAGATAATATCTATATAAATTGGATTAATATAAGTGCAAAAAAACTAAGAGAATTTAAATTAATTTCATATATAGAAATGGTTGCAATAAAAATTATATTAATATTATCATTTATTAAAATGCGCAAAATAATCTTATTAACTCTTGCAATATCATGTTGCTATTGTTAATGTAACTTTTATCCACAGGATCCAGTCGCTTGTGTTTAGCTAACAAATTCTTATTGTAATTGATATAAATTGAATTATAGGCATTTACAATGAATTTTTAAATTGGTGTATGGAGACATAGAATCAGAATTTAGGTTGTTCTAAAAATCTAAATAGCAAAGCTTGTATTAATCAATTAAATTTTGGTGGAAACACTGAGAAGAAGTGTAGAATTTAATTTAATTATAGGTATATTTCAGGGGAGATGTTAAGAAGTAAACCAATATCACCTAGAAAACTTAGGTTGTGATAAAAATTATTCAAAATTTGCTTGCTTAAGTGTCCTCAACAGAGATTGCTTTTGGAATGGAGTTTGCGAAGATTCATCAATGATATCATATTCACATTACACTTAAGAGGAAATATATCAATTTCCTGTTACTCCATCATTATGTGCAAAATATGAACAATCCCCATGTAATTAATAAAAATAAAAAAGGCATGAATAATGGATCCGAAGGAGATTATAGATGCGTCACAATATATGAAATGTAATTTAAAGAATTAAAATGTTCTACTTTGGGGTTGAATGAAATAGGTTGCAGATCAATTTTGACAGAATAAGAAATGTGTAATGTTTTTCCTTTATATTTAGGTATATTTGATAATTATTAATGTAAATATATAAAACCTTATGAAATAATAAGTTGTTCCTTAAAATTAAACAAATTAGCTTGTTTATCTATTTCGAAACCTAATCTAATGTGTGAATGGTAAAAATAAGAATGTAGAACGTATGTTATTAATGAAAATAAATAATGCCAAGATATTTTTAATATAAATATCAATGTTTGTGCTAATTAAGACAGTCTTTGTATGTTTGATGATAATAATTTCAGATGTACAGAAGTAACTTTGAAGTAATTAGAAGATTTAGATTGCGATACACCTGGAATAACAAGACTTACATGCTTGTCTATTAAAAATAAATAATGCACTTTTTATAAAGGATTTTGTTAAACTTTATAAGATAAAGAGTTAAGTGAATATCATTGTTCAATGTAATTAAATTAAGCAGCTTGTATTAATATTACAACTATAGGCTAATTTTGTTTATGGGATGGTAAAGGATGTTAAAATGTTGAAATAAATCAAGATTTAGATTGTCATATGTTTGATAAATTTTAAGTAAATGGTAATGTTTGCTAAGCAATAATAAAACCAAATAAAATGTGTAAATATAATGAAATAACTAAAATTTGTATATAAAGTTCATCAAATGATTACTGTATAACACCATATTTAAATTTATTTGGATGTGTTGGTATCTTTAGAGAAGGTTAAACTTGTAAATGGATAGATTCAAGTTGTTAAGAGATTTTGATAATACCATTTGAAACAACTTGCAGCAGCTTAAAATATGCAAATTATTAAGCATGTTCCTAAGTCTTTGAAAGTACTTAGTTAGGTTGTTATTTTGATGAAATTGCATAGTAATGTGTAACTTTATAAATTAACAACAATAATAATTTAGAAGATAAAAAAAGAGTTGATAAATTCTTAAAATCAGTGACTTGTGCTAATCAATCTTTAGGATTAAATAAAACCATTTGTGGAGCTATAACTACAGAAGATACTTTTTGCAGATGGTAGTATAAAAGGTGCAATTTAGTAGATAAAGATGATATTGTAAACCTCCCTTGTATTGATTTAAGCTTCGCAAATTAAAACATTTGTGCTTTAGTAAAATACAATAATGAATTTTGCAGATACTTTGAAGAAGAAAAAGGATGTATCAATTAATTAGAAGGTGATATGTTTTGCGATGATCCTGGACTTAATTCAGTTAGTTGTAAATAGGCTAAGGAAAATTGCTACTTCGAAGATAATAAATGTAAAAGTCTAGGAGATATTACATAGTAAATAACTCCTGCTGAATCTATCATTTTATAGAAATTACAGTGCTTATCTAACTCTCCTACAAAACTTGTTTGTTTAGAAATCTTAACCAAAAATTAATTATGTTAATGGTCAAATAAAAATCAAATATGTTCTGAAATAGTAGTACTTCCAAATAAGAATTGTGCTGATTTTTCTTCTTTTTAAGTTAATGCTAATGTTTGTGCTTCAATCATAATGGATAAACCAAATAATATCATAGAAGGTAAGGAATAATCTTTTGAAGAGTAAAATCCTGGTTATTGTGAATATGATAGATATTATAAAATTTGTAAGGTAAAAAAGTCTGTATGTAATGACAAATGTTGTACATCAAATGAAGAATTAGGAATAAATGCATATTCATGTAGTAGATTTTCCAGTTAAGAACCAGGAGTATATTGTTATTTTAAAGATCTAAGATGTTAAGAGCTTACAAATTTAGATGTAGATATATCTAATCCTGAAAGTGTTAAGATTTACTATAATATAAATCAATTCATATGTTCTCAAATGAATAAGAACTCTTGTCATATGATAGAATGGTCAACTACTTAAACTTGTTATTATAATGGATTTGCTTGTGTAAATTTGAACATGAAAGATTAAACAGACTTTATAGAATTTACTAAACCATCATCAATTTTAAATCAATATGCTTGTTTGGCTATTGAAGCAAACAATAGTATTAACTATGTACTCAAATATTTTGAGTATGATTCAGAATATAAAAATTGTAGGCTTCTTTAACAACCATATCCAAAATACACAAGTTGTGAAAGTGTAAAAGGAAATTCTAATATTTGTTTAGGTCTTACATAGGATTTATATTGTAAATGGGATAGATTTAATTTAAAATGTGTTACAATAACTAAAGATTAATAGTAAGAATTAATAAACTGCAATTCGTATCAAAACAAACGATCTTGTATAGAAAATCCATATTCAGCTTGTTAATTTTCTCTTGCTTTAGATAAATGTATTGATGCACCTTTGGATCAAGAATGCTCCTATTACAATACAACAGGTTAAATTAGTCAGAAAACATGCTCTTTAATTACTAAACAAGGTTAAATATGTGAATTTCAGAATAACTATTGTGTAAGTTCTAATAAGATTGTTGATGGATGTAATCTAGTTGGAATAAATAAAAGAGGTTGTTATAAAAATACTAAAGGGTTATGTAGATGGGATGATGTGTCTGGCTCATGTTATGAGAATAGAACAGCTTTAGAAGAATTAGAATGCACAAGTAATCTTAATTAAATTTTATGTATGAAAGTGACTAAATAACCTTGTATGTGGAATGATAGTCAATTATAATGTGTTTATTTTAATTAGATGACTAATGATCAATATTAAGAATAAAATTCTAATAATTAATATAACGAATGGGCTTGCACTCTAATCATTGGTGCAGGTTATACTTTTGATGCTTAAAATCATAAATGTAAATTTTTAGAAGATACATAAAATTATGGATGTTAAGATATTTAAATGAATAATTATGCTTGTTAATTTTTAACAAAAGGTAATAAGTGTTATTTTGATAATAATGAAATTCCTCCAAAAAAGAAATGTAAGATATTTGATATGGATTAAAGTATTTGTACCACTAATATTGCTATAAATATTGATGTTTGTATGGATATACCGAAATCATGTAAATTCTCTGTAAAAACTTTATCTTGTTTAACATTAAAAGTGAAAGAGGAGGATTCTTGTTTAGATCTATAAAAACTCTAATAAAAAGATGAATATGTTAATAAACAAGGATGTTCTTCCATATCTGATTCAATAGAGCTTACTGATGGGGAATATTAATGCTATTAAAATAAGGAGTTTCATTAATAATGCAATTATTAGAAATTTTGTTATTGGAGTGATTACACCTGTAAAATAAGCCTACAATAAATTCATATATTTGATAAAAATAATACTATCAAAAATTAAACATAAAACTGGGTTTTTACAACAAATAATTGTTCTGATAGTTCTTAATGCAGATAATATGTAGTAACCTAAGAATATTAGTTAGGTAGCAAAACTTATCCTGGTACTCGTTAAAATTAAACATGTGGAAAAGGTCGGTGCGATTATAATAATGAATCTTGTTATTAAAATTCTGATTGCTAATAGATTGCTATAGAAAATCTTGAAATTAATGATGATGGCTCAATTAAACCACCAAAAATGTAGGATTAAATTTGTTAATCATATTGTTAAATATCAGAAGATATTTATAAGTGTGATGATTCTTAAAATCCTCCTCAAGAAGTCTTAGTCCCAGAATAAACTCAAGATTAAAAGTGTAGGGGAAGATGCAGTAAATCAAAAAAAATTTGTGAAAGTCAGAATGATTGTGGATATTATGTTAAATTTCCAGCAGTAAAAGAATAAAGATTTAATACAGAGAAAAATATCACAGAGGAAGTTATTGTATCTCCTGAAATTTTAGAATAAGAGACTTGTGATTTAAATACTTTTACATGTTCAGATAATGGCTATCCATGCTCTAAACAAAGTGATTGTAAGAGTTTTGTAATAAAATCTTGGTAAATAAAAAATGCTGTTTGCTAAAAATAAATTTTATATAAAATATCTGAAATCTGTAAAGGATTCTATTTTCTTCAGTTAAAATGCTTGAATACCTTTTCAAAAGCACTTTGTCTTCAAATGACAAATTAAAATTGTTTCTTTGATTTAAATTAAGGTGGTTGCAATTAACTTGATGGCAATGAACATAAAGTAACTAGTTGTGATAGCATTTTAAATACATAAAAACCAACTATTTAATGCGAAAGCTTTACAAATATTTGCAGATTTAGTAGTTTACCTTAAAATGAGTATCGAAAAACATGTCAATAAGTATCATCAAAATTAATGCTTTGTAAAGATGGAAATAAATAAAATGTTGCTAAAGATTCTTGCCCTTCAAATACAAGGTCATTTATAAATTGTTTAAAAGTAGATAATCACTTAGATTCTTAAAAATGCGCAGAAATTTCTTATCAATCAATTTTTAATTGTGCTGCAGCAGTAGATAATTGCAGATTCTCAAATGGTAGTTGTATATCTACCTTATAGAATAATATATGTAATTGTGAAAAAAGTTACAGTAAATCTTTATGTCTTGAGTGCAAATGTAACTTTGATTTAGGTTACTGTTAAAAAGAAATGTAACCTCCTCCACAAAATGAATTTAATAAATATTATTTGTGTTATGAAGTAAATATATTACCAACAGATAAAGAGAATAAAAAAAGAGCTTGTGGAATGGTTAAATAAGCTTGTAGATTTTAAATTAAATGTGAGGATGCAACTCACTATACTTGTGATTATCTTTTAAATTTTGTTGTTTCTGAAAAAGCTTGCGTTAGATGTAAGGGACTGGGAGTTTATTATGATAACAATTAATAATTTTGCAAGATTGTGAATGAAGATAGATTAACGTGCGATTTATTAAACTAATAAGCATGTATATAAAAAACATAAGATATAATGTGTAAATGGGAAGATTATGAATGTAAAAAGATAGAAAAAATAACAGGTTCTGATAGTAGAGAATGTTCAATTTATAATAGAGATGCTTGTATATAATTCTAATAAGATTGTTGGTTTGATTTGAATATTAAAAAATGTATAAAGTTTGNATGAGTCATATTAAAATATTTGTTAAAATCATAGATGCACTGAAAGCAATTAAAAGTGTAGTAATTCTGATCAATGTCCTGATTATGTTTAGAGAAGTTGGATTTTTTCATCTTCTTAATGTAGTGAAAAAGTTACATACAAAGTAATGCCAATATGTAAGGGATTTTTCTTTTTAGAATTAAGATGTAAAAATACCTTCTCGAAAGAGGTTTGTTTGAATGGAGTACTAGAAGAATGTTAATTTGATTTAAATTAAGGTGGATGCTTTTAATTAAAAGGAAATGAAAATAAAATTATTAGTTGTTCATCAATTTTAAGCAGATGTTAACCTTCTCAAAAAGCTTTAGAATGTGATCCTGCAAAGCCAATATGTAAAAATAGCATAGAATGTTTGAGTAGCTTTGAAAATTCTTGTTTAAAAAGTTCAAATTCAAAAGTAGTTTGTAAAGCTGGAGAGACGTTGATTGTCCCAAATGAAAAATCATGTTTATCTTTGTAGAGATAAATTTAAATTTGTGAATAAATTATTCCACCTCAAGATCTTTTATGTTCAATGATTACTAACAATGTATCGCCTGCTTATTGTTCATTAGCCATTGATTTTTGTCGTTTTGAATCAAATAGTTGTGTAAGTACAATACCAAAGAATTCAAATAATGAATGTATTTGTGATGCCAGTTTCAGTAAATCTCTTTGCGAAAAATGTAATTGCTTTTTTGATTTTGTTGGATATTGTTAACAACAGCCAATACCTCCCAAACCAAACCCAGATGGATCAAACAAATATTATTTATGCTATGAAGTTAATCAATTAAATGTTGAGAATAAATTAAATGTTTGTGTTTAGGTAGAATAAGCATGTAAATTTATTAATAAAAAGTGCGAAGATGCAACTCATTATAATTGTGATTAATTAAAAGGGTATTTTACAACACTCAGAGCCTGTACTCGCTGCTAAGGTGCTAATACTTACTATGATAATTCTAATCATGTTTGTACCTATTTAGGATTAGGAAACATTTAAAATTGCTATTAATTAAACTAATAAGCATGTATATAAAAAACATAAGATATAATGTGTAAATGGGAAGATTATGAATGTAAAAAGATAGAAAAAATAACAGGTTCTGATAGTAGAGAATGTTCAATTTATAATAGAGATGCTTGTATATAATTCTAATAAGATTGTTGGTTTGATTTGAATATTAAAAAATGTATAAAGTTTGATCCAAAGTTGGGATCTTGTGATTTACTTTTAAATAAAGATCTTTGTATGTATTCATTAAAAGAATCTTGTTTATGGGATTAAAATAATGAAATTTGTAATAAAAACGATCAAGAAATTACAGGATGTTAAGATTTAAATAAATTTGGATGTTTAAATTAATCAATTTTATTATGTGTTTGGTCAGATACATATGGATGTTAATTGGCTGATTTTAATAATAATTCTTAATCATGTGATTCTCCTATAGGAAATTCTTAAAAATCATACATTACTCATTTTAGTAAAAAAGTTTGTTCATCAATTAATATAAATTTAAATTGTTTTTAAGATAATTATTATCGATGCAGATAAACAATTATTACAGATATAATTAAATGTGATAGTAATGGATTAAATAAATTTGGTTGTATAAATAGATCATAGGGAAAATGTTAATATTTAGATGAACAAAAAGAATGTATAGAAATCTAAAATGATTAGATTGGATGTATAGATTCTTTGAATAAAGAAGCTTGTATCTCTTAAAAGTAAACTTGTAAGTTTGAGAATAATAAATGTTCTTTTCATTAAGTGAATAAAATTGCTGATATCATTAATTAGAATTAAAATTTCCCTTATTCCAATAGTGTATGTAGTTATTTAGATAAATAAATTTAATAAAGTTTTATTTATAGTTAAGTACAAAATAGATGTATTGATGTGTCTAATAGAAATCCATTTATTGATAATTGTTCAATGGTAGGAATCAATCAGTATGCTTGCTTATAAAAAACAACTTAGGCTTGTGAATATAATTATGAGATGAAGAATTGTTCATCAACGCCTTTACAAACATTAAAAGCTATTAATACTTGTTTAAGTAATTAATATTTGAATTGGGTCTCTTGCATTACTTTAAGTTCCTAATGTAAATTTATTTAAAATAAATGCTTACCAATTGAATCAAAAGATAATTGTTAATATCTTTAAGATTAATAAATAATTGTGAAAAGTTCTATTTGTGCAACTAGAAATGATAAAGGTTGTAAATT
Source organism: Paramecium sonneborni (assembly GCA_905182985.1). Classification (NCBI taxonomy): domain Eukaryota; phylum Ciliophora; class Oligohymenophorea; order Peniculida; family Parameciidae; genus Paramecium; species Paramecium sonneborni. The sequence goes on along the minus strand of CAJJDN010000017.1, from coordinate 701,164 downwards.
AAACATTAATTCAAACACTTGTGAGATTTTGAATTAAGCTGATAATTTTCAGTGTTCAGTTATGGGTTTAAATAGAATTGGCTGTTTATTCTAAACAAAAGGTTATCTTTGTAGATATTAAAATAATCAATGCCTATTTGATTTTGAATAAGCTCTTTGTGAAGATCCTATTAATGAAGATAAATGTTATTTAATCAAAACCAAAGGATAATACTGCAGATTTGATAAAACTAAAGGTTGTTATTAAATTGATAATTCACAAGGAGAGCTCTTTAAATGTAATCATTCATTTAAAACTAATCCTACTACATGTTCAAGAAGTACAGATATTCCTTGTTTTTATGACAAAAATTCAAATACTTGCATTCCATATCTTCAAAATGGAGAATAGTAATAATCAATCAATTTGAATTGGGATAACAAAATTTCATTTAATATTTTAACTTGTTAAAGATATGAAATCGGTTAGAAGATGGTTTATTGGAATAGCTTAGATGAATAAATTTAATAAAGCAATAATGAATGCATTGAAGTTTAAGAGATTAAGCTAACTACATTAAAGTGTAATGNATATGGATGTTAATTGGCTGATTTTAATAATAATTCTTAATCATGTGATTCTCCTATAGGAAATTCTTAAAAATCATACATTACTCATTTTAGTAAAAAAGTTTGTTCATCAATTAATATAAATTTAAATTGTTTTTAAGATAATTATTATCGATGCAGATAAACAATTATTACAGATATAATTAAATGTGATAGTAATGGATTAAATAAATTTGGTTGTATAAATAGATCATAGGGAAAATGTTAATATTTAGATGAACAAAAAGAATGTATAGAAATCTAAAATGATTAGATTGGATGTATAGATTCTTTGAATAAAGAAGCTTGTATCTCTTAAAAGTAAACTTGTAAGTTTGAGAATAATAAATGTTCTTTTCATTAAGTGAATAAAATTGCTGATATCATTAATTAGAATTAAAATTTCCCTTATTCCAATAGTGTATGTAGTTATTTAGATAAATAAATTTAATAAAGTTTTATTTATAGTTAAGTACAAAATAGATGTATTGATGTGTCTAATAGAAATCCATTTATTGATAATTGTTCAATGGTAGGAATCAATCAGTATGCTTGCTTATAAAAAACAACTTAGGCTTGTGAATATAATTATGAGATGAAGAATTGTTCATCAACGCCTTTACAAACATTAAAAGCTATTAATACTTGTTTAAGTAATTAATATTTGAATTGGGTCTCTTGCATTACTTTAAGTTCCTAATGTAAATTTATCTAAAATAAATGCTTACCAATTGAATCAAAAGATAATTGTTAATATCTTTAAGATTAATAAATAATTGTGAAAAGTTCTATTTGTGCAACTAGAAATGATAAAGGTTGTAAATTAAACATTAATTCAAACACTTGTGAGATTTTGAATTAAGCTGATAATTTTCAGTGTTCAGTTATGGGTTTAAATAGAATTGGCTGTTTATTCTAAACAAAAGGTTATCTTTGTAGATATTAAAATAATCAATGCCTATTTGATTTTGAATAAGCTCTTTGTGAAGATCCTATTAATGAAGATAAATGTTATTTAATCAAAACCAAAGGATAATACTGCAGATTTGATAAAACTAAAGGTTGTTATTAAATTGATAATTCACAAGGAGAGCTCTTTAAATGTAATCATTCATTTAAAACTAATCCTACTACATGTTCAAGAAGTACAGATATTCCTTGTTTTTATGACAAAAATTCAAATACTTGCATTCCATATCTTCAAAATGGAGAATAGTAATAATCAATCAATTTGAATTGGGATAACAAAATTTCATTTAATATTTTAACTTGTTAAAGATATGAAATCGGTTAGAAGATGGTTTATTGGAATAGCTTAGATGAATAAATTTAATAAAGCAATAATGAATGCATTGAAGTTTAAGAGATTAAGCTAACTACATTAAAGTGTAATGATTTTTTAAATGAAATTGCTTGTATGAATATTTAAACACCCTTTTAATTTTGCACGTACCAAAACTTTACTTGTTAATCTATAGATTTAGATATTACTGACTTAATTCGTAATTGTTCTTATTATTAAAAAGTCAATAGTGGTGCTTTTTGTGAAATAACTACTGATATCCCTTGTGAATATAGTTCAATAAATAAAAAATGTTAATTAGTTACCAATTTATAAGAAATTTCTTGTGATTACAATTAACCTTACAAAAAAGGGTACAACTATTTAGCTTGTAAAGAAAATCCAAATTGCACATTTTATTTTGGGTCCTGTTATAAAAATATTTATTAATCAGTTGCGTTATGTGAGGATGTATAACCAGATTAAATTTAGCTTTGCAAAAAAATTAATACATAGGGTTGCTTTATAAAGTAATAAAACCTATGTTCAGCATTGTAACCAGAGGATTATTTAACAATAAAATGTGAAGAAGCAATTAATGCAGCAGGTTGTAAATTAGTTTCAACTCCTGGATAAACTTGCTACTATGATGAATAGTAGGAGGAATGTAAATTCAAAGACTTAAAAAATGATTTTAATTTCAAATGTTCAGATTTGGATAAAATTAATTCTTATAAATTTTGTGAGTAAACAAAAGATTAATCGTGTAAATATAATGTAAATATGAATAAATGCTAGATTGCAACTGGTAATAATTATGACTGCAGTCGGGGATTGAACATTCTCGCATGCTACAATTTAACTAATAAATTAAAATAATGCAAATTTCTTAATTATTGTTATGGACCTAATGATTAAATATTATAATGTAATTCTAATTCATCCTATGATTGTTGTCTTGAAGCATAAAAGAAGGATGTTTGTTTATTTTAAAAAAAGTTTTTATGTTAATGGTAATAAGGCTGCCAGGCATATCAATAAAAAGAACAAATAGAGTGTAATAAAATTAAAGATGCTTCAATTAACGTTTGCACCTCTATTTAGGGTTATTTTTGTATATTTGATTCAGATACTTTTACTTGTAAATAAATATTTCCTTAAAGCTGTGATTAAATGTAGACTTCTGATTAGTGCAAAAGAGTACTTGATTTTCCTTGTGTCTGGGATGAACTCTATGAAATTTGTATCTATAAAGATAAGAATAATCTTGATTAATGTAAAGATATAAGAAATAAAGTTGGTAATATACTGGCTTGTACAATGGTTGAAGGATTAGATTAAAAGTGTATATTTGAAAATAATTAATGTTAAACCTTTTATTAAAAAGAAGGTTTCAACAATTGTACTAGTAATATTAATATTTTTTCTTGTTTATAATAAACTGTTAGCTAATGTGAATGGGTTATAAAAACAATATAAGTGAAAAAGAGTTAATAAAATAATTACTTTGAAAATTAGGAAATTGGTGAATGCAAAGTATTCACATAATTTGATACAAGTAATTGTAACATTTTTTTGAGTTACAAATCATGTCTCTCGATTAGAAAGAATAGAGAATTCTGTGTTTGGTAGAATAATTAATGTTAATAATTCTCAATGTCTTATAAAATAAGTAATTAGAATAAAACAATTCAATTAGCATAAAATGTTAATCCAATCGTTTGTGGATTATATAATGACGAAAGATTAATTTCTTACTCTGAAGAATTATATTCTTGTATCGAAGTAAAAGATGTTAGCTTCTTATCATGTGCTACTTTAAAATTTGGTTTAAATTCTGTGGCTTGTTTAAATATTTAAAATCAATTATGTAAATGGAATGATATCTAAAAAACTTGTGAATTGGTCAGATAAGAAAATACAAACCTTAAAATATCTTGTAATTTATCTGGTCTTAGTTCAAAAGCTTGTACATTAATTGAAGTAGACGAAAGTTGTGGATTTATTGGTAATGGTTGTGGTAAAGTTGATAGTAATGTTAATTGCAAACATTAAGGATTGAACAAATTTGGTTGCTTAAAAATTACAAATTATCCATGTGCTTGGATTAAGAACGAAGAAGATGAATATTATCATTGTGATGATTTTTAACCTTATGATTCTTGTAATGAAATTAAACTATAGGTCAACTCTATGGTATGTGCTTTGGTTTAAGTTGATGCTTGCATTTATAATTAGGAAACTCTTAGTTGTAAGACTCCATAAATATTATTATCTGATTGTGAAATTGAAGGTTTAAATTACATTGGATGTTCTCAAATTAAAGGATGTTATTTTGAGAATAATAAATGTTAGCCTATTTAATAATCCAGTTATAGTTGTCTCTAATTTCCTTTAGCTAATGAAGATATTTGTAAAAATGCTTATGATTAATGTAAATATAGTCCATTAAATTATGGGTGCATTCCTTCATAATCAGATGAAATATGTAAAACTTAGGGTTTGAGTGAAACAGGATGTATTCATTCAAAAAGTAATTGCTTCTGGACTAATAATAATTGTTAATGTAACAGCATTTAAAATGTTCTTCCAGATTGTTCATTAATTATTGAATCAGATAAATGCAAATAACATAAATAATGTATATATACTTTTTAAAAAAATAATAATGATGAAATTAATTCATAAATTAAAACCTAAAACTTGGGAATTTGTAGAAGAAAAGTTTGTTCAGATATATCATAAGAAGAATGCTAAAATTACTAAATATTGAATGATTTTTGTTATTTAAGTACTGAAAATACATGTTTGTAGGCAAATAAATGTGAGGATGTTAAGAATTCATAAAAATAGTGCTCAGATTATAAAATTAATGGTATACCCTGCATTGACAACTTTGATAAAACTACTTGCAGACGCTTAATATGTTCAGAATTAGATTTTACTAAATGTAAAAGTAATTAATTTTTGAATTATTGCAATTATCTAGATCGTTGTTAGACTAGATTATGTAAAGAATTCGATAAAGAAGAGGTTTGTAAATATTATAATTGTTAATGGAATAAAATGAATCAAAAATGTAATAATAATTTATCATGTGATAATTACAAAAATGAATATGATTGTAAATAAAATTTAAACAATAATACATAATGCTCTTGGATAACAAATAATTAAGATGGCTTTTGCAGTGAAAAAGGTTGTAGATATTTATCTATTAATTAACAATGTAGAGATAATTTTATTTCTAAAAATATATGTGTCCAACTTTATGATGATTCATGTGTTTAATGTGAGGAAATAAAGGATTTTTGTTTGTGTGCTGAGTAAAAGTATTGCAAATTCAATTAAATTTTTGGTTAATGTGAATCAATAAATTGCAAAGAATAGAATAATGAAAATGATTGTTAAATGTTTTAATTTTGCTCATATAATAAAGATTAAAATGTAAATTTTTATATTTTTATTTAGGTGTGCCATTAAAATTGTAATTATCATCAAAATAATTCTGATTGTATTGCAGAATCTGGATACTGTATTTGGAATGAAAAGCTGAAAATTTGTTAGAATATATAAAAACAAGTAGTTACTACATCATCGAATCCTTCTGGACCAATTATGGCTTTTCGTATTTTTGGGATTATTGTTTGGATACTAATTTGACAAGATATATAAAATAATATTTCTTTATTTATTTTATATTATATAGCTCTAAGATATTTTTTATTTTTCATTATTATCGTTTAAGAAAATTTTTGGGTATTAAAATATATTTGATTATAACTGAAAAATCTAGAGCTTAAATTAAAAAATAGCTCTTTAAAACTCTTTTAATAAATCATTATTTTCTATAAATTTTAATTTCATAATTCAAAAATTAAAAAGAGCAGTGCCAATCTCATAACCTATTGATTAACTTCAAAAATTTGAGGATTGATTTCTGGTTTTTTTAGAATTTCGAATGCCTTGATTGATTAGATACATATTTATTTATCATTATCCCAATAACAGCTAAAACCATAAATATTGCATTATTTACGACTGTAATTATTTTAACAAAATGGAATGCATATCTAAAAGATGATTTAATAAAATACTTGTTTGTCCAAATCAAATTAACATCTAGTAGAGGGACATGTTTCTTAATTCAAACTTTCACATGTAATAGATTTACAAATATTATGAAATCGATCATATTCACATGAATCTTGAAATAACAAACAAATACAAGGATCTATAATTTCTTAACAACTTACACAGCTTGTATCTGGTAAAGCTACACAAGCATCCTCCCCTATTTAAGCTCCATTACATAAAGAATATTTTATTTACAAATATCTACAACCAATATCTGTACAAAATTGATTCTCTTCATCCTCCCCTATTAAAATACATTATTTTCCATTTTATTTAGTATTCATACAAACCTCTTTATCAAGAGAAGCACATAATTTTGAATTGATGCAACTTTTATTCTAATTTTACCATTCACATTATTTTTCAACACATTTCCTTTCTGTTCTAAAATATTTGCAATCTAGTGTTTTACAAACAGATTCATAAATACAATCATCTGTAAATTATAAACACGTATTATAATCCAATTTTTCACATTCTGGTGAAGCTACACAATTATTATTAACTTAGCTAATCAAACATTGTTTATTCTTTATAATGTACTTCTAACAATCTTTCAAAGGTGAAATAATTTCTTCACATTTACTAGCTTATTTACATTCTTTATTAGTATTTAAATAACATATTTAAGTATCAATTTATTGACCATCACATTAGTCTATATTATAATAATCACATGTCTTTCTTTTACATTTTGCTAAATTTGAATTTATTAACTACTAAGTAATATCAATAGCATATTAAGAACTAGTTGCCTCAATATAGCAGTAATTCAAATTTCGACATTTTCTTGAATCAGTAATTGAATCACATTCAGGATATTTATTTATCATAGATTTACACTAACATGAAGATTGATTCCATTAACATTCATTTAATTCATTACATCCAATCTAATTAATACCTTTTGCAGAACATATATCTTACAATTCTGATGATATGCAACCATATCCCAAAATATTGTGTTTGCATCTGTTTTTTTCTATTTATGAACAAACCTTATAATTTGAAAATAAAGCATCTTCACAGCTTAAGTTCATATTTTTATCATATTTAACACAATTTCCTTTTACAAAAACACAATTTTCTATTAAAGAACATCCTATGTTATTTATACCAATTAAGTTACATTAATTTTCTGTTTGCTAAAGTAAAACACAATTTTTTAAATTTTAATTATAAAAACATGGTTCATCAATAGCTTATGTACATACAAAAGGGTTAACAAAATAATTATATCCTAAACATGCATCAAAATCTTAAATAAATTTGCATTCATAATTTTTTTGTATATCATCATAAACCCATCCACAAGGATGATTTTTAATATTAAGACATGCATATTAATTTAATCCTGGATAATCACAAGATATTTAATTTATATCAACCTAATCACAGGAACTTCCGAAAAATCCACAAGGAAATGGTATATGTAATAAAGAACACACTTAAATATTAACATCGAATAATTTGCAACTATCTTATGAATTAATTTTTTTTTAATTAAGAGGTTCATTTTATTTTAGACATCTTTTTATTGTATCATCCCATTTACATGGTTAACCTTTAACATGAAAGCAAGCTTCTCGATTCATACCTGGTAAATCGCATAAAATATTCTTTTATAATCTTGCATTCTAACATTTAAAATTCTTAGTATCACATATAGCATGAGAACCATCATTTATGATACCACATGTATTACAATTTACTTAAGAAAAAGATTTTAAAGTAAATATTTAATTATTTTTAACCTCTTTGCATTCATTATCTTCCCATTTACAAAAAATATTAGGTGTATTAATGTTTAAACAAGTTAAATAGCTAAGATTAGAATTACATTGAAAATCAGATACTTAATTATACTCATGACAAATACCAAATTCAATTTTATCTTTTGATAAACTTTGACTAGTTTTTTTAATATCAACTTGATAAATATTCCAAAAACATTAATGGAATACTTACTTTAAGCAAGATTATTTATTTAATTATTTCGAACAACCAATTTCTTAATATTAGATATATACCCCACATTTTTAATCATATTTACACATTTAACCTTATTTTTCAACATCCAAGCAAGCTCTTTAACTTCCCCATTAATTTTATATTTCTTAACATCCATCATTAAGATTTTTATCTTTAAATAAACATTTTAATTCTATAAAATCCCAATAACATGGCAAATCTTACAATTTATTACATTACTCTTTTGTTTAAACTTAATCACATGTTTCTGGAATAATTTCTGTACATCCTAATTTATCTATGTTGAAAACACAAACAGAGTCTTCTTATTCATAACAAACTTATCTTGAGACATTAGTTAACATTTCACAAGATTACTTCTTTAAATTCTATTCTGAATAGTTGGAACACTGCTGATTTTGCCATTAACATTTAAACTAATCCTAAAATAAGCAACACTCTATAGTAGTTGCTAAAATGCAACAATTATTGGTGGAGTTAGGTTTACAATTCAGGATATCGTAATTAGGTCCATAACAATAATTATAGAATTAACATTATAAAGATTATTTTGTAAGAGTCAAACAAGCCCTTTAATTTAATCCTCTAATACACTAAAATTCTATTTCTCCTTCTGCATTTTCGCATTTATATTATTAAGAGTTATATTTGCAAGGAATATCAATAGTATTCTCACAAAATACAGGACTATTAATTGAAGAGAAATTTAAACAGTAATTTTCTTTTTCTTTTAATGAAATTAATTCACATTTTTCTTCAATATATTGACAAAATTAGTTTTCAGTTTTAATGTTTAAGCAACCTAATTTATTGGCTGCTTCATTACAATTTATTGTTGAGTATTCAGTTAAATTTATTGCCATACATTAATTTTGATATATCTTGCATCCTTCTCTCTTCGGTTTATAACATTAATCTATAGAAAATTCATTACAATATTTAATATTTTCAGTTGCTTTTAATTAATAACATCCATTAGAAAATGTACATTCTGAAGGATTTAAATCACATGCCTATTTATTATATCCCACTTATTCTGGATTTACATCAACACATTTTATTTGAGTATTGCTAGTAATAATCTCGCATTACCCAATTTAACTATTAAATTGACATGGTTACATTTCATTTATTTAGCAAAATTTCCCTGAATTTACTTTCTAAATATTTTTACAATCTAATCTTTTAAAATTTTCAAGATTCTATTATTTACATTTATTGTCGACAAATTAGCATAATTAAAAAGGTGTTGTAATTTTAAGGCAGGTAGATTAATTTAAAATATCGTTGCATTTTAAAGTGGTTACTTCATTCTAAAGCACTTCCATGCATTCATTTATCCATTTTGTATTTAATTATCCGAAACTTACCATTGAGTCTTTTTTATTATCTGTTCCTTCATTTTCATACTTAAGAATATTAGTTATTTAGCAAGCAAGAATATTAAATGATTAAAGATTCCATATCAAGTAATCTTAAGTTATAATAGAGTTCTCAGATGGGTTAACATATTCTTAGCATTTATTCAAATTAATATTATAAAAACAAGGAATATCTGTACTTCTTGAACATGTAGTAGGATTAGTTTTAAATGAATGATTACATTTAAAGAGCTCTCCTTGTGAATTATCAATTTAATAACAACCTTTAGTTTTATCAAATCTGCAGTATTATCCTTTGGTTTTGATTAAATAACATTTATCTTCATTAATAGGATCTTCACAAAGAGCTTATTCAAAATCAAATAGGCATTGATTATTTTAATATCTACAAAGATAACCTTTTGTTTAGAATAAACAGCCAATTCTATTTAAACCCATAACTGAACACTGAAAATTATCAGCTTAATTCAAAATCTCACAAGTGTTTGAATTAATGTTTAATTTACAACCTTTATCATTTCTAGTTGCACAAATAGAACTTTTCACAATTATTTATTAATCTTAAAGATATTAACAATTATCTTTTGATTCAATTGGTAAGCATTTATTTTAGATAAATTTACATTAGGAACTTAAAGTAATGCAAGAGACCCAATTCAAATATTAATTACTTAAACAAGTATTAATAGCTTTTAATGTTTGTAAAGGCGTTGATGAACAATTCTTCATCTCATAATTATATTCACAAGCCTAAGTTGTTTTTTATAAGCAAGCATACTGATTGATTCCTACCATTGAACAATTATCAATAAATGGATTTCTATTAGACACATCAATACATCTATTTTGTACTTAACTATAAATAAAACTTTATTAAATTTATTTATCTAAATAACTACATACACTATTGGAATAAGGGAAATTTTAATTCTAATTAATGATATCAGCAATTTTATTCACTTAATGAAAAGAACATTTATTATTCTCAAACTTACAAGTTTACTTTTAAGAGATACAAGCTTCTTTATTCAAAGAATCTATACATCCAATCTAATCATTTTAGATTTCTATACATTCTTTTTGTTCATCTAAATATTAACATTTTCCCTATGATCTATTTATACAACCAAATTTATTTAATCCATTACTATCACATTTAATTATATCTGTAATAATTGTTTATCTGCATCGATAATAATTATCTTAAAAACAATTTAAATTTATATTAATTGATGAACAAACTTTTTTACTAAAATGAGTAATGTATGATTTTTAAGAATTTCCTATAGGAGAATCACATGATTAAGAATTATTATTAAAATCAGCCAATTAACATCCATAT